>JBBPCY010000002.1:19012063-19031238 GCA_037974405.1 Brachyalestes nurse | reverse complement strand
GTGTGTGTGTGTGTGTGTGTGTGTGTGTGTGTGTGTGTGTGTGTGTGTGTATATATATATATATATATATATATATAAAGCTAATATTATAATGTATACAAATAATATTAATACAGTAACATGTCTATGTATACATGTATGGCTATGTATGTTTGCTTAATCACAGAACCCTTAAGCCCACTATTACATTCTAGTTCTCATCCAGTACCACAAATACCTGATTTGAGTCATTTGATATTTCATTAGATTAAATCAGGTGAGCTACAGCTGGAGTTTACAAATCCATGCAAATTCTGGAGGCATCCAGGTGAGATCTGGTACCGACACAAAACTACTTTTTACAAACAAAACAAATCTTAATAATATGTAATGCTTTCATGATCGTTTTCATGTATTCTAATAATAACGAGTATTTGCTGGCTTACTGTCCCTTACTGTTCAAATAAATGGCTTTAAACTGTTTGCATAGTTTTGCACAGTACTGTATCTACATCTTGAGGATTTAGGATTCAGGTCTGAAATCTTCAGAGTTTTTAAGCTACTTTATACTTTCAAGTTAAATCGCCGGATGACGAATTTGTTACACTTTACTTGAACCCTGCAATGTTAACATTGACATAACTATGCCATTACCATGTCATAGCACACGTCATTTGCCATAGTGAGTTGTCATGATAGACATAATCTATTAAAATGTGTCATGTTTCCATCACCTGTAACTGAGATGAAGGAAGCTACAATGTTTAATGTCATGGCAGTTGAAGTTGTATGCTAATTTAAGGTCATAACATAAAATCTGTCATGACAATTACTTATAATCGTACCATAATACTGTTCTATTAATGGACATAATCTGTCATGATAGCCTATGATATATGTCATTACATCTCTATGGCATGGTTATGTGGTCGGGTTCAAGTAAAATCCTGCGAAGAGCTTTCTCTAAGATGGGCTGGGATGCACAATGTGGGAGATTTGGGTTTTTTTTTCCTACACAGTCAAAGTTTATCAGACAGCTGTTTCCAAGAATCTTTGTGAGTCCCCCTCTGAATCAAATGGGATTTCTGTGGAATTTCACCCTAATTTTAGAAGCAGGTGTGAGAAGTCTTAAACTAAAGGAAGGTATTTTGTCCTGTCATAGGCTGTGAAATCCTCCCAAGTGTCTGCCATAAAACACTTACACTGATTTAGAGCTGCAAATGAGCGTCTGACAGACGGAATATCCCAATTATACTGCTATGTGATATTCAAACAAGAACGTAATGGGCTGTATTATGTTCTTACTTGGTATCACTCAGTCCTCCATCACAGATGCCCATATTGAATGGCTGTTCTTTCCATGAGGCAAATCTCTGTTGATCTCTCACTTGTCAGGAGGAGCAGAAAAGGATATGTTCTTCTCTGCAGGAAGACTGAGGTTTACTGGAGTGCCAGAAGCGTTGCCAGGCCTGCTCATTGCACTAGTAGGGGTTCCGGGGTGTTTTCACATGAGTTACTGCGGTTGTCTCTCTGTCAAAGTCAGAGATGATGACACTGGACAGTTGAATTGTTCAGTAAAATCCAGAGAATAGGTCCCAGATTTGGATTTGAGGACAGATGTGAGTACCTTCAGATACTTTGTTTTGCATAGCTCTCCAGTCTCAAAAAAGCACAAGCCTGAAATGGGATTTATAAATGCTTACACACACAATTGTTTTGGATTAGTCTCTGGGAGAAGGCCAACCAGGGGTGGGGGGTGGTTAGAGAGGTTCATTGTAAATGTGCTGGGGCTTTTTGGGGTGTCCTTGAACGTACTGTTAGGACCAGGTGCAGGCAGTCGGCACATGTGGCAAGGCTGATAATCTTCAGCAGTAATGATGTTTCTGGCCTTCACACTCTGCTCCGTTTCCTCCACACACACACACACACACACACACACACACACACACACACACACACAAACTAGAGCTTATCTAAGCCTGGGGAGGCTGTGACATCACAGAGGCCATGACCAATAATGTGGGGGAGTGTGTGTGTGTGTATATATGTGTGTGTGTGTGTGTGCACGCCCGTGTGCGCGCAGACGCCCGGCTGTCGCGCTGGATGGGTGGTCAGCGGCACTGGGAAGAGATTAAGGGCATGCTGATGATTTCTGGAATGCCTGGTTTCTTGCCGTTGGAGACTCCCTCTGAGAAGCCACAGGCTGGAGCAAAACTGCTCTGGAAGAGTGATCTTACCACTTTGGGATCTTGCGTCTAACACTTTCCACACTCAGTGGAGGTATCTTCATGCACACACGTACACACATACAGGTGGTATGGAGAATGTGCCATCTAATTGATACCTCTAGCTAAAGCTGAATGGAAAGCTTGTTCACAGACGTGTCAGACCAATAAAGAAACGAATGAGCTTGGTCTGGAAAGTCTAATGGAATGATCCCAGCTCTTTAAGACATGTCACATGCCTGGACTGATATTGATCCTGGACTTTGGCTCCGGGGGAGAGACTGAAAGTGTTCCACAACAAGGAGAGGCTTAGCGCACACACATCCAGGGTATGTCGACACCTCTCTCTGCTCTCCCTATGTAAAATACCAGGGAACAAACATATCTGAGTACTGTACGCAGCGCTGTGTGACATGGAGAGACATGAATCGGGCTATAAAAGGTGATGGGTGCTGACTTACACTGCACTGTCTCGTCTTACTGAGGAGATTACACCCTCATTGGCTACTGTGAGGAACCGGAGATATCCAGAAATGTGCCTCGTTATCACTGTCTCCAAGGAACCTGACCGCATGCCACTCCCTCATTGTGTGTGTGGCTGTGGGTGTATATGTGTGCAAGTGTGTTAAAAATGGCATGTCTTTAGCTAATCGTGCTGCACTCAGCTCAAACTGCTTTGCAACACTAGATGAAGATGCAGTACCTTGTTTGGATTGGAGTGAGTCTCTCACCCTCATATGATGCTCTCACCACCTCCCACCCCCCGCCCTCTCTTTCTCTCCTTCTCACTGTATTTCAGGGCAAGTTGTCACTGCTAGGATTAGGGGTCATTATTGTATTGCCATATCTCTTCTCCCTCAGGCTTCATATCCCGGCAGTATTTGGGCTCTCCTCCTGCTCAGCCATTGCAGTGTCTAGCACAGCTCTACCCCTCCTTTCCTAAGCCTCTATTAACTCTCCTATTGGCTCAGGAATAGGACGCTATTGGCTCTCAGGCTCTCAACCTAAACTAAGTGACTTACTCATATGCTGAGAGCAAGAAATTGACCCACTTTTCAGGTAAAGAACCTTGCTTTCCCAACTCTGTTGCCATCTCATGTACTGTCATAACTTTGTGTCTTTTCTGCACTTACAGAAGAGGTCCAGTGGAACCTGAGCACTACCCGGGGCAGCCGTGGACTGGACACAGGGACCCTACCCACTACCCCACCCCACAACTGGCCTACCATCCCAACTACCCTCGCCCACTGGACCCTCGGCAGGGTGACCCAGGGTTCTACCACCCACCACCTCCACAGAGAGGTCCTGTGCGGCAAGATGTGCCCCCCTCTCCCCCCGTGCCCCTCCGAGCTCCCCGCTATGACACCATGAACCGCGGAGGCTTCCGGACCACCAGCCCCGAACGCTTTGCCTACGCAGAAGGACGACCTTCCGATCCCAGACAGAAAAATGCCATGACTGCAGCCGTTTAGCCGTTTTTCTGTGCATGCAGTGTTGTTTAATTCATACTGCAATATGTCCTTCACATTTTCATGGACAGTTTGTGTACTTGACGTCTGTTTTTGCTGGATCTCGTCCTCAGTAGCTTGCAGTGCTGACCAAGGTCACATCTCGAAGTACTGACATCACATTCTTGACTGCTCTGCCAAGCGAAAGTCAGTGTTGACCTTCTCTCACCCCTGTTGGCCCTGAATTAGGCCTGAAAGCTGTGACATGACCACAATGGGGGAGTGCATGTATGTGTGAACTTACATGTCAACTTCAAAGCCAAGCCACTGTAGATTAATGACAGTCTATCTCCCATGGTGCCGAGTGAGGATGCCGTGCCTGAGGGAGCTGAGGCTTGGATACTTGTCCGGATAACAGACGTGGATTCCGGCAAGACTTCCGATTTCTTTGGCTCATGTTAAAGAACGCAGCCCAGACTTTTCATAGCAGTCGAAAAGAGCCCTGGAATGCGCACAGTGTAGAAACGTTATTATAGTCACATTAAAGCACACCATATACAGTAATCTCCTTCAGTGCTTAGCTGCCGTCCTGAGTATTTTGAAAGTACCACTATAGTCTGTGTGTCCTTTAGCCTTTACATTCTAAATCACTGCATGTTTCCATTACGCAATCACTTTGCAAACACTGACTTAGGACAATTAACATTCACTTTTTTCCATACATGACTCTTCATATGCTGCATCATAGAGTAATGAGCAATTAGAAATGTTGAAATTTTACAAGGTACGCCGCTGTTGTTTTTTTGTGTTTTTTTTCTTTTCCAGAGTGAAGTCTTATAAACCGAAAATATTTTTTTGTGAAAAAGGGGAAAGATGCATCCACAGAACCTCTGCCAAAGTAGAAAGACGAGAGAGAGAAAATTGAGCTGTTCTCTGCACACTACCTTCAGCCAACGATGACTGTTCTACCAGCTGCCCTCATCTGCTGACCCCTTGTTTTTATATCATTCTACCATATGTGTGTTTAAATGTATGACGCCTCACTTTTGTACAAGTTGCACACTTTGAATGTACAAATGACACTCTCTACATTCAGAGACCAGATAACAGATGAATCCGATTTTACACATTCTGTAGTAAATATGTATTATGTTAATCTCCATAGTTAGATTATAAGATGTCTGTAATACAAATAATGTCGCTGGTCTCAGCATTAAACATTAATACTGACCACAAACCTTTTTTATTAACCTCTTTTGTAATACCCCCTCATTAAATATACATTTGAAAACATGTGAGTTTTCTCTTCCTTGCGGTTGAATGTGCCGTCTTTATCGTGCTGAATACCTGAGGTGCAAATACCAGACTAACCGGCGTGGAACATTAACCTTTTCAACATCTTTCAGATTCCTAAAAATAAATTATACCTTTGTGATAACAGATAGGGCCAAATTAACATCCCCATAATTATCAATTAAGATGGTGAGATATGCATCTGTGATTACAGACCAATTTTTAAATTTCTGATGAAACTTGGCTGATTGGAGAATTAAGAGCTGTATTGTGATAATTACTAAGGGCCCAGAGCATGTTATCTTCTGCTGTTTAATTAGCGGCTCAGCACTCTGGACCGGAAAAGATAGAGGTAGAGGGGAAAAAAGGAAAGAACTTTGGAGAGAGAATGAGGGTACGAAGCATACAGTGCATGCCCTCCCTGGGTGTGTCTGACAGCGTTTGCGTTTCACTACGTTCTGGTTTTTCACTGAAAACATTTGAATGCAGCACACTCTGCAAAGTGAAAACAAACTACAGCTGATGTACTAACTCCAGATTACTGGAACGTCAGACTTGATAACCTCATTTGTCCAGGTCTGCACAAAACGAACAGCAAGGCCTCACCCTTTTTCTCCAAGCACAGTCCAGCTCTGTTGAGGCAAACACAATTGCAGTGATGGGGCCAATTTTGTAGATTTGATTTGGGACCCCTCTTCACCCAGCTGTAGGTTCGTTTATAAGGGGTAATGAAATTCTTTTTCCTTATTTGTTTTTTGCTCTTTTATTGTTGTGATTTTGGTGGGAGAGCACAGCTTTCCCATTCATACTGCCATCAGAAAAGGAACTGGTGTAATTGCTTCATCTTCCAGCTCTCCCAGAATCCATTTGTGCTGTGTAATTACTGCAAGTTATTATTAGGCAAAGTTTTAATTAGCAACTGAGGCCAGAGTAATTACACTTTTCCATTTGATGTAGCTGCTCACATCAAATCACACCGTCATGGTTGTCAGCAGGGAAAAAGGACATTAAAGGTTCTTGTATCCTTAGCGACCCGCATACTATTGATGTCCTCAATATGTTAGTTCGCATAAGTTACAATTTATAGCATTGTCATTGATTTTATGGGGTTTTTTTTTCTTTTCCTCACTCTGTTCTCTTACTCAGGCCTTAATACCAGTAAGTCAATTCAAGTAGACAACAAAGACAGTGCTGGTTATTACACAATCCAGCATTATTAATAAAAGCATACTGTTCAGCTTTGGGACTATTTGAAGCGTATGCAGTTGGTGTCTCTTTTGGCTAGGTGAACTGCGGAAGGAGGGTGGGGGGGCTCGGTCCACAGAGAGCCGTTAAACTCAGTGGAAATGTACTTTGGATTGGACGTGATTGAGTGTGTGAGTGTGTGAACGAGAGTGGCGGTGCTGATTTATGAAGGGTGTGACGGAAAATCTAGGGCTGCTTCCTCCCAGGCCTCTGTCAGGGCTTTAGGGCTTAACACCAGTGCAAAAACACATTCTGTTTCCACAGCTCACGCCGGATTACTCTGCCAGTCCTGCTGTTTTACTGAAGCCACCGTTGACATCTTTAACATGGAGCATTACTAATACTGCATGTGTTCCACTAATTGTTTTACTTAACACAAAGGGTTCATGCACGATTGTTGGCACGCTGCTCTGAGAAAGAGCTATTGGTATGAATCACATGATAGATTGAGTCATGTTTTGTCTGTCTTTTGCTTCTGTCGTTTGTCTCTATCTGTCTTTTCTCTCTCTCTCATTCTCTCTCCCCCCCCCCCATCTCCCTCCATGCAGAAGAAGGAGACTCCAGTGGTATGGGAGTTATGGAGGAAATCTAGTCACGCTGTTGGCTCTGTTGTGCGCCAATGTCAAGCTTGCAGAAGTGCAAACTTGTGCTGACAGCAGCCGGAGCAACTCCCCAAGCTTCAGCCTTGCAGATTTATACCTTGTGAAGGTCACTGGCAGTGTATTGAGATAGCAGGCTTTGCCCTATTAAAGTGCAGTTGCATCTGGGCAGTATAAATTCCATTTCCTGTCCTCATATCAGTCTACTGGTGCCTGGAAACCCCACGGCAGCTGTTTCCCCTCTGAGTATATGCCCGCTCCCTACCCTCATGACTCTCACAGTACAGAGCGAGAGAGGGAGCTGTGGTTTGAGGTTTATAAGCATGCGTTCTGGGAGCGCACAGGACGCCCTTTGTCTCCTGATGCTGGCCCACATTCCTTGAACCGCCGTGCTTCTTCCTGTGTGCAGGGCTGGCTGCCAGGGGTCCCATGATGCAAGTTCACCCAGAGGACCCCAGAGGTCAAAGGCGAACTCACATAAGGGCCACGCAGGGAATTTTAAGTTCCTTTCATACACACTTTTCTCTCCTCACACACACGGTGATATCAGGTGCCTTCCACGGTTAGGAGATCAGAGGCAGAAAGACACGTCTGTGTAGCCTCAGAGCATCGACGTCTGCACCTGAGCCGGGTTGCCTTTCATCACATTTCACACTCTTCATCAAACGGCGTTACTTGTGACGGGATCAATTTGTCTCACAAAGCTGATTGCTCGAAAGTCTCACCACTACATTACTCCATTCTTCTCAAATGTGAAGGAACAAATTGACTTGTATTTAGAAATCAAGCCAGATCAGCCTGGGTTTGCTTCACTCGCATTTCTCTTTTTCCCCACCCTCCCCCTTTCTCCTTCTGATTGTTGTGTTGATAATCCAACTGTTTTTCTGGAATTGAGTTTCGAGGAAAGTGGTCCGAATAGTTCCAAGCTCTTTGCAAGAGCCAAATAATGAGCCTGGCAAGCAAGGCAGCTTCATGCATTACAAATGCTAGAAAAGTGAGGACTCCCTCGTTTAAGCATTTTTTTCTTTCTCCCCCATCTCATTGGAACATAGAATGATTATTAACTGTGGTTTTGTTTTTGGAAAGCTTAGCTGTGATTTGTCCGTGCCCATGGAAGGTGTGGGTAGTCCTGCAATTACCAGTCAGAAGTGTTTCGCAGAAACACCACTCTCAGTTGCAGAACTGTTTTCTATCCCTCTGCCAGCTGAGCAGACGTCACGTGTAGGTGCCAGAGGTCTTGCTCTGTTTCTTCTTAAAGTGCTAAGTGACTGTGCTGTTGTGCCTTGGACTGGAGTAGTGGGTTTACTTGATTGTGTTCAACCACAGTCTAAATTGTAGTGTTTTCGCAACTTTACTGCTGTCAAGGGAAGTTCAGTCTTGTTTTGTCCAGCGGCCACTACACCATTGCTCTTGGAAGCACATTCGTCTGGCTGATGTCTTAGGAGATTTTTCTCCAAAATGCCGAGGATCTCTTTGACTGCTGGTGACGGTGCAAATGGCCTGCGCAGACATGTGGTAGCATTTAAAATGGTTTTGGATTAGGGGAAGTTGAAGTCTAATCCAAACCCACTGAAGTGTCCAAGCGAAGTGATTTGGAAAGGCAAAGCCATTTGGATCTGCTCTTCACAGATACAGAGCATCAGAACCGTGCGAGTACTCGCAATTTGCACAACTGGCAGATCACTTTTATTCTCCCCATAGTTATTTGAGTGAGGGGGAAAAACACCGAAAAGGGATTTTCCACCACGAATAATTTAGGGCCTAGATTACCAACATGTGTTGTTTTGTGGCAAAACACGATAATGGAAATAAATAATGAAATGAGGACATGATGATTGCAACAAAAAAAGCCCTGAATTCCACACTTTTAGCCTTTCTAACACAACTCAAAGGTTTTCCACAGCTCTGAGTTGAGAGAGAGAGAGAGAGAGAGAGAGAGAGAGAGAGAGGAGAAGAGACGCTTAGTTAACGGCTGGCGCAGTGAGGAAGCTTGTACCGTGTGACTCGCTGCCACTCATCACTCTGTCACACACTCCACATTAATCCTCTCTGTTGTGGAGAGTTATCCCGCTTGTTAACAAAGTGTAAATTCAAATCCCCCTTCAGCTGGAAAGCACTGAGTTATTGCTCTCCTTCTCCATATATCCACTTCTCCTTTTTTGGATAAAAGAGTGAGTGTCATATGGACATCAGGAGATGGCGACCACCATCTTTCAACCAGTGGTCACCATGGAAACGTCACGGGCGCTAAAGCACGGGTTAGGCCTCTCTTGCTTGGACTGGCCAGTGTGAAGGGCTGGAACACTGTCGGCTCCCTGATTATCCTCTCGGAGAGAGCGTGCTCACATCATACTGGAGCGCCACGCTCGAAGAGCTCCAAGTGGATAAAAGTCTGGAGTTTAAATCCTTGTTTGCTGGAGGACTTCAGGGAGATAAGGGTTCTGTATCTCACACCTGTTGACTGAGCCTCAGATCACTGCCATCTCGCAGGCCGACTGCCTTGCACCTTCAGTGTACAGTACTACACAGCCCTATTGTTTTAGAATTTACCTCAACAGCCTGGGAATGTTTAATTGTTCATAGAAACTATGATCTGGAGCAGAAATTAACTGCCCAAGTGAGCTCAGAAGCCACGCGGAGACTCGCACTCCTTCACACACACAATGGTGTTTATGACCTGGCACGCCTCACAACATTCCTTTCAATAAAAATCCAAACAGACATTATTCCGCATCCACTTCGATTCAGCGCTGAGCAAACTAAAAATAGAGTGCTGAGAGAGATGTTTGAGGAACCGTCCGTGCTCAGCGCATCCGCACATCAGCATACTATTGGTTTTTTCGCCATAATGGATGTTCAAGAGGATTATTCCATTTGGCTGAGTGTATTTGAGGATTCATTTTTGCTCTTGAATCCTTTCAAGGCAAATGAACACCCTGCTGGCATTCGGAGAGGTGGGACGTCCATTTTAAACAAATGGACAGCTGAAGTCAAACATTCCGGGGCTTCTGCTCTCAGGGTCTGTGCTGTAGAACCTGCTGGCCTTGTTGTTGACTCACCGTTGAGACGGATTTTCTGGGAGGGAGACAAGCGGAGAGAACATGCTGGTTGTGTGTCCTGCAGAATGTAAACAACATGACACCTCGCTCAACAATGATGTGCACATGTTTCTCTCTCTCTCTCTCTCTCTTGTTCGGTCTCTATCAGTCTCTCTTTCACTCTCTCTTACTCTCTCTTTCCCTCTCTCGGACACTCCCGCTCACGCAGGTTCATCAGCTCCCCCGCTGTGTGCATGTATGTCTCAGTTAGCAGGTCTGAGTGGGTTGTCATGCTACACAGCTTAGCCTTGATCCCCAGAGAGTAGCCATATGGCGTCTCCGCTGCCAGTGGCGTGTGTAAGGAGCAGCGGGGTGTGCTCGTACACGTACAGCGTGTTTGCAGGACCCTGGGTAGCTGCTTAGAGCATGGCTTTGGTTCCATCAGCCTTGTCTAGAAGCACATACGTGCCATACTTCAATCAGGCCAGCGATATTGGCGATTACTTATATCCAGTCCAGTCACAAATATTGGCTGTTTGTACAAGAGACTTTACAAAGTGCTTCCTTTGGACTCTGATATAGACGCCACTGTGCTCTGTGGCCAGAGCTCAATTAAGTGCGACACTCTGCGCCATCTCCTAGCTGCTGAAATTTCACTTCTTCACACAGCCTCATTAGCAGCACTTGGCTGGGGTTTGGTGGCCGCCGTGTCTCTGCAGATGGCCCGTGCCTTGTGTTACACCTGTCATCGGTGCTCTCGGAACTCCACTTCAAGTGTCTCTGCTGCACAGGGTCAGTTTCGGTGAATAACGCCTCTCACCTGGACAATGACTCGGTTTCAACACCATGGCCTTTTCATGGGCAAATTCCCCCTCTCACCCCTCTCACTTGTTCACTTAGCCTGTCTTACTGGCTTTCTCTCTCTTTCTCAACCTCCTTCTGAATGCCTTGACATTCCAGCAATTGCTGTTCCTGAGTATACGGTTACTTGGGAAGCCATTACCAAAGCCCTTGAAGCATTCCAGATTGAATTTTTTTAAACAAACGTTGGTGTAGAGTGGGGAAGTGTTTGGTTCCTTCTGTAGGTGGAGATGAATGGAGTTCACACAACAAACACACTCTGAGACCTCCTGTGCCTGACACCATCACCCCTCACACCCTCATTATGACTGAAAAATGTCACTCTCATTAAAAACGCAATTAGACTTAATTGAGGCCTAAAGTAAAAATAAACGACAGGGTCATGTTTATTATTTTACTTTCACCTCAGGCATTTCTTAGTCCGCCCCCATTTCCACACTTAGATTTGCCTCTTGTCTGTGTTTTCTTTAGTGAGGCACTTTATTTTCACCTAAGTGCTACAACTATAACCACTTTTAAATGTAGCTACATAATTGCTACCTCTTCAGTCTTCAAGCATCATAAATAAAATTACCACCCTAATAGCCTAATACAACCAGGACAATAAACTATCAAAGTTTAAAAGGTTGACTTTAAATTTCAGTTAGAGAATAAAAGGTTTCACTTCATTCCTGCTCCAGCGCCTTGTATCACCGGCTTCCACTGGTAATCGGTTAGTAAGAAATCAGACAATTCTTTAAATAACGTCGTTATTTAAAAGTGTAGTGAATAAATGTTTATTGCATTGCATTTTGTCTGTGTTATTACACCACATTATTACTTATCATTTTTGTCTTTGATTTTAGATTTTATTATTATTTGTATGTTTTATTCATTATTTATTAATTTGATCATCATTATTAATTTTGTGTTTACTCCTATGCATAAGCTTTTTTTTTTTCCTTGATTTTGGAACTGAACCAAAAGATACTGTAGAGCCTACACCCATGCAGTTCATCTCCTTCCCTGTCCTCTGCCCTGTCCCTCCCAGCCCTGTAACACTGACCGGGAAACATAATGTACAGTATTCCCAAGCTCTAGAGGAAGAAAACGGGTGAAATATTTGAGGTGTGTGTGTGTGTGCAGTGTTTTTAATGGCTCATGTCTCATCTCCTCTCAAAGTTCCTATGGGTGAACTGGGCCACAGTGACACTGTTTACCCCTGCAGTCAGCAGATGAGTCTCTCTCGCTCTTTCTCTTTTTCTGTCTCTCTCTCTCTCTCTCTCTCTCTCTCTCATGTCTTATCTTCCGGTCCAGTCATGGCCGCACACACACAAATCATTCTGCCCTGTGTATGTGAGTCACCAGGGAGGGTTTGGAAGAGACACACTTCACTTGACAAAGTTGAATTTCCTAATGGAGCCTGTCTTTGCTGCTCTGCAGGAGAAATGGTACATTAAGGCAGGAGGCTCCACATGAGGCAAGAAAGGAGAAGAGGGCAGTCACGTCACAAAGGAAGCCCTGGAGCCCTGAAAGCCAAATAGAATGTTCAATCACACCGGTATTAGCCAGTTTGAAGCATTTGCTGCAAATGTGGCTGCCAATGCCTTTTAGAATACTTTCTACATCAGTTCTAACGCTCCTAGAGAGCGCCTATAGAAGGACCAGCTATTGCCCTTTTTGGCCTGTTATTTACCTTACCCCATGGACCCCCCACAGGTGATGATGGTGGGAGGCAGTAAAAACCACTGGCCCAGGAATACTTTGCAGCAGTGCACGGCCCAGCCCGGCCATTAGCACCACTGTCCGAGCCGCTCCGCTGAGCAGCCAGGAATAACAGATCGGGCTCACAGCAAGCTGGGAAAGGCCAGAGGTCGTGGTGGTGGCGCTAAACCGCAGCTGTGCCGACACCGGAGGAAGTGTGGTAAGGCAATCACCCCGCACACCACCTCTCTTCATCAACTCCCATCACACTCACCACTGGAAAAAATCCAAGAAACCCAAGCCTTGATGGAAAACCCTGGATTTCAAGCCCAGGCTTACAAATGTAATACCTGCCATAGAAGAATGGCTTGTAACTGCCAGATTGAAAGTTATTATGAGAAGTTGATCTGTACAAGCCCTCAACAGTCATCAGTGTTAAAAGATGGCCATTGCAGAAATGAGCCATCTGTATTCTATACTGCTGTAAACCACTATAACCACTATAGGGTTCTTTTACTAGAGGCTGGTTGTAGTTAGTTGCATTTACTCAATTACATGTACTCCACTCAAATTGTGGTGATTTTTACATTGCTGGGTGTTTTCAAATGCTGATACTTTTATTTTTAAAAGAACATTATGAATATTTGATCTCTTTTGATTTTAATTTCATAATGCTAATCTGGGGACATCTGCACTGCATGTGAAATGTATTATTTATTTTAATGCCCAGAAGATCTAAAAAAATCCTCAGTTCTTATCCTGGATGTCCTTAAAAGTTCCACTGAGGTTTTTTTACTCTGTGCCTAAGGTTTTTTGACCTGATGCTTTTGTACACTTGTTTTTTCCTTAAAAAGAACTGTTACTTGTGCCATTATTTTACTGTAGTAACTATCTATTTACTTTTTCATGGATTTAGGCTTCTCCATCCTCTTCTGTAAACATCTGCTCATCCAACATTTCTTCTGAAATCAGTGACGTTAAAGTAATTATTTTGTGAAGAAACAAATCCAAGCAAGTTTGGTCCAGATCTATTAAATCAGGCAAAACCTTTTTTTAAGCATAGCGCTGAAAGGCTAGTGTAACGAACAAACACTACAAATCAATAGTCATTCAAATCATTTCTGTAAATACATCCCCAAAACTTCTCTCAGCTTTCTCAAACTATATCCATTGTACAAAACTGTTGATGTGGTTTAGGACACAGTATGACAGTGTGTTACCAGACACTGCAGACAGACATTTGAGGTCTGCTGTCATATCATCGCAGGAGTAGGAGGGATGATTTAGAAACAGTTATTGTGACAGTGACTCTAAATAAATATGGAAGAATCTGATCAGTCCTCTTTACTACTGCTTTGTGGAAACCTGCACTGGTGTTGTCTGAATGGCTTCCAGTTCATTCTTAAAATTCGCATCCACAAGTTGGTGGCACGTTAATGAAGAGCTGGATGTGCTCTGAGCAGGTCAAGAAAAATCCCAGGGATGTGTTTACAGAAAAGATCAGGGTGACTGCTGCCTTAAAGTGTTTGTCAGCAACAATGGCCTCTTAGTTTCAGAGCTAAAACGAAGAAGCACAATTGGACTCCAAACACATCTTGGTTAATCAAAGACATTTGAGTTAAGTGGAAATTGATTTTTGTCAAACTGTTTCTTTAACAGGAAGCCTGCCCCTCCTTTGGAGTATTACAAGCCCCTCTTTTTCCGGGAAGGCTTTACTTTACATGATGAAACATTGCTGTTAGGATTTGATTGCATTCAGTTGGGAGCGCATAAGTGAGATCAGGTACTGATCTGTGATGATTCATTCTGAAAAGAGCATGGTTATTTTTTTCTTAAGCAACGTTGTGTTACTTTACTTAAGTACTACTAAAAATAGTCATGAAGAAAAGTACTCTAGTAAGTGTACATAAGTTGTTTATTTAAAAAAAAAAAGACAATTACTTTGAGTTCCCTTTTATGGAAATTCACTATTACAGTCTGAGAATATTTCTAGGTTGCCTTTACCACATCCTGGGAATAGCCTGTACAAAGAAAACTAAAGCAATATAGGACAGTTTCCAGATTAGAGTATGTTCTGCTTGTGTACATTATTTATGCTATAATGGCCTAAAACTACATTAAACAATCAGCCAGACAATGTGATATGATGACTGCTATTTTTAATGACCCACATTTACAAAGTTAAAACAACAAATCTTTTTAGTGTAGTAATGAAACAAAGCAGGTTTCTGCATTAAACACCACTACATGCATATCATAATAAGATGTTATAAAATAATATAGCTAAATCTTCAAAATTCATGTGTTTTCAACAACGTTGTTTGGAATCCCTGAAAGGCTGTTCATTGTTTATTATTGTTTATTTAAATCTATTTTCATCAAATTATTGGGTAGATTGCCCAAAAATATCCTTTTTATTAACAGCCTCAAGTTACTGCAAAATTCACTCAGATTGAAGTAGCTTACAGGGACTCACAATAAAACATGCTTCTGATAGATTTAAAATTAAATGCATGTTATCAGCTAACTGGTTCATCTACTTCCTCAGTATGTAGGCTTGGGAAAAGTGGAAATTTCCACAGTTACATTTAGTAGCTGATAATAATGGAGCAGTGATACCATTTTCTTTAATTTGTTTAAAAAAAACAAAGAAGGAAGATGACATGCTCTGCAAATTATATTCATCATGTGCATTTTGCACTGATGTCTCCCCTAAACCTCTTTATACAACAGAAATATATTTGGAGCTGCTGTGATTTTATTGGCTTTCAGAACGGAATCTTTGCAATTTAACCATGTTTTTTCTAGTTTACAAGCTGACATGCATATGTGTTTGTACTTTGGTATTCATCTTTTTAAAATAATAGAAAAAATGATTATAGCTTAATTCTATCTAGAAAAGTACTGCAACATTTTGTTACTTTACACCTTTGGATGGGGCTTTATCACTTGCTGGAGGGCTTTATATCCCACATTGGGCGTGATGGTCTTAGGCTCAAGTGCTGCTTCGCCAATGCATAGCAGTCTATTGACTGGCCTTTTCAATAGCGATTGTGTAAAACTGAACACCTCCTCAGCAATGGTAAACTTTTCACTGATCAGTCATATCATTAAAACCACCTGCCTAATATTGTGTCGGTCAGGTTAACAACTTGAATTCTTTATTATGTTTCATGGTCTCCAACAATGTTTAGGTTTAGTTATGTGTCAAAGTAACATCCACATTAATGCCAGGACACATGATTTCCCAGCAGGACATTGCCCAGAGCATCACACTCCCTCCACTGACTTGCTTCCTTCCCATAGTGCATTCTGGTGCCTTCTCCTCCCCAGGTGAGCGACACACACAACCCTGGCCTTTCACATGATGTAAAAGAAAATGTGATCAGACAACCTTCTTCTGTTGCTCCATGGTCCAATTCTGATGCTCACATATTCATTGTAGGGGCGGGGGTTTGGTGGCTGGGGTTCAGCAAGTTACACAGTCTGTGGTTACACAGCCCCTTAGGCCTTGGATATATGAATGTGCTCTGAACGCCTTGGGCCTTTTTGTTGCATTTTGTATCTGCGCTTGATTGACTTACACTAGCGTTCGTCTGACGCTGTTTAACGCCAGCCTGCAGCCCGATGTGTAGTTTTGTGTATTCACCTGTGGAGACAGTAACTCTTCAGTCCAGATTGTTTACATGTGGGATATCTTGATTTGTAGTTCTAAACATGGAGTGTGTCCGAAATTGCGCACTTACCTCAGTGCACTGAATTGTAGTGCGTAGTGCGCACTGCGCACTTCCTTCTGTAGTGCACACTGCCGTGGGTAAGTGCTGTCCTAAATGGCACACTAACATTTAGCACTTGGCGGAAGTGACGGACTAACATTTGATCGCGATTCTCCAGTCCGCCAAAATATCTGCCGGCTTTTGTTTACACAATGAATTTCCTCGTGATTTTATTTGGTTTTATTTTTGTTTAGTAGCCTCCGTTTGGGCCTGCACCGGCATTTCACTGTTAGTCGCCATTATTCAACTCCGAAAACGTGTCCAAAGTCCCTCCCCTTCCGCTCCGTAGTCAAAATGGCGTCCGTTTAGTGCGAGTAGTGTCCATCGTTCTGCGTTTTCTGGCCGTTGTCAGTGGACCATCTGGGTACTTTCAGTGCACTGAATTTTAGCTTAGTTGTCAGTGTGCATGCACTACCTCTAACTCTTCAGGTACTATCCATACAAGACCTGCTGTTTTGTAGATGCTCTGACCCAGTTGTCCAGCCACCACAATGTATCCCATGTCTAAGTAGCTCACATCCTTACCTTTGTTCATTTTTCCTGCTTTCAACACCTCAGCTTTAAGAACTGTTTACTTGATGTCTAACACATCCCTCCTTGACAAGTGCCGTTGTGACAAGATAATCATTGTTATTCACTTTACCTGTCAGTGGTTTTGATAGTGTAGCTGATCAGTGGAAACTAACTTAATTCAATAACTGGAGGTGGTATTTGAATGTATGTTTTGAGGGCATCGATCGTGGGACAGAAGTGCCAGGAATCACCTTGTCAGTTTTTGAATGCAACACAGATGAGGTCCATGATCTCAAATAAATCAAAAGCTTCTTCTCGGCTGTCTCTTCATTCTTTCAAACATTTGCATGCAGCCACACGGTGGTCTATATGAGCCAATATCACCTAATCTAATCCAGGACAGAAGAAGTAACTGAAAAGACCTTTTATCGTTTTCTGCCATATTCTCATCACTGTAATGAAGAGGACGGTTTACACACATGTACACACACGCACACAGCAAGAGGTTTTTTTTTTTCTGTGTGTGTTCAGTGTTAATCACTGAGAGACAGTCCAGGTTTACTGTGGCTCACTCTCAGGTCAGCCTTGGGTCACTATGGCAACGAACAATGAACAGTAATCAGTTCCTTGAAACTCGGCCCTGGATTGATGTTCATTTTAATAAGCTCCTCAGTTCAAGAAAGAAAGTGGAGGCACCTTTTATCAGGCTAATCTCAATCGTACATGGTGAAATACTAAACTCATGACATTTCTGCCAACAGCTCTTTCCACTGATTGTTCAAATCTGCCCCCCCATCTTTTCTGTGCTTTATTTGCCTGTTGGATGACCTACAAGAGCTGAAGCGTCTCGAGTGTTAGGAGGAAAGACATTGTTGGTTTCCAATCATAGGCTGCGTGTCACCAGCTGGTACCAAACACATTTACTGCTGTGCTTGCTTTCAGGTGTTGAGACCTGAAGAAGCAACTGTTTTTTTTTTCTTCTTCTCTTTATCAACCAGCTCAGCTAAAAGTAAGTCTGTAGCCTGATGCACATACACTCCTAGTCCTAATACATCGCAGTCTTAGACACTGTCCATTTCATTTCCTGTGTTGTACATGCTGTTCATAGTGTTTGTGATTTTCTTTCTCCTTTGTTATTTTGGGAAGAATGTAGGAGGCCTAACAACTGTGAAATCTGCTCTTGAAACAGAATTTCCACATTCCTTCTGTGTCCCCTAATTGTTTTAAGGTTGTTGGAATTCAATTAGGCTGTGGCTCTTGTCTCCATGCTCAGCCAGCAGAATGTTAGTGACAAGGTGTAAGTGCAGGAAATTCCAGTTCCCAGTGGCGCCCCAGCTCTAATGAATGTATAATAGCTACGTTTCCACTTGAATTGACTGGTCTGAGTTTTTAGTACATAGAGCGCTAATGCCTCATCGCTGGAGACACTTGAAGATAAAGACCTTTCCTGGGAGCCTTTTTGCTGAAGTGCTTTGAAAAAAAAAGCCAAAAGCATAGACAGTTTGATTGATCATCATTTAAGATCACTGAAGTAAGTTCCTTAAATGTGACCCCTGTCTTTGTCTGGGTGACTATTAGTGCTCGACTTTTTGGACTTTAGACTGTAGGCTTCAGATAAAAGAGTTCTTTCTGCTGAGAAATTATTTGGAGGCCAGTTTGACTGGCCTGATTGTGAAATGGCATTAGCTTAGTGATCTTCTCTACCACCCGCCATCTACTCTGCCATCAATATGTGTGGATACTGCGATGGATGAGTGACCACTCCTGCAAACAAACATGATCTCTGTTCTGACCTCCCTGGCAAACAAAAAACACAAGCTGAAAGTAGGCTTATATACAAACCTCTTATCTCTCTCACCACCCCATGCCTGCCAATTCCTCACCAGTGCGACCAAACACACTCGACTAACGTGCTTGGGTGAGTGTGTGTTTGAGTAATGGTTTACACTGAACGCCATGGTCAGTGTGAATGTGGCCATTGAACCCCAAACACAGAGCAATGTTGTTCAAAGCTCCCCCGCCACACAAAAAGAGGCCAGCTGCCCCTGTGCCTGACCACAAGCCCCTTCAAGTGCTCTATGAAAAAGGCTTTTATGGTCGCTTTTTAGACCTGCTCGCAAATAAGGTGCAATATTTCCTTCTCCTTGCTTTGGATCAAGATAAGTGTGGAAGGAGTGAGGTGTTTGGTTCCACACAAGAACAATAGTTCTTTTCTGACACAGCCAGCAGTTTGGCGTCTGTGCTGTTATGAGTCTGCGTATGTGCTGTAGAAGCTGTATGGATCCCAAATTCATTAAACCAATACCTGGACTTCAGACTGTATATATAGATATATACATATACATGTACATATACACACACACACATATATATATAATATATATATATATATATATATTAGTGGTGGGCATAGATTAATTTTTTTTATCTAGATTAACCTAGATTAATCTAGATTAAAATGGCTAATTTGAATTCTGCCGAAGGCATTCAGAATGTGTGTGCTACCCAAATAATG
>JBBPCY010000002.1:18967294-19006318 GCA_037974405.1 Brachyalestes nurse | reverse complement strand
ATTTCAAGAAATCTCAGACTAGAAACAAGTGAAATTATCTGCCAGTGCAGTAAGATATTTTTACTTGGTAAGATTTCCTGAAATAGGAAAAAATATCTAAATTTCTAAATAATCTTACAAATCTGCTCTTATATAGTATATTATTCTCAAAACAAGATCAAGAAGTCTTTTTAGGCTAGAAATAAGATTCCAAGTCTTGGTTAGATCAGGAGTTTTTGCAGTGTACTTTTACAATATAATTCAAGAGAAAAGCCCCGTCTTCATACTGAGGTTGCCAGTATGAAGCGAATGTCAGAATTATTCTGTCCTTTTCATGTTAAGTGGTCTTCCCTGTCAGAGATCACTTACAAAAGGGATATCACAGACATCATAGTATGACTAGCCTGGGTAAACGATAGTGAAATAAAATAATAATTAAACAAAATCAATAATATAGTCCATCAAATGGCATTTTCTGTTGGGGTGATGCCTCACAACCCACACACACATACGGATGCATCTAATCCAGACAAGTTAATTAGCTGGAGCACGTGTGACAGCCGTTGGTTAGAACAAGGGTAGATCTCCGGGACCAGGTTTGGTAATTACTGCCACTGAGTAACCATTTTTGGTTCCATAAGGCAATGTTTTATGATCGTGGTCTTGAAGGACCACCTTGCCTGATACTTTTCAGGCACTTCAGCCCAGGAAATGCTTGGTAATGGCTGATCAGGTATATTGGGTGCATGAAAAACAGGAACCATTTTTTAGAATGTATGCATGGAGAGTAAATACATTAGACTGTAACTTTTTGGGTTATGTGATTTTTGTCCATAGGGTAAAAGGTTTGGTTTGCTTGTGTGTATGTATCTGCCTGTAGGCTACAGTATGAAAACACGGATAAAACGCTCTGGTAGACTGACTGAGACTTGATTTTCTGGTAGAACCAGTCATGATATGTATGGCAATGAACTGGGGACACAGAGAGAAAGGGACACTTTGTGTAAGCTGGAGAGAGAACGAGCACAATAAGGACAGAAATATAATATTGGGATACGCCTTGTACACAACTATGGAAAAGGGCAAACAATTAGAGGGAGAGATGTTCAGCTTTCCTCACTTGGGTGATGGGAGTCAGTCGTCTTCCTACATAAAGGATAAACAGTAGGTAATGACAACTCTATTACTGAAGCTAAACCAAAACACGAAAACAAGACAGAAAGAAATGTAACTAATCTTAGAGACTGGAAAGTATTGTTGTTTGTCTCTATTTTCCTTTATGTTTTGTCATTTTTGGTCGCTAAACTGAATATATTTCCAGTGGTACCTCCAAAGTGCAAGTCTAGTGTCAACAAAGCCATATGTGACATGTTTGAGAAAGGCAGGGAACATTCTTCAGACTGAGGTTATCTGTACCCTCCAGACTGAGGCTTAGCGTGAACCGTATCTCAACTGCATGAGGAAGAGCCTTAGATCTCTTGGACCACCCTTACAGAAGCTCGGCACTTACTCTTCACACAGCACCATGAAACACACCAGACCTTCACAGGAGACCATCTAAAGTCCCTTCCAGGTTCCAGTCACAATGAATAGCTCTCAGCAGCAGAGCCTGGATGAGAATGTGGTCTTTTCTCCAGTGCTCGAGTCCAGCCCAGATTTCCTTCACTGTGAAGCTGAGCGACTGGCTGTGGAGCAGCTGCTGAACACGGGTCCTGGATCTTTCTACACCAAACTCAACAAAGAGAGACTCACACACTTCCTCTCACCAGAGGAGGTGAACCAGGTGTCCGGGTGGACTGAGGATTACCACATTAGTGAGGTCCATCTGGACAAAGACTTTGGGGATGACACTGGTTCTGACACTCAGGACTACTCTGTCCAGTACTTTCCCACGCATACAGACGTGCCGGCCCCGTGCCTGGACTTAGGATGGCCAGAGAAGGCTAAGTGGGAAGGTGTGGACCAGGCTATGGTCTACACCAATCCCCCAACGGAGCAGATGCCCCACGTTCGCGAGGTGGTTAGGAGGCTGCTGCAGGGGGCGAACATGGTAGGTACAATTTTTGTTGACAGGTGTCATAGACATGATAGCAGAACACTATAGAACAGAGTAGCCAAAGTAGAAGTATTGACACTTTAAGAGTGAATTTCGCCAATTTTTCAATATTAGTACATATTTCAATGATTTAAAAATGTAATCGAAGTGATGGAGTGTTTGATGTGAAGTGGTTTATCGTAGAGAAACTGAAAGACCCTAATTTCTTTATGAAAGTGGTATTGGGAACCAAAGGTCATAATGTGTATAAAGCAAATGTAGCAATTTTTTTATTTACTATCCAAATGACAAGTGAACCTACATATCTATGGCCAGTTTCTGGCCATAGGACAACTATTGACTTGATATGTTTGATGGACACTGATATAACGATTGCATAGTAGTTGTGTTTCACACTGGTATAAGGGTATTTACTACTGCACGTATTCATTAAGTATCCGGTATTGAACCTAAATGTATGGTAATAATTTTCACCCTTACCTCAAATATCATTGATCAGACGAGACGTTTAATGCCTGAAGTTTGCATCTAGTTTTACAGGGCTAATGCAAAACAACGCATCAATCAACCACAGACTTGCTTCAAATATTTCTTGCAACAAGTCTAATATCTAATAACTGCTGAAACTGCATGTACAATAGTACTTAACTATAAACAGTAGCCAACACCCTGACTCCTCTCTGTATCTTTGTTTGACTTTGGTGGCTAATTGGTGGTTAATTTGCATAGTAGCTCCATTTTAGCTTTAACAAATGCCGCAGACAGGTACCTTCTCATGCCGCCCATGATGACTGTACTGTTTGTGTTTCTGTTGATCAGCTGATTGCCATAGTGATGGACAGAGTGACAGACAGTGCGGTGATTGCGGATCTTCACTGTGCTGCATCACGGGGCGTCCCAGTCTATATCATCCTGAACCAAAGATCTGTACAGGAGAACTTCACCCAGTACAGGTTCAGACACCCGGTTAGTCCAGCACCCTCACTGCACTTCCTCAGCATTGGTGTCACCTGTAATTATCAATCATTTAAGACATAGGTGTTATTTTCCTATATAATTACACAGCAAATGACAGTTCGTTACTTAATCACATTTACACTTGCTGTACATGCACAGACATGTTTGAATGTCAAAAACAAGGTCAAAATTTGAATTAACTTATTTTTTATTCTGCTTAAAAAGCACAAATGTGATACAGTTTAGAAACAAAATATTTTGATGTAAGAAGTGGACAGTATCTCACGGTGCGTATAAAACGGCCGCTCAGTATGTTGGTCTATGATGATGTTTGATTTTGCCCACCAGAAAGTTACCCCACCCAGTCAGCCAATAGGAGAACAACTCCATTTTATCACTGTTTCTGTTTTATTCAGTTCTAATTTTACTTTCATTATTTGTATTTTTATAGCAATTTATTAAGAAAATATTATTGAATGATACAAAATACAATTGTCTTCTTATCCTTTTTGGGTTTACAGCATGTGGAGCCTAGCAGGTTTCATGAATGAGCTCTGCAATATAGTAGTACAATGACTTTTTGTTTATTTGAAATTTTGAATTACAGTGACCTGAAGGTCTAAGCATGCTTTTCGTCTTCAGATTTATAGAAACAGTTTATGAGAAGTTACAAACATACCAAGCAGTGTCAGAACACATCATGAGCTTCGGCACACCCTGACGCCTTTAGCAAGTGTTAGAAACCCTGCAGTGTGTAGAGCATTCTGTGTATCAAAGAAAGGAATGTTTAGAACGAGGCTCTGCAAAAAGCCACAAGTGACAGGTTCCTCCACATTCATTTGGCCAAGATAAGTACATAAAAGGTTCGTCTCGTGTGTCAGCAGCTCCAGAGAAATTCGTTCAAAGATGGCATCTTCGGAATGTCTTTCAGTAGTTTAGTTCACTGGAAAACTGAAACGGAAGCACTTTTAACAAGTGCAGCTTTCATTGTACTGACCTTCTCAGGAAAAATGCAATTTTTACATGTAAAGGCTCAGTACTGGAGACAGTTCAGGTCCAACAGCCGGTGATGGTACTTGTCCGATGCAAAAAAAAACGCTGATCTAGATATCAGAATAAATAAAGAACTAATACCATCATGAAAAATCACAGAATTGTTTGTGATGCCTCATAAAGCAAAGGGAAGTAAAGAAAGTCACGGTACAATAACAGACACATGAAACCTCACATTAAGGGCCTATATCCTACATTTTTTTCTTTTTTCCCCAGAAGTCCACTTTTGTGTGGTTTTACTTGCTAAAAACACAGCCCTGACTCATTTTACAAGCCATCTTCCAAACTGTTAGCTGAATAGATGGTTATATGTGAATGATATTTGTAACACAAAAACAGTGAATTCAAAGCAAGCTGTTTTGAGGCTTTGTTTCAGTATTACGACTGCAGGGGCTGTGGAGTAAATGGTATGTTTTAAAAGTGTAATTGTAATGTGTCCATTTGTCATACGTGAACACACCACAGCGTGAACAGCATGAAATTCTTCTCTGCATTTAACCCATTTATACCCATTTAAAAGGTGGTATCATCTCAATTCATTATGCTTTATATAAAAAAATTACAATTTGTATATCCTTCTGTATACATTTTTGCCAGAATATAAGGGTTCGAACTGTGGGAGGAAAGACATTCATGTCTCGCAGTGGGAAGGTGGTGGTAGGAGAGCTGAAGGAGAACTTCATTCTGGTGGATCTGCAAACAGTGGTGTTGGGGAACTACAGGTATTGAAAAGACACCATTCATCCCATGTGCTGGTTTAAGTAAACAAATGACCATAATTCACCTTTAGAGGACCATTTTTACTGCGTATTCTTCCACCGCATGCAAGCAAACTAGTTCACCATCTAGTCCGTAAGCACGAGACAAACGGTGTAAGCTGAGTGGGAGTGGGAGTGGGAGTGAGCGGTGTGTCAAGACTGTTGTAACCCGAGGACCCTCTGTTTATAAAATATGGTCAATTATCAAAAATGAAATTCATCATTGTAATGGTCAAAAATCAAATCTACACAAACTTACCCTTTACTTCAAATGTAGTCATCCAAAACATGCATGGAGTCCAAAGTTTACTTTTTACTTTTGCACTGGAGCTATGTGGCTAATATAGCTGACAAATAACGTAAACGCATATGTAAGTAATTACGGCATACTGAAATCATCACACACTCACCTCTGTTCAAACTACCCTTTTAATCTCAGACTTGCTTATGTGGTGTCTGATAGTGTGTGACATACTGTTATCTATAGAGGTGGAGAAAAAAAAGAGTTGCAGGCTATGCACAAGATATAAGATTTAGACACCAAACATATGTTGGTTGACTATATTTATGGTAAATGTAATCACATTAATATATATATTACAGGTTTAGTAAAACTATAGGCCTTCTCTTATTTAAAGGAAAAGGTAACATATGTATGGCCTCACATCTTGATTCTCTCTTTCCCAGTCTCACCTGGACTGATGCCCATTTGCATCGACAGCTCATCACCGTCATAAGTGGTCCGATGGTCGAGTCCTTTGACCGGGAGTTCCGCGTCCTCTATGCGGCTTCGCTGCCCATCCCAGTCCTTTGGAAGTCCTCCAGTCCTGTAGTGGCTCCCATTGCAGATGAAACTCCCACTCTTTACCAACCAGGGTACCTACATTCATACAACCACAATTCAAAACTAATGGAGAGACCGCCCAGCCCCCCACCACCTTCCACTGACTGCCCTCTGGACTGGGAGGCTATGGGGGTCATCCAGTGGAACCAAGGCACCCCAGAAGGTTTGGACAGTTTGGCCGGGGTTTGCGAGGAGCCGCTACACACTGCAGGATTAAACGGGCAGCCTTGGGTTTCTGAAGTCAGAAGAGTACCTGCTGTAGAGGAGTCTGGAACAACTGAGAGTCAAGCTGAGGACAAGTCAGTAATTTGCATGTTTTTTTTTTTTAACACGTGTGTTTTCTGGGTCATAATGTTAACCTACGTCCACAAGCTAAGCTTACAATTCAGTAACGGCATGGACAGTAATAAAAAAAGACTGTGTTATTTTTAAAGTTACATTATGCTGATTTTTTACAAAATCATCCTGTAAATCCTAAACAGTTCATTTTAAAGTCAGAGCTGTCAAGTCAGATTTGGCAGGATTTTTTCAGTGTAATACAGATTGATATCACTGTGATTGTCCACCAGATGGCACAGTATTCTAACAAATCTTTGACGACACATTTTTGCCATCATTTTCACTGCTAAGTCCCATCTAGAAGGGGAACATTTGAGTGGAACTAGAAATGATGAGACATTTGAAATGGACAAAGGTACCCAGCAAGATTATGGGAAGTTCTGGATTGAGAGTAACAGTTAGGACTGAGTATCATTTAAAATAATTTGTAATCAATCCAAATGCTGATCCCTTGATCTCAGTAGCTACTTTTCTTTGAAAAGAACAAATCAAACATGTCTCCAATAAATAGTTCAGGCTAACAATGAATAAAATCAGCGATTAAAGCAATTTTCACATGATATTGTGCATCTAGGCACTCCAATTAGGTAGATACATCAGGGTATGAGGTCACAACTAATGTTAAATGGGTTTCCTATCACATTGAGTTATTCAAATTCCCAAACTTTAAATAATAGGAGTGACAACTGGATGTCCAGGAAGGTCAATGGATTCATTCAAGTTCTTACATTATTTGGGACTTTAATGTAAAAGCCCACCAAGCAAAACTGTGGTGTCCTGCCACTTCAGAAAAATGTCTGAAAGCAGGTTCAGGGATTATCATTTTCTACAAAGCCTTTCTGCTTTGTCTGATTACAGTTTGGACTAGATGTTGAAACCAAATTCTTTTTAGCATGACATGACCAAGGAACAACAAACGATCCTGTGATAACTTTAGTGTTGATCCAAATCCACACAAAGAGGATGGCGCAAAACATCAGTGGTGCTCTTATCGCTTCTGTGTGTATGGTACAGGTTTCTATGTAATGTTCATCTAAAATTCAACAGTATGCACACCTCTTACGCTATTATTTATACATGGCCCAGGTTATACCCCAGTGTTAAATCTGAGCCAAGACGTACAACGGATCATCAAACAATGATCGGGTGAGTCAGGAACTTTTTGGTTGTTTTTTTTTTTACCAACTGATATATGAAATACAAAGAGACAGATGACTAATGGTTCAGCCATACCTCAAGTAGATGGGGTAAGGCTTGACTTCCATGCCAGAGGAGGTTTATGCCATAATTCATACCTTGATTATCACACACCAACCTCAAACTGGGGCAAAATATGATTATTTCTAATATATATACTCCAAAATATTTTAGAATACATTATATGTAGCATTATAACATTAAGTTCTTCCTGATAAACTGGAACAGAGAGCCAGTAGTACCATATTTTTTTAAATACTATTAAAAAACTATGAATAAAATGATTTATATTCAATGTTTCATGCACTAAATTCAATTAAACAGTCATAATAATGCTCTCTCTGAAACGAAGCATGCAGTGCATCAGTGTTTAGTCTCCTTAGACCTCCTTGCCTCACCCACCCAACTACCCACCAGAAACCCATCCTTCATCTCAGTTCTATGACATTACCAGTTTGAGAACCACAGCTTTAAGATATCCACAATATGCCAAAATATATTGTGACAAAATGTATCACAATAAAATAAATATCATATTGACTAAGCCCATCTCAAACTCTTAAATAATGTCAAATAGTCTCATGTGTTTCTGACACAGCATATCTGCATTGTGGTGGTAGTCACAAAAATTGGCAGAAGTCTATTTGAAACTATTTAACAAATTAACATTTCCGAATTTCTAACTTGAGGACACAATCACTACCTGTTAGCTTCATTAAGCTCTAATGCAAACTACAAAGCAAAGTTTAGACACCAAGCATGTCTGAACATTTATGGACCCTTTATGTACATTTATGGACCTAACTTTCACCTTGTGGTTTTGTGAAAGGTTCACACGAACACCAGAGTGGTTCTCATACAGACGCCTGAGTCTAGCACTGGACACCGAACGTGAGAACTGGGACACCACGTTTAGCTCCCGTGAGCAGAGGACAGACATGACACTGAAGAATGAGCCTGGAACCTTTTTACACACTCACAGGCGAGACTATCCTCGGGGGGTGGACTGGAGTGTGGGAGAAAATGCGATTCCAGAGGAGATACCACCAGAGTCTCCTGCAGTAAGAACCAAACACAAGGTACTACGGCGATAAAACCACATGGCTATAGATGCATGTATATACAATCTGTTGCCAGATTGGGCGGTTTCCCGTCCAATTGGGCGGTTTTGAATTCCCTTAAACTCAGTGAGCAGTAAATTAATGGCTAGTCAAAATGCCAAAGTGAGTATTATTTAAATGTCAATGTAGTAACAGGTGCACCATTTAAAAAAAATGATTGCAAAGTCATAGTCTGTTTGAACCATACTTAAAACTGGACAGCAGATTTTTTCATCTATCTCAGTGTTGTCATTTAGAAATTGCTGCATGGATCTACAGTATTATAGCTGATATAGCATAATTACTTGTAAGTAAGCTTTAGCTTGATATTTTTACTTTACAAGGGTATAGGCAGCCACAACAATTACTATTATCATTTTGGGCGGTTTTGAGTGCATTTTGGACATATTTTGGGCTGGAAACAATCAGCAACACTGCAAGGAAGTCTAGAAAAGGCCCAGTGAGGTCTAGCCTTGCCAACCGCCAGAGTGGTTGTTGTTTTTGGCCCCTTAGCATGTTGAAGAACCTCTTACTTTGACAGGAAAGGGCTGTCTGACTTGGATGCAAAAGAACAAAGAGTTGTCTTTGTATGATGTGAAAGGACAGGTGCCACAACAAAAACACACCTATAGTGAACAAACTGGTATGAACCAGAGAAGGCCTTGTTTGCTAGTTTCTAAATACTTCAAAGAAAACTTTTGAAAGATATGATACCATGAACCTCACGTTTTTTCACTCCAGCTACTATATATTGCCTCAAAATATCACAAGCATTCATTTAGTCTTTTCGTGTGTATATGTTTCATATCTTTGTGGAACAGGCAGTGGTCCATGCTCTCGCAACATTAAGAGGTTATTAACAAGGTTATTCCCTAATCAATACTAAACAGCATTTAAGAACATAACTCTGGGGGATACACTTTGCTCAGTACTGCTTCAATGTGCTATTCAGGAAAAGGTGTGTTTAGTATGTGTTAATGTGGTCTGGCCTCTGTTTTTGAAATGATAAAGCACATGGATATGGCCACTAGTGAATAAACCTGTGAATGTGAACTTTAAGGCAGGGCATCAGTTTCTCTTCAGAAAGATTATGAAAGTGTATCTGTATGGTTGATTGTGGATCAGAAACAGACAGGGTGGGACCGAGGGTGGGACTGAGGCCTGTACATAGGTATGTTAAAAAATTGAGTTTTTTCTATGCATATTGGTATTTCATCCATATGCAAAGACACTGATAATGGGTCTTTTGGAAAATCTCTTAAATATTGTGAAGATTTTAAGAAAATCTGAAATGATTTCAACAGTGGGTGTTATCAGAATAGTGGTGGTTTTAATTTTGCTAACAACATTTTAAATGTTTAGACACATATACAGTTACCCACTATACTGACTGACTAGCTTGTGGATCCACTTGACTACCAGATCAGTCAAAATCGAGGGAAATAGACAGGAAAGGACATTTTATTCAGTTATTCGGATACAGCCACAGACCTTGCAGCCAATGTTGCTGGTTTTGGATGACTTTTATTAGCCTGAAGGAATGGTAATAACTTTTTTCTGACTTCTGGCTGGCCAGCATGGCTTTAGGGTAGGCATTAATTTTTTGCAAGCGCTTGACAGCATGTTTTGGCATTTCCAAGGGACTGTAAGGCTGACATTTTTTTAAAACAGTATTCGTGTGAACAGAAACAAAGAAGGAAAACTTCATTTTAAACATCACCCATGTATATATAAACTAGGACTTATTGAGATCAAACTACTGGACAAAAAGGGGTCCATGTTCAATGGTTTAGTTACGGATCTGGAACTAACCGTAGTGTCTAAAACTCTGAGTGGTGTATTTAATTCATCCAAGATTAATACAGCTTTGTATTCCACTGTTGCTTATTTTACTAATTCAATACTGAAGAACACAATCTTTAAGCTCACTGATAAACCTTTGGCAAGTTTGAAAATAAAATAAAAAACAAATGTAATAAATGTGATTTTCAGATCATATTAATCTCATTAAAGTTACAAATATTTTCCTCCTCCTGTAAAGTTCCTTTTTTACACATATGAAGTTTTCTTATAACAGATATTAAGTTTGCTCATGACATTTATAGAAATAAATGAATGAATGAATGAATGAAGTCATGCTTGAAACACAATTTAACAAAAAATGCATCTGTTTTTTGCATGGACTCTCAGATCCAGATGCATCATCCTTGACTGAATGTTGTTAAAATGTGGTAAACACTATATTAGAGCCTTTTCTCACTTTTCCTGTCTGTTCTTTCAGAAGCCTCTAATATTGAGAGTTCCTCAAACGGAAAGTTTCAGCTCTCTGAGTGATATCATGAAAAGAATCAACTCTCGAAAGAGTGGCAATGAGCAGCAGAAGAGATTAGCGAAGACTACAGTGAGCAAATCCATGCTGGACCTGAGTGCGCCGGTCCCAGATAAGCAACAACTGCCCAGTGTATGTTGAACACACCTTTAGTCAATTTCTTTACAGAATAGATTTGATTGAAGCTCTGACACTGGTGCTAGTGTGTTAAAATACATACATTGATTTTTACTGCAGGAACACTTTTAGACGCTCTTGTATGCAGTCTTTACAGTTACAATGTCTTGGAGTCAGGGGCGGACCGGAAAAGTCCAGAGCGTCTGTTCGGTCCACGGCAGTTGGCCTGCCTTTGTCCTTAACTGAGAAATCAGCTACCAACAGCAGAGGGCACTAATACAAGCATTTATCAGTTGTAAAATCCTTCTGCAAAAGCCAACAAAAAAGAGTGAATCATTCGGTTGTGGCCGTTGGTATATATCTGTTACTTTAATAAACAGCCCGAATCATCACCATTGGTTTTGTGATGTTACTTTGTGTGAATATTTTATGTAGTATATTACTGGGAGATTTCAGGAGAACCCTACAAGTGGCTGTTTGTACATGTCCAGCTGATGGACCTGTTTAAGAGAAAGTTTAGGGCCGTTTTTTAGTCCCAGTCTGCCCTTGCTTGGAGTATGAAATGCTTTTGGTAGTGTGAAAGCTTTTGGTTTGATGCGTTATTTACAGTACGAATACTCTTGAATGTATTTATGAATGAATAAGAATGGTTTGAAAAGCGATGTTTTTACAGTATGAATGGTTTTGCATGTAGTATTTACAATATGAATGCTCTTTTCTATATCTATGTATAACTTAGTGATATACAGTTTGCATGTAGCATTTACAATATAAATACTTTTAAATCCAGTGTGTATTATTTTGCTCATAGGTTTTGCTGTGCAAAAGTCTTAGGTGTCTATGCAAATTGTTTAAAGGCATTTTTTTCAGTGTGTGTCTTCCTGCTAGCAAAGTTAACATCAGAATAGAGAAGAAAGCAGTAAAAGTATCACGGCTTGTTTTGGACTTATACAGGGAAAACATTGATATATTGTACATAATAATCACTATTTACTGTCTAATGTTATTGTATTTATTCTTTTTACTTTTTTAGTATATTCAGTAATATGTTATATTATTTTCACAGGTGCCTAAGACTTTTGCACAGTATACAATACTATTATTTTTTACTGAAAGGTAAGGTTATCATGACTATCATGACACCCACTTACTTTATGTCTCTCTCTTTCTTTCAGTTCTATGACAACTTCCCACTAACTCCAGCTCTAGCGCTGATTAAAAAGCGTCATGATGAGATCAAATCTGGACTCTCGAGGGTCCCAAGGACCTTCACACCTGCGGCCAGGCCTCGCAGCTCCAGTTTGGGCCTGCAAAGGGAGCCATGGAGGTCAATGTTACACAGAGAGCAGAGAAATGGAGAAGATAATTGACAAAATCCCCATCACCACAAGTGATGTCGTGAATTTACCAACAGCATAATGATCTGATACTAAATATGCCTTAACTTACACTATTTGGACAAAAGTATTGAGATGCCTGACCATTACACCAACAGGTACTATAATGATGTTGCATTCAAATTCATAGACTTTAATATGGAGTTGGTCCTCTCTATAACAGCTTCCACTCTTCTTGTAAGGCTTTCCACAAGATTTTGGATTTTCTGTGGGAATTTGTGCCCTTTCATTCTATAGAGCATTTATGAGGTCAGGTACTTACGTTGGAACGAGAAGGTCTAGATCACAATCGCCGTTCCAGTTAATCCCAAAGGTGTTGGATGGGGTTGAGGTCAGGACTCTGTGCAGCCAGTCAAGTTCTTCCACTCCAGACTCATCCAACTTTTTGGACCTTGCTTTGTGCTCTAGGGTAAAGTCATGCTGGAATAGAAAAGGTTCTTCCCCAAACTGGGCTCACAACATTGGAAACATGGTGTTGTCCAAAATGTCTTGGTATACTGAAGCATTAAGACTGTCCCTCACTGGAAGGGGGGCACCTCAATTTAGTGATTAATATGAGTGTCCAGTTCTTTTGTCCATATAGTGTTTACATGTGTTTACATGAGTTTACACAGTTAAAGTATCAATACATTTCTGACTGAATAAGCAGGATGTGTGTTAATCGACCAATTCTATGAGATTTGGAATATTCTGGAGGCATGTGGACTGAGGGATTATGGTGGAAAAGGAGACACAGTGAATATGGGCAGGGATATTAGATTATACTTAACATTGATGTGAAAAATGGACAAAGACTGCCAAGGCCTTTGGGCTTATATGATGGACTTAATGTACGGAAACTACCAACTGTACTTTTTTTTACTTTAAGGAAGTAGTTTCACAACTTCGCTCTGGAATTTTGATGGTTCATCAGATAAAAATTGAACAGTTTAAAAGAATAGACATTCTTTTTTCACCTCTTACAAATGAACTGATTTCGAAATGTGTGGCAGATGTACAGTGTGCTTTACCAAACTTGAGCGATGTAAAAGTCAATGTGGCAGAGAGAGCCAGTTCAGTAGAGAAATCTGCAACTGCAAAATGTGTGAGCAGATACACGTTATCCCACAAATATGAAAAACGAGAACTGAATACTACCAGAGCCAGTGGGCCGGACTAAAACCAACGTGTGTTCAAACATGTTGGAAGTTCATTCTAAAAGCTTGGAAATCCCATAGTTGGCTCCGGAGAAAACCTCAGCAATGCTGCCGTACCTGATACACAGGCCACATGTCATAGAACACATGCTACAATACCACAATTGTCGCTGCTGTCCTCAGATCGATCCAGCAGCCAAATAAAATGGTCAGTGGTGGTCCTATGGTGGTTCTTTTCAATGGTCAATGTTGGTCCTTTCAACTGATGGCTCTTTACTGAATTATTTTCTTAGTAAATGACATATACGTGTCTAAAGAACACTTTAAAAGTTTAAAGAACATCCATATAACATTAAACTGAAGTAAGAGAGATTTAAGATAATGTGTCAGGTAAAGTGGCATTTTGCAGGGGCTCTTATCCAGAGCGACTTACAGTCATTAGTTGCAGGGACAGTCCACCTGGAGCAACTGAGGGTTAAGTGTCACTATGAAACCAAACGCCTTAATTTAACCTTAAATTTCCCATGTACAAAATATTAAGGAAAAATAAGGGGAACAGTACACAGATTAAGGCTGATTTAAGGGGTACAACTACTGACTAATCATTTTACTTTTTCAAAGTTGCCTATTAAATAATAGAACCTCCTGAATAAACACCTTAAATTTAAGATGAAGGGGTTTCACACTTATGCGTCAAATCTAATTTTAAGATAAAACGAAGGAGGCGGTTTCACAAATTACCGGCCGCTTAATTAAAATTAAGGGGTTTGGTGTATTTTCAGGGGTAAATTAAGGTAAACACATTTTCAGTACATTGTGTTTCGTAGTGTGTCTTGCTCAAGGACACAATGGTAGAAAGTGGGGTGGTTCCAATTTTATGGTCAGCAGGATCACAGGAAAGTGTCTTACCCACTACGCTACTACCACCCTAAATAATGTCAAATAATTGTGACTAAATAACAGTGAATAATATATATATTAGCATTAAAAAGTGAATAATAAGCCTAGAGAAATCCCCCCAAATGTTCATAAATTTCTCCATACTGAACTCATTCAGGGAAGTTCAATCTACAACAGGGGTGTCGAACTCCAGTCCTGGAGGGTCGTGGTCCAGCATATTTGGTGATTTCCCTGCTCAGAAACACCTGGTTCACCTCACCAGTTAATTGTCAGGTTTAGTGAATGTATTTGAGGAGGAGAACCATCAAACTGTGCTGGACACCGGCTCTCCAGGACCGGAGCTTGACATCCCTGCTTTAAAGTCTAAACTATTTTTGAGCAAAGAAATAAGGGAGAGTACTGATACCTAGATGGAAAGATGTATAATACAAACATAAGACACAACATAAATGTAACACAAGATATTTTAATCTGTTTGCTTCTCAAACAGATCAATCTTCAGTCGACATTTGAAATCAGGGATTCCCATGGGGAGTTTGTTCTAGCACCTTGGTTCCATTAAGGTGAAAGTCTTGATGCTCCTGTACCATGCATCTTGAGGGATGGCAGGTCAAACTAAGCCATACCTGAAGCTTAATTCATGTTTTGATCATTTTTTGTCAAGGGGGAATAAAATCCTTGTTTCCCAAAAAGTTGGGACACTGTCTAAAATGGAAATGATTTAAAATGAACTGTAAATTGACTTTTAAAATAAACTGGCATAATTAATTAACTGACATAACAAAGTGACAATGACATATTAAATGTTGAAATTTTATTGGAAAAATATATGCTTAGTTTTAATTTGACACCAGCAACACTTTTCAAAAAAAGCTGGGATAGGGGCATGTTTACCTCTTTGTTGCATCACCTTCTTTTAACAACACTCTGTAAACATTTGGAAACTGAAGAGACCCAATTACTGGAGCTTTGAAAGTGAGATGTCCCATTGTTGCCTGATTTTTCGTTTCATGATGCACCAAATGTTTTCAGCAAGTGACAGGTTTGGACTGCAGACAGGCCAGTTTAGCACCCAGACTCTTCTACTATGGAGCCATGCTGTTGTACTACGTGCAGAATGTGGTTTGGCACTGTCTTGCTGAAATGAATCCTGAATATTGCTCCAAAATCTGTACATATCGCTCAGCAGTAATGGTGCCTCCCCAAATGTGCAGGCTGCCCTTGCCATTTGCAGTAAGGCACCCCATACCAACACAGATGCTTGCTTTTGAATTGTATTGATGATAATCCAGATGGTCCCTCTCCCCTTTATCCCTGAGGACGCAGCGTCCATGATTTCCAAAAGTCATTTCGCATTTTTGTTTGTCAGACCACAAAACAGTTTTCCACTTCAATTAAGTCCATCTTAAATGAGCGAAGGAGACAGTGTCTCTGATTCATGTTATATATGGTTTCATCTATGCATCACAGAGCCTTAACCTGTATTTGTGGATGTAACAAATACAGGTTAACACTTCGGAAGTGTTCCTGACCCCCAGCAGTGATTTCCACTATAGAAACATGTCCGTTTTTGATGCAGTGCCACCTGAGGGCCAACCAACATTGTTTTTTTATTCTTGTCCCTTGAGTGAAGAGAGTTTTTCTGGATTTTCTGATTCTTTTATGATACCTTATATTGTAAATTTAAAATCAGCAGATAATTTATTTATTTATTTTTTAAACAACAGTAACTTCTCAGTTTTGGCTCAGTTTGATATGTTTTTGTGACTGAAAACTGGATAACTTCAATAATTACAGTTAAAGGGGTTAGTGAAGGTTTCAGGTGCATCTAAACAGAAGAATCAAGATGTTAAGATTAGGACTGCAATGAAACTCCACAAATAAATCACCAAGAGCAAAACAATTAGAGATAACATTTAGTTGCACACTACTGCTGCAGCAATTAGTCAAACACTTTTCTTCTATATTAAGTTTTTTTACTGAAGAAGTTCTTTTAAAGTTATACATGAAAGCCTGGATCTACCAGCAGGTCCTGTTTAATTCACAATTATCTAATGGAAATCTCATATATATATATATATTCTGCGATTAATCCCGTTGTTATAGGCAAAATTAAATAATGAATTCAAACATAGTGTATTGCGCACTTTTATTTTTAAAGCACTGCTATATGAACAAAAGTGCAATAACATTTGGTTTGCAAATGCTTTAAACAAATATGGAGCTTTTTAACAGCAGTATTCCCTTTAACACAGTTACACAGCTGCAGTTCAAATATTTCTTGTAAATCTCAACTTAAACATTAATGTGATCAAATCAAATATAAAACCAAAGCTATTTGTCACTGCAGGGCATTCATGTTTTACCTAGTTTATTACAGAAAAACAAGTTACTCTCAGAGTCCAGAGCATTATAGCAGCTTGAAAGTCTATGTATCGGAATGCAGTGTCATTAAAGTCCCCTGTAGTGTAATGCTCAGGTGTCCCATTACAAGCCATATATTGTATGTTGACTTGTGGGCACTTGTATTGTCCATCAATAATACTAGACATAAGTTTCTTCTGAAATCAAGAATATCATGAGTAATCTGTCCTCTCTTTGCTGTTGTACTCTTCTGGGAAGACTTTACATTCTGGTTGGAACATTACTGTGAGAATTTGATCATGTTTAGCCACAACAGTAGGTACTGATGTTGAATGAATAGTTCTGGAACACAGAACCATTATAGCAGCTGCAAAGGTCATTAAAGTCCCTGTTGGTGTAATGGTCAGGCATCCCAATACTTTTGTCCATATGATATGGACCCCCATATTCTCCACGCGAAAACCAGCTGAGACAGCTGCGTGCACACATGAGCCCAAAAAAGCCCAACGAACAGTGGACATTTTGTTCACCTGTATCTTTCTTAAGTATTTGGAGTTACCCCATCAAGCCATATAGGATTCTGTAGAGGACAGATGTTCCTCTGCATAACCAAAAAAAAACATGCTTCCAGGATTATCACAGCTAAAATATCCAGAGGAAGTACTACTTATGTCCTATGACTTATAATTCACTGTTGAACAAAATACATTTTGTTGTCCTTGCAAGCAACAGGCAACAGAAGAGTGATACAGAATTTTATTGTTTTGATCAAATTGAATGCGTTCTTGGGTTAATATCACTCTAAAGATATAATATGCTCATTATTTTTTCATTTTCTGAATTCAGTTCTGTTTTCACACAGAAATCGTCCCGTTGTCGTCTACAGTGGACATGTTGGGGAAAAAATATGATCAAAGGAATTTAAATTGTAAGGTGTTTTTTTAGGCCCAAATAGATAGACAATCACACAAAATTGTAAGAAACTTTTTTTCTTTGGTTCTCAGGGGGATATAATTTTTTATATATTTTTTTTTATATAATTTTTTTTACATATTTCACATAATGTAAGTACACTCACACACACACACACATATATATGTACACATTTTATGTACAGTTTAAAAAGTTCTGTATGTGTGCTCAGTGAACCTGAGAACCCTCTAACTCATCTTAATGGGTTGTTTTAACCTGGTAGTCAGAGAACTGTAATGACTGGCACCAGCATGGTGCCCTGACATGGCATTAGTCACATGCTTGCTTTGAACAGCATGCTGAAAAGGTCCCTAACTGTTCCGCAGCCTGCTAATCATTTTAAGATGGTAAGCATGGCGTGGTTACAGAGCTTTGCTGGAGCCCTATCTTGATGAAAGTAAGAGTCGGGGGAGATGGGATGATAAGCAGGCTCTGAACCCAGCCCGGCCTGCGGCTACGCTATGCCAGTCAGTCAGGACACATTAGAAGTGATGGAGTGGGGCAGCCATGCTGGGGAGGGTTGTGATTCTAAGGGTGTGTTGGGGTGATAGGGTTTTTTTGGGGTAGGAGGGGGGTGGCATGCTTGGGACACACCATTGTCCTCTTCTTTTAGGGTTTGCCTAACAAAGTAACACACCCCTCCCTTCCTCCCTCACTCCATGCGCCCAGGCAGCGCTGTGGAAAGGCAGTACTTTACTGACGGCCATTTGTCTTTTGTCTGCCTTTTACAGCAGTGTTATAAAACTTGTGGTGTTACCGATGCCATAAAAGAATGGAGTTGTGTGTGCAGAGGCGCTTCATTAAATCCATTGTGGTCGGCTCAGGGGCTCGTTCGACTGCTGTCCCGTGCGATAAAGGAATGGCAGGGAGAAGATGGAATTACAGTCTGCTGCTGGTTTCCTGAGCTCATCAAGCCCTCATTCGCTCTTTCAAATAAATCACACTCTTTTCAGATAATGTATCAACTACCTGTCAACCTCCTATTTGTCTGCCACTTGCTTTTCTCATTGAAAATGAGCTTTGCTTTTGCTTTCATCACACACAATGCTGGATTGCACTCACCCTCTCTCACTCTCACTGAATGTGCAACAAACACTTCTGGAGACAATGCGGACGCGTCTTCAGGGAGAGCTCTTTTGGGTCCCAGTTTTATGATGAGGAGGATTTAGGTTAATAACAGTAAGACCAGGCTAAGGAGGATTACTGTATGTTTATTCATTATGTGAGTATGTGAAGGGTTGATTATGTTCTGATTAGTAAATATAAAGTCATTGTATTTTTCATATTTATTTTCATATGCTAAGTAGCTGGTCCGCATCCATGGATCACACAAACTTGTTACAAACAAAAACTTTGTCAATGCTGCACACACACACACACACACACACACTCCTCATATCATTATTTTTCTGGAAACTGCAATCACCCTCCCACCTCTCAGCTTCCTAGACTAATGGAGAGACATCAAAGTATGTATTGAGCGGCCTCCCCAGGTCCGTTCTTCTCTTCACTCGCTACTCCTGAGCCCATTCACTGAGCCTGCAGCACATCAAAGATCTTCCAGCTACTGTGCTTGAGTATTATACTGCCTTCTTAAAAGAGCACAAAAGCAATGAGGATTTAAATGGACTTATATCTTTGTGTGTGTGTTTCTCTGTATAAGTAAACACAAAGAAAGTCTACATTTGGCATTTTCACCATGATAACAAGGTCTAGGTTGCACATGCTGAGGTACTGGACAAGGTTATAGCCAAGCTCTGACCTAATGATGTAGTCTTACTCAGAGCCATACATCTCCCTCACATTCTTTCTTTTGACTGATTACCTCAAAATTAGATATCTGTGTCACAATACAGCTTCCTCTATTGAGGCTTTCGTTATCAGCATCTCCTTCCAGAGCGCGATACTTTGATGATCTTCTCAGAGTGAAGCAAGAACCGCTTCCTCAGCCCACAGACAGGGTCTTGATTAATATTGTCAGGGAGATAAATTTTGTTGGTTCAGCTGAAGTCAATAATCAATAGTTTTTCATTTATGTGCACTGTGGGTTTCTGCACAGTGTCAAATTAATCTCAATGTGTTTAAGCAGAAACTTTCAGCCTGAGAAAATTGTCTCAAACTATAGTCTATAGATTCCACGATGCTTAAGAAAATCTATATCAGGCTGCTTTGTTTAGGTTACTTGAACAGTTTCAAGAGTAGATTCCCATACACTGCCTGGGTAGTTTGAAGAGCTGAATAAACTTCATTCAGGGACCTTTTTACAAATCTTACCATTATTTGGCATTAGTAACATTCATTCTTGTCATTCTTACAAATAAAAGTACCAGGAAGAGTTCTTTGCATGGTACCTTAGAAAAACTTTCAAATGTAAAGAACCTTCACATAATATAAAAAATCGGGGGGGGGGGGCCTTAAACTGTTGAAAAACATTTCCCTGACACACTAAATTCATGTTTATTCTAACTTTTAAGTTTCTTCACACTTTCATATCTGATGTTTTCTTAGTGAATCAAAATGGTTCTTTTATGGCATGACTCATAGAACCCTTATAACACCTTTTTATTTCAAATATGAAGGGGGTCAGCTAAGACAAGGCCTCACTTTCTCAGCTCAAAAAAAGTCTTATAATTTGTCAATGCACACAGTGAGGAGTGTCTGGAGACACTCTCCTTATTAAGGACTTATTGGTTTCTTCATGAATTATTATTAAACCTTTTCAACCAATTATGATTAAAGGGACAAACTTAGTCTTTCCAAAAAAATGTTACGACATGTCCCCTGTGTCCTTTATGATTACAGTAAGAGGCATAACAAAAATAAGTCCTTTAAATAATAGAAAATTTAATCAAATTAATTCAAAAATCAATCTTTCAAAGCAGCTCCTTGAGCACAGACTTCTCGGTTCAAACGCACTTAATTTAACTGCCAGGTTTAATGGGTTTGTATGAGACCCCTCCAGGACTGGAGTGGAACTCCACTCTTTTAAAGTTTCCAATGTCATTAATATCTTAAGGGGTTTGGATAGATAATCTTTCTATGAAGCTGCATTTTTATTAAATTCATTTCGGCCCTTCATGCCCTTCTGCTTTTCTGTTTCCACTTCATTTCCTGTCACTCCGGCCAGCTTTTCCATGTTGTGTCACGTCTGCTGGAGACTTAAGGATGGCTGTTGGGCTCTCGCTAAGCTTAGGGGGGTTGGTGTTAGGGTTTAGGTAAGGGGGGGCTGGAGGGTGTCTGGGAAAGCAGCAGATGTTGCCCCTCGTGCCTGAGATTGGTCCATCAGTGCGATGCTTCTCAATCAATTACAGTGAGTTAATCAGTCACCCACATCAGATGGCCAGTGAGCTGTCTCATCGAGACACCAGCGCCATATCAAATCCAAGAGCCGCACACTCCCGTCTCATTTCCCATCCTCATCTCCTGTTTCCTCTCACACAGACACACACTTCCATCCATGGCATAAATCAGTCTTTGAAATGCATGCATGCATGTAGGGGGGAAAAGTTGCACGCTCATAACAAAAGAACAGAACACTTTCAATCACAGCCCACACAGCATCAGTTATTTCTTCCACAAGATTGAAAACACTGGTGTGTTTCCAGGCAGCCTCCCCAACTTGGAGTGAAAGTGAAACAGGCTTATTTTAGCAAGTAAAAATCCCCCAAAATAGTGGCCTGAGCCCATGTTTGATTGAACTTTTTGGCTTACACAACACGAACTAGGCGCTATATATTTGATTCTCCTGTTTTCATGCTTAAATGAATATCGATGTAATCACTCTCTATTTGTCATGACCTATCTCTCAGTTTCTCCTTTCGTCCTGTCCCCTCCCTCCTCTTTCTCTTCCTAATGGTTATAGAGCAATCACACCCTGCTTAACCCGAACAATAGCATCTGGAGATTCATTCTCCTAAAGTGTGGTTTATCATTAACGTGTCCTGTCCTTCATTATGTGCTGTTTGTTAGGGCCACTCTGTGAATAGAGGGAGTTTAAGATAATACCAAGGCTCACAGAGAGCCACAGTGGCCTTTCAGACTACGTCCAGTTAATTCTCACTCGTTGAAACACCAAACACGACTCTTAAAAGCACTTTGTATCACTATAATCTTGTAGCATTTTAGAGCAACATGTTCTGCTTAATGAAAATCTATAGATGGATTTAGCAAGTTATTGCTCTGAAAGCCATTTCTTTTCAGAAATATGAGAAGTTTTTAAGGACAGAATGTGTTGAACGCCAGACCAAAATAACGGGTCATGAGCTGCCGGGGCGACAATACAGCATTTATTGATTTAATTGCAAAATTAGTCACAACAAAAACAATCATAAGTGAAACCGTGTCAGCGGCAAAAGCAATAGCTTCAAACCTGACATGATTGTTTTGGTATTGACACCACATTCATTCCTTCTTTCTTTATTTTTTTTTCCAATAGAAAAAAAACCTAGTGTTTATTGTGGAGCCGTGAAGGCTTCTAAACCCCCCTGATTTAATTTCCACTGCACAGAAACAACAAACAGCTCTCACGTGGTCCGTCAGACACCCAGTAAATCTGCTTTTACTGCTCAAAGACACCTCAGCCCAGACACAGTGAGGAATAGGCAGAAGGAAAAGGAAAACGCAGATGTAAGCTTTATTTGAGATTTTATTAATCAAATCAATTACACAAATGGTTACTCCGCTTGATTAAATGTTGGGAACACACAGCAAAAATGTCCCCAGCGCTTTATGAATAGCTGTTTTCAAGGCATTTTATAAGCCATAGCATGATGTCTGACCAGCACAGCTTGTGCAGCATAGTTCGTGCTAGCCCAGTCTGTTAATGGTCTGTCATGGATATTGCCGTATTGAGTTAGATACGCGGTCTGGCCAGCTTAGCACTGCATTATGGCACATGTATTACTCAAAACCAGTAATGCACAATCATCACTATCCTCAGCCTTTCCCATAACTCCAAAAATATTTTGCAAAGAAAAATCTGCTGATATTGACAGTCTTTACTCTGCCTTCTCCCATATCTGCTATAAAACACGACATTGTTGTCAAGGTTTTTTCTCCACTCATCACTAGCCTTGGCAAGGCACTGAAGGATCCTGCCAATAGAGCCATTTGAATAAGAGAGATTCTCTCCCACCTTATGCAGAGGGAATTGACCCAAACTGTGCCAGTCGCACGCTATCAAGTGCTTTAGTGTTTAAGTGGCCTACACACTATCCCTCTTACATCCAGCTTAGCTACCTAACTAGCTCAGCCTTATTTTAATGCCTCTGTGGGCCAGTTTCCCAGACACAGATTGAGTTTAGACTAAATGGAATTTTAATGGTAAAGCACATTGACATTGTGTTTGAACCAAACAGTACTCTCCGGTCACTAGGCCTTCTAGCCATGCTCAGAGTCAGATCCAACACAGGTGGCAGTGCTATTAGCTTTATGGTCCTGCTCTGAGGAACACTGCCTGATAAAATGAGCTCTACAAGTCTCCTCTTTTAAACTTCCCATTTTTTCAGGGATTTAGTGAACTAATCACAGATGTATTTTATTGTATTGTTTTATGAAATTGTTCATATTACATTCATGAAATGGTTCACATATATCTCCTTATAGTTTACTATAAAAATGAAACTGACTCAGTTTTTTTTAATGAAATATAGAGTTTATAAGACCAAGGTACCCTGCTGCTAAGTGTGATTTCACAGGGGTTGGGCAGAACAGCACAGTAACAACTAAATTAGGGTTATCAAAATTAAACCCATAACTTGAATTGCTTACTGTACTTTCAGTAGCTGAACATCACCATATCAGGCTGAATGTAGGAGTAATACATAAAGCTGGAATTTACTCAGATCAAGTTTGTGTGCTTTATTTAAATTCACTGAGTATGTATTTCTCTGTCCAGAATCTAAGGTGCATGGAACCACCTAACATAATATTTTAAAGAAATTCTGAATGATCTTTTTTTAGGGTGTGGATTTTACTGCTGTAAGGCACTCTGGGCTACATTTTATGGGCTTTGTTAATAAAATGTATTGTTATTATTATTGCAGTTTATTCTAAGAGCAGACTTAATCTGTGTCCACAAAACTGGCCCTGTGTTTAGCCAGTCCTGCTTCGAAAGAGGATTCGAGGAGACAAATAGGGGAAAAGCCTTGAGTCACAAGACTTACTTCTCTCTGTCTTTTCTGGACAAAAAGCTTTACTGTAAACAAACTAATGGCTTGCATACAGAGGGGTGAGAGAAGACCACTCCTTTAATTAGGAACAGAATACAGAGATAAAGGTGTTGAGGCAACAGCTGTGAGAGACCTGGGGAGCGTGTTAGACAGATAAGCATGCTACAGGAGAAAGAGAGAGAGAGAGACGGAGGTAAAGGGGAGGGTCTAGGTCGCTCTGATTGTTTGATCAGTGTTCCATCGCTGCCCTCAGTCTCTGTGCTTGCTCAGATCCCAATCAGCCCAGTGGGGTTCCACAGACAGCCTTATCAGTGTTAGGGTCCCTGACCTCTGCCCCCCGGGCTTATCAATTACTACAGCAAACCTGATGAGGAGAGCAGGACACAGAGCCACAGGAACTCATCAGTGAATACCATCACACGCAACAGAGCTCACCCTAGGCACTTCAATTACACTGTAATGAGTGCATGTGTGTGCGTATGTGTGTGTTTCCCCACGTGCTGCTTACGCTGAGGTAAAGCCAGAGCCTATAATTAAAAGCAAGATTAAGAAATTATTTGTATGTTCTGCAATGGAAGAAAAGCAAATGCACCTCAGGAACTTTACCCATTTTTCTATCCTCCCCCCCTCAACAGCTTTCCCTGTCTCTCATCATAATTATCCACTGTTTATTACGGTGAATCAATAGACGAGTGCATGCAGAGACTGCCCATGAAATCCCATATCAAAGACAAGAAACCTGCATTTGAGGAAATACAGGCAGACAGCTGAGATAGCAGAAATAGCTGGAGGGGAAACAAAGAAAGGCATTGAAAGTGTAGTTATGATTGAATTTGAGATTACTGTGGAAGCACACAGGTTGTAGCGTGTGTTCGGATACCATGTAATCATTCTCTTGCCATCTTTGTTTAGCCTAGTAAAGTAATTGTGTCATTTATCAATCTACCCAAAAACATACAAGGTTATTCCAAAACTTCTCCTTTGGTTCTGCTAGTGTTGTTTTCTTGTTCAGATTTGAGGGTTTTTGGCTATTCTTGACCATTCGTCTTTCCTCGTCTCCCTTGGCAGACACCTGCCCCCTTATGGATCAAAGCGGAACTGCCGCAAATCCCTGAAAGGAGTCAATGAGGGGCAAACGGAGGAAGTGCTGTCAAATTGTCACTCGTGCAACTGATTACTTAATTCATTATCATTTTGGTAAACATATTTCACAGTTGCATTTGGAGAGAAGTACATAAGCACAAGGAAACTGGCAATCAAAATCACTCCACTTCACAAGCTGTCTTTCATTAAGTATCCATAAAAGCTGTCGTGGACCAGCAGCCATCTCCACGGCCACCCTGCTCCGCTGAGCGTGGCCAGGCCTGCGGCAAACACATTAGATGTTTCCTCGGGCTGGCTGGATGGATGTGAGAGTACGGAGCAGAGAGGCCTCGGGGGGGTCGGATAGCTCTGTAGATAATGAGCTCTGCAGTTTCCTCAGCCACTATTGTAGAGCATGAACCCCCGGACACCGCTTCATCCTACAGTGATAATCACGCCAGAGGCAGCAGCAGTGACATGCAGCTGTAAATAGGCAAATAAAAGGCTTCTCCTGCAGAGACCTGGCCCAAGATCTACTGCGCTGTGATCTAGGCCTGCTGCACGCACACCACACAGTCTGTGTACTCTGATGAATAGATCAGATGAGAGCAAGGAGGCGATCGGGGCTGGGACATGAATGTGGTTGTGGGTGGATTCGAAATTCACAGCAGGTACAGCTGAGGAAGATTACTAAACACGAAGAAACAAAGCAGTAGTCTGAAAGAGAATGGACTTACAAATTTGCACAAATTTGTGTGTGTATGTATATCTATTGTGTGTGTGTGCATTACTAGACCTTTTTTTATTTAAGGAAGAAAAAAAATCTGTCAGCAGAGCCAGGCTGTAAATTAGAGTGTCACTTCTGTTTGTGTGTTGTTGACATACTAATTTATTCTTCTGGTAAGGTGAGGTCAGTAGATGTTTCTGATGACGCCTGGGGGAGTGTGTGTGTGTGTGTGGGGGGGGCATGTTAAAAAGAATAGGTTGACACCTACAGCATTCTTAGATAAGGTGTGGGGAGCAGAGCAGCATCTGGAGCCATACGTGTTCTCTGGACCATCAAAGAGAGAATGATTGGCGTTATGTTTTCTTTACAACGCTATTCACCTAGCATCCCGCCCTTACTTCGGTGTGAGTGAGCCAGTGGGCATGGCCTGTGTCAATAGCATGTTTGAAGCCCTGGAGATAAGAGTGGAGAAGGAAACAGGGGGCACCATGTAAACACTGATAGCACTGCTTTGTATCTGCCTTTTACCCTACCAGTGGAATGTCTGGTACAAAATTCCATTCTAGAACAGTGCTCTTCCACTAGAGGACTGTTTATCATCAGTATGGAGCTATTTTGCAGACATCACTCCAGGTTTTCCAGTTTACTAGTAGATACAGGAGCCTGCCCTGGGCTGTGGCATATCAAGCACCAGGCCCTGCTTAGCAAAAGCAATTGGATCTGGGTGCTAATCTGTGTGATACCTCCAGAAGTAAAGGCATCAGGGAGAACAGCCATGATCACACACTTTCCACTGTTCCACTTTTTTAGTGCTGGAAAAGATCTGAAGTTACAATGATGTCAGGGGCCAGCACTGGAATCTGTGGTGGCTGGAGCAGGAAGCTGGTCCACTCAGATGTGTGTGCTGAAACCCTCAGGTTGCTTAAAACACCCATGGCAGGCCTCAGAGCTCCACTCCCAGTGAGGTGCAGACAATCCCACCACCATGTACAGAGCCTCCACTGTTCTTTAGAGAGATCTCCATACTCAGCCTGCCACATGCCCTTAAGATGGATGATCTCAGACCCATGCAGGGTCGAGTTGTGTGAAGACAGCCCAGAACAGAGCTGTCAACGCTCAGGGAGAAAGACTCGTTTGCTCTGACTGTGGACCAGCTTCTCCTGGTCACACCCTAACTTTAACTATGTCAGGAGAACTTGCAAAACTGATCTCAAAACAGTGGACATAGGCAGCTTCTAACAGCACCTCTGCTGACAGCCTGAATCTCTTGGGTCAAACATCACCACGGCCTCCTAAGCTTAACACTCAGCCTGGGAAGGAGCCAGCACTCACAGACATAGATAAGAGAGTAAGGGTGGAGATAGGACCCCCTGAGGAGCTGTCCCGCCGACTGACTAGCATTGCGAAAGCCAGCATTTTGTTCCTTCATCTCTGTTCCTCTATGAGTGAACGTGACACACATAAAAACTCGACCAGAAACATCTCAAATATGCCACATGCTAATCATATATAGAATAATCATATATCTACAGTAAAATTCAACCAATTTGTTAAGCAGCCTCTGGAAATGAGTCTTCCTGAAGCATTATCACATATTAAATGTGCTGCTGAAAAGTTCAGAAGAAACTTCACTGGTTTTTTTGGTAAACGTATGGCTGGTAGAAACATTGCGGTTCTGCCTCCCTGTCTGTTGCATCTGTCGCATACAGGTCAGGGTGCTTGAGGAGGAGGAGATGCTTTCAGAGACATTTATTTTGGGCCCTACTCGAGATTGCTGTGTCATTAAGGTCTCTGTGTGTATAGTTAGAGGGGAGACTGGGGCCCTATGCAGAGCTTGGATTGGGTGTGGTGTTCGCATGCAGATGATAGTTGGTTTAGGTTGCTCCTATGGATATAGAATAAGGGCTTTGAAGTGTGCAGTGTGGTACGCAAGGTTTTTTTCATTCCTTTTTTTTTAATCTATTTCTGTTTCCTTAGAAACTACAGCTTTCCTTTCTCTATGTTTACTGTAGCTTCACATCTCTTAAGTTTTCTCTACATGCACTTCCCCTTACTGCTGGGTCTTAAATTAGAGAGCAGTTGAGGTGGTTCATTGTGGACACTTCTTCTTCTCATTAGTTCAGAACCTCTCTGAACAACTGAAACAAGGAACTTCCACTAGTTTCAACAGCTTTGCAGGGTTTGCGAGTACTTTTGTGTTTTTGCATCTTCAATGAAAAGTCAGTCTGAAGTCCAGGCTCTATGTTGACAGTGTTTTTTTTCCCGCTCGTCATGGCCTGGTGAACTTTTGTTTCACCTTCTCTCATTTCTCTTTGGCATTTGACACCAAACATCCTTACTGCCTCCCTCTTTTAGTTCCTGGCCCGCTGTCAAACACACTTGCATTAATTCCAGCTCAGCTAGGCACTTCCATGCCCATTTCCTTTATCTGGCCTCCATATAGCGCAGAAACTCTAGCTCAGCGTTTTAACTTTGTGCTATATCTGGATTTTCATCAAAGCTCCTTTAGCCCAAAGGCAATTAGGAGGTATTGGGGATGTTCCTAACTCCAGGCTCTGCTCAACTTCTGAGGTTACGCATGGCTAGGAGGTGGATAAACGTCATCACGTGCTTCTGATTTCTTTTGTTTTCATAGTGCTCTCTTCTTACTATGGCACCACTTTCTCAGAAACCCTCAAAAACCGAGCTGCCACCAGAGTCTGACGTGTGTTTTGCTCCCCTCGTCCTTCTTTTTATAGACTGTCTTCTCTTTAATCACAGACTAGATAGAAGCTAGTCGAGGTGGACTTTTTTGCCCACCCGTATCCAGAGGCGAGCCACGCCTTCCTGTATTGGGATTGGCTAGAATAGATTGGTTAGTAGTAGGGACTAGTAACCAATCTTAAGGCAGGAGAACTGACTTCAGGAGCCAATGTCCACATAGTGGGCGGTCCGTTATGTCCAATGGGAACCCTTGGAGCCGCTAATTTCAATGTAAGGGGCGCGGCTTCAGCCCAAATTTCACCGGTGGGGACGGAACCGTCTCACTTTTAGCCAATAGGGACATAAGTGGGCGTGGCCTGGTGGACAAGCGGCTGGGAGAAAGCACCAAAAAACGGCGCTGCGTTTCTCACTGTAAGACGCTGGAAAGCTGCAGACGGAGCTGAGAGGAGCGGATGACCTGTTCCTCTCTCTTTCTTTATTTCTAGGCTTCTTCAGATCGCGCAGACTACACGGAACACATCATTTAGACTCAAACTTGTATTACTGTTTTTGTCTTATTATTTTTCCTAATACGATTTCTCTGCGCGTTTTCGTTTTTCATCTCCGGCGACAGAGGCGCGCACGGGTGATATGATATGATAATATAAGAGACAGAGGTGGGAAAACTCCAAAATAAGAGGAAAAAGACTGGAACGAGTTTGTGGCACTTGGATTGGGAGAAGAGAGACAAAACAAAAAAAGGAGAAGGAAAAAGTGTTATTGACTCCAGAACTATTTTGACTGCGGTGGAGCGCAGTTTGACGGTAAACTCTACTCTGAGCGGGACCCTCCGGAGTCAGGGCTGAGGAGAGAAAGTTCCTACTGTGATTTCAGTGCGATGAGAGGTGGGACCAGCACGCGTGTCTCTTCAGTACAGTAAGAGGGAAGGAAGAGCAGTATGTGTGGGTCCATCTGACTCCAGAAAAAGGCAAAGCAGGGCGAGCAGCGATCAGCTCTGACCAACTGGCATTCAGCTCCAGAAGACCTTTCTTTTACCCCCAGCATGGATTTACTTGCCAGACTGAGTGGATGTTTACTTGTGTTGTGTTTCTCTTCTCTGGTTCGTGGAGACGAGGGTGAGTCCGACTCTTGGTGCACACTTTCAGCCACATGGGCTCCGGCAGACCCGCCGTGCGCTTTAGTCCATCAGTTTCGCAGTAACGCGCTCATTACAGACCCGAGATCTGCATTTATATTTTGAACCGGGTCGGTTTTTGTCAGAGATAACAGAAAAACGAAATAAAAAAACGCTCCAGCTGTGCTTTAATACCATAAACGCTTCAGGCAGAGAGGAGGCAACTGGTGTTTCCCTTAGTGCTCCTCAGCACGGACACACTTTAATCCTGTTAAACGCGGCCACAAGGACATTAAGCGATTTCGACGCGTTCGGTGCGTTTGAGCTCTGCGTGGAACTCATTACGCAGGAGCGGAGCGGACTGGGGGTCCGGGTTTAACACGTATGACTGGAACTCGCAAAATATAGAAGTAGAAAGAAGATAAATGTTGCTTCTCTTTTCTGTTCAGCCCGACGCATGTCGTTTTAGATCAAACCATTATTATTATTATTATTATTATTATTATTATTATTACTGTTTTTACTATTATTATTGTTACAACTATGTAATTTGCTGCTGATATTGTTGATAAATTAGTAGTAGCAGTAGTAGTAATACGATAATAATAGTAATAATAATAACAATAATACGTTTTTAATATAACGTCATTTTTAATTAACTAACTGTTTAGTAGGCTGATAATTTACGTGCCAATAAAACCCACACAATCAATACTCCACAATTTCATTAACTCTTAAACTCCTCCAGTATTCTGTTGCTGCCCTCACAGCACTACTGTAAATGTTGACCCTCGAGGTTTTGCTGTGGGATGTATTGTGCAGATGCAGGTTTAATTCTGCCCCCGGTCTGCCCTTTCTCCCCCGCCTGAGCCCGAGTCCACTGGGCTCCACTCAGGGAGGACAGACACCAGGTCGTTACTAAATGAAGAGGTTTTCAGGAAAACCACAGGTTGAGAGCAGACCTCATATCTACCCACGTACCAGTTTAATCACATACACAGACAAGCCCTCAGTGTTGAATTCATCCTTACTGTGTCCATTTAATGGACATGCTGAACACAAATGACCACTGGAAGAATTCGTCCAAATCTAAAGATTTTACTGTGTCCAAACTCTGAGAGCTCCACTCCTTTATGCATCAGATAGCTTTCTCAGTGTGTGAACACAACTCACACACCTCGCTCCAATTTTAGTTACATACAGTTATCAGCATCCAGACTGGAGGCTCTTTTGCTGTAGTTTTTCCCTGTAATTTGTGATCAAAACGTTATCAGAGTTTACATGTGATTGGTGAAGTTAGGCAAAATCAGTTCCGTAAGATCCGGGGTAGTTTATGATGAGCATCAAATGCATCTCTTCGCAAACTTCAGTGGAACCTCTTAGAGTTACACAGAACTGCTATTAGCATTCAGAGTACTCTATCAGTTACATTTCCTGCGCTCATTTCAAAATTTTGTTGTTTTATGGTAATTTTGTAAGACAGTTTGTTTTTGGTCTAATTCAGAAATCAGTTGAGGAAATGTAATTGAATCATTATAGACATAATTACGGTAGACTATTAGATTTTTCTTTCTTTCTTTTTCTGTCACTTGCCAAATATGGGTAGTCTGGCAGCCAGTCTGCGCGGTGGCGTGTGATCCTTGAGGGACTTCTCCTCAGGGGTCCTTCTGAAAGCCAAGATATCTCACCATCACAAACAACTGCTTCATTAGTCCAGTTATGCTTCTGATTGGCTGTGTTGGATGCACGAATGTGTGTCTGTGTATGAGTGTGTGCATTTGTGTGTGTATGAGATCTGCTTGCGGTGTGGTCAGGCTTGCTGAATGCTGGTGGGCTGTGAGTAGACTGCTGCTTCTCTCCTGGACTCCAGTTCTGTTCCTCCACATGCAGGAGTGGAAGGACATGGATGGACAGTGCTGAGGTCCAGTGATCAGTCCAGCTGAGCGAAGCCACTGCTCAGAGAGCCGGGCATAGAGACGAGCTAACGCTTCTGATCTCTGTGATTAAACATCAATTAATTATCAGCTTACTTCCACTTTGTAGAAATAGGAAATTGGCTGCCAATCAACCTCTCCTTCCTCTATGCTTTGTTTTTTTTAAAGTAACATTTGGCTCTTATCCATATTTATGTGAGGAAACTGCACAATACATTACGTGTTGACTGTTATCACAGTGTCAGGGGTTTTACAGTACTTGTATTACGGAAGGTTGATAGATGCAAGCCCTCTATCCGGTCACAGTGTGTTCTGCTTTGTGCTGTGAGCATCTTGACCAGATGAGTGTTTCTGTCGATGTTTTGATAAATCAACCCAGGAAAAGTACATTATGAAGTAAGGAATAAAGTGTATAGCACTATAATAATTGCAGTACTAGTATTTTAGCCATTTCAGCAGCCCTGGTGTGTGTATTTATGTGTGCGTGCATTTCTGTATGTCTGTACTAATGCCACTGATCCAAGGGTGGTGCAAATTTGCCACCCGTGCTGGAGACTGTGCTGCTGCTGATTACACACTTGTAGCTCCGCACACTCACCTGGCCACCTGCGGAGCCCCAGTACTCTAAACAAGCATGGATATGGCGCCCGCAAGCTGTTGCTGATACCATCCACAGCGAGCACCACGACAGCAATAGAGCGCTGCTGTAATATCTGACCATGCTATATTTTATGTGTGTTTTCTGTTATTGCCTGATAGGAGCTTGGCTGTACTTTCGGCTTGCCTTTCCGGGGGAATAGGAAAATGTCTCTGCTTTGTAGCTGGGCTGGCCGTTCTACGGCATACAGAATGGATAGGATCTGTTTAAAATTTCATCAGATTTTTTTTTATCGAGGGGCCCTGCTAAGCTCATTTGTCATGTTCTGTTTTTGCTGTTTCAGAGGCCTCAGGGTTATTTCGTTTTCCATATGCTCATCCATGCTTTTACTACACCCTTTGCCCTAAGTATCACTTCACTTTTCCTCTTTGCCGCTGGTCTAATGTAAGTCACCAGCGAGAGGTCTTCTGGAGTCTTGTGTGCTCCTAAATGCGTGTGCGTGTGAGAAAGAGGTGCAAAGTCAGGTTCGCTGCAGCTCCTCCTCTCCACTCTTTATAGCGTCGACACACTCGCACACTGATGAGACGCAGATGTAGGACTTGGGTGAGTGCCGCACAGCATCGACGTGTGTGTGTGCGTTGTGCTCTTACAGGGTTTGATGGCAGAGCCACAGAGGAGGGCAAATCAATGTGTTCCATGCTTGCTGAGTCAACCATCAGCCAAGGTTGTGCCATGGAACACTCCTGGATCCACCAGTGGCAAATCTTTAGTGGAAAAATACTGCGCCCTCTCCAAATCGTCTTCCCTCAAAGCTCTCGCCACCCGCGGCATCATCCCGCAGTGGAGTTAAAGCAAAAATAAATGCTTTCATTTGAGTGGCAAGCCAATTAGAGCAGCATCTGTTGCTGTCAGAGCTAATAGAGTGGAATTGGATAAATGTGTGGTATCTCTGAAAACAACATCAATTTGGAGATGGTAGTTAGTTGTCTTATTTTGTCATCATGTTGTTTTTTGCTTCACTTTCATAGGGAACAATAAAGTCCCCTTTAGTGGAAGATGGGTCTGTAAATCTGCTGCAGAATAAAGGTCAGCTGCGAGCATTCGGTCCAGTACTCCTTAATTCATTCAGTCTGTGTGTATTTGTGTGTGTGTGTGTGTGTCTGTCTGTCTGTCTCCTCTTTCTTCTCAGGAGGCATAGGATGAAAAGTGCTGAAATAGTGCTATTGCAATGAAATTCAAAACAAGCAGGAGAGCCATAAATAATGCAGCTTCATTCTCCTTCTCAGCCCAGCTGCTTAGCACCGTTTACTCTTCCTTATGGCTCGAGGAGGGGAGATGAGCGAGACAAGTTTGGGACGGGGCGGCAAAATGCTCCAGCCGACAGGAAGCGAGGCTAATAATGCTAGCTCAGTAGAGTATTGACTTTCTGAGGGGAGGAAATACAAGAAAATGATTGTAGATACTTCCACTGACGCTCCATTGACATTTACATGATGTCCTCTATCTCCATTTAGAAAGCTACCTAGTCCCCGAGTGAAATCATATACTGTAAAGTGTATTTGTGAACATTTGTGTGCTCATGGCTTACAAAAACGTAGTGTCCTGTGAATAAAGAACCAGTTGGCCTGTTGAGATTTTCAGATTAAAATCAGGATTTAGATCTACTGAATGATAGGTGCTGGTGGAAGAGGCTATGTGTGTGTCTTATTTGTTTCTATGTGTGTGTGCTTGATTTTTATTTGTATTTTTGTTTGGAGGGGGCCTTCTTTTTGTGTGGGAGTTAGCTGCTGGGATGTGATGCAATGGTTTCACTACTGACAGCAAGCCTGTATTATATCTGAATGCGCCGATTTGGAATCCGTCCTTGCAGCTGTGTATCATCCTTTAATTCCACAAATCCAGTTTTGAAATGTGTGTGTCAGTCAGGATTTGCCATTGCTGCCTTTTCAGGGTGGGGAAATCGAAGCTGCCGCGACATTTTAGCATTTCAGTAGTGCAGTTGTAAGAAAATTTACATTTACCATTAAAACCTACATATCACTTCACCCACCAGAGCACCGTCAAATCACTATCAGCTTTTATACACACACACACAAGCACGCACACACGCGCACACACACACACACACACACCAAGAACAGAGTATGTTCCTCCCCTTGCTCCAGTCCCTGAGGCTGTGTGTCGCTCTGATAGCATGTGGCAGAGTGTGTAGATGGATCGACTTCTTTAGCAGCACAGACACAATAATTCATGAGGCCACCACACAGCAAAGCAGCAGCATCTTTCTCTCTCTCTCTCTCTCTCTCTCACTCTCTCTCTCTCTCTCTCTCTCTCTCTCACTCTCTCTCTCTCCTTCCTCTCTGAGCGGAAATGAATCCTCACACAATGACAGCCACTGCTGCTGAAGCCCACAGCTGAGGGAAGAAGAGCACCCCCTAATGAGAGCCGTCAGCCTATCGAACCTGCACACATATGCACACTCTCTCAGGACAAGGCCTGATGAGAAGTGTTGATGTGGCAGAATTCGCTGCCTGCCTTTACTACCACACCACTGTGCACATACTAAACAACCCAGATGGAACTGCAGATAGTGAGGGGGTTGGCCAGGTTATTTGGTTATTTTCACACGCGCATAAGATTTATACTCTCATTTCCTTTTGGTCAAGCAGTGTTTTTTTGTGTGGATATGCTGTGGTGGAGTGGTTGGAGTGGAGTTGTGTTTTCTGAATCCAGTGGGGAAATGAGAGAAGGGCAGCCTGGCATATCAGATGCAATGGAGCAGAAAGCACACCTTTAAAGCTATAATAGCTTTCCAAATGTCACCACTTGAAAGTCTATTACATTTCAAGCATCTGATCTTTTTCTTCTTCTCAACATTTGGCACGAAGAGCTTTTGAGAAGTCAGGCATGGTCAGGAGAGGCACGGAGAGGTTAGGAGAAGGGTCCGAGGTAGGCTACTGGAGTGCTGGATGTAGAGTTTCAGTGGGTGTGAAAAGCTGCAGATACATCTAGACCGAGCGCACAAGAGAATGTTCCTGCCTATAAACTTTAGGATCCTGAACGAGTGCGCTGTGCATGCGAGCTGTAATTGTTCACAGAGTATTGTGGAAAGCAGCCGCAGACCCCAAAATGTCAATCAAAACTTTCACTTCGTCTGAACCTTTTCCCAGCATCCCCCAACGGGCCTCTCCATGTGGCACTGGAACAACACCAGATCAAGTGTGGCAGTGTGTGCATGTGCGTGTTGTGTCTTATACCTAACAAGCAGCAGTGTGCTGGTGTGCGTACAGTATGTGTGCCCTTGCCGAGGCATTGGTGGTTTACTGTAACGGGACGGCAGTGTATTTTTAGATCAGAATGTGCGCAATCCGTCAAGTCATGCGAGTCGCTTGCCTTCTATCAGGCAGTTTAGTGAGGCTGCTGCCTAGCATCCAACCCGAATCACTTGCTCCCTCCCACACGGTTAAACTTTCATATGTTGTCGTGTCTCCGTGTGTGCCTGCAATGTACACCGGCTCTGCTTGGAGCCATGGCACGGGTTAAATAGCCTGAACGCTACACTCAAGAGCAATAATGAATGAGAACTGTATCAATTATTAGGGCTGAGGGAGCTGAAGCCTTGTGCTGGGCGAGTGCAGTAAACACTGAAGAAGGGTAGGAAAGAGAGAGGAAAGGAATAAAAGAAAGAATGGATGAGAGCATACGCTATCTGCCCTCTCCATGCAGAAAGACGTCTTTGTGACCAATTGCTGATCTCACAGCTTTGGGCTGGCCTTTGACCTGAAGTAGACACAAGGCCTGTCTGCCTGCTTCCTGTCATGGGATAGTGGCTCTGTGTGTTTGGGGGTTATTATCCTAAAGATGTGTAGATCGTATCTGGAGAGTGTGTCCTAATGTTTGCAAATGGCCTGTCTCTGCTTCCTCTGTGTGCTGGAGACAAACTCTCCAGACCATGAGAGAGGAGATGGGGTTTACCTGGCCTTCAAAAAGTGAAGGACAAAAGAAGCTCTCTTCTTATGTTAATATCCATGGAAAGTTCACCACAGATGCAGGAATTAGCCGGGATATTTTTTTTAAGCTTGCATAGTGTAAAACGGAAGTGAGTAAGATGTAAGTATAACACTGCATGTACAGTCAGGTCCACTGGTTTAGAAAGCGGTCAGATTTTGATGTTCCAGTCATACCTGTTGGATCATGCTATGTTTTAAGTAGAATCAATTTAATTGCACTTGTTTAATAGCACAAATCCCATGTAATCACTCTCATTATATCACTTTGGTTGACTCTTTAAGATTGCATCTGATTCTCTGCCTTTATTCCAGAGCCATGTGGTGGACACAGAGACGCCAGTGATGCGGGTTATATCACCACACCTGGTTACCCTCAGGAGTACCCACCGCACCAGGACTGTCGCTGGATTGTCACAGCCCCCGAACCGTCCCAACGCATCGTCCTGAACTTCAACCCCCACTTTGAGCTGGAGAAGCTTGACTGCAGGTGAGTGGGCAGTTACACCACACAAGCATTTCAATAATACAAGACTGGGGTCACATTAAATTATACATTACCAAGTGACACAATCACTGCTTAGACATGACAAGCCATTTCATATGAAGCATTCGTGTTTACCACCCTACATCAAGGCTTTTACATAACTTTGCATATCAGACATTGCTACACTGCTCACAAATAAGTCTGTCGCAAAGCACTAAATGAAGTCTCACTGTTCACTGAGCTGTGAATGCTATGAATCTTGGACTGCACAGCAGATGGAGAGTGAGCTTAAAAACTAGCAGGACTTTTTTCATTCTGATAGACCCGGGGCAGAGGCCATTGATGTCACTGATCCTCCACTTTTTTGGAATGAAATTTCTTGCTGCTATTAAATTTATGCCACAAGACCATAGTGCTTCCCTTTTTGAAAGTGTTGAATTGAAACAGGCAGTAGAAGCTTCCAATGTGTCTCTCAGCTACAGCTGGAGTATCTCCCAGTGCCCAACTGGAGACTATTGAGTCTCCATAGTCAACATCACAAGTGCCTCAAGGAAGCCTGCAGTGCCTTCTTTTTAATTAAATATCCAATAAACAAAGCTTCACCTCATTTCATGGATTTATGAAATGTACCGTAAGATTCTGAGGGTATTCCTCAGGCTTGGCAGCTGCTGTGGTGATTCCTCCCCCTATTGGTCAGTAGTGGAAATGCAGGCGGTGAAGGCTGACCAACAAGACAGAAAACATTCATTTTGGCACATTTTTTTTCTTGTAAACACAGGTTTATTTGGAGAAGTAGGATGTAGTTCGCAGGAATATGGGCGTACTAGGCTGTGACATTTTGAGACATGTTTCACAAACTGTTTTCATTAGACTTTTGTAGTGATCCCACAAAGCCTATCACAACCTGCCACTTTAAGCTGTCTCTCTCACTCTTGCTCTATTTCGCCCTTTGTCCTCTTGCCATTTATTAACATTTTGGTGGTATTAATTATACATAGATGTGTTTTTAACGGGAGATTTATGAAATGGGTTCTGACATTCCTTTGTTGGAATTGGAGCATTAATATTTTACTAGATGTTGTTGAAAGACTTCTCTCTCGCTGCTCTCTCACTCTCAGCTAACAGAAAAGGGTGGGCGAGGGGTGGGAGAGACGCAGAGTTTGATACATCTCTCCTTCCGCCACTTTGCTTACTCCTCAGTGATTTGTTCATCGCTGCCGTTTTTTGTGCCTTTCCTGTGCTTCTGCTTGATTGGCAGAAGAATCTGCACATTCCATTACATCACACGTCTCTTTCGGCGGGTCCTCTCGAGAGGAGCTGCCTTTTACAAGAGTCCATTAGTAAACAGAACTCCATACTAAGACTCTTATTTATTTATGGCGACCTGCTGTGTGTCATGCTTTTTTGGAAACGAGGTGAGTGGGCTTTTTTTTTTTACCCCAGTTTCTGGGAGAGGACGTTCATGGGTTCAGACAAACAAATCAAAGAGCGGTGACTGAGAACATGGCCGTTTCTTCCCTTCCTTCTTCTATCTGCCTCTCAGCTCTCTAAGCCTCCAAATGTTCTTGTGCAAATTTACATCTTGCCCACAGAGTAAAAATTTTGCTTAAAACTCAGTATGCTGTTGTTCTTGTTGTGTGCCTCAGGAGACATAGATGTTAAAGCTAACAGCAAAGGCCCACATTGCAAGGCCCATTTGGTTTGTGGTCAGAGTAGAATTGGGCTGAAATTGAGCTGAAAGCCATTTGCTAGTGAGGAGATGGGGGAGGAGGGGCATCTACAGGCCATGTATAGCCTGTCAAAATGAAACCTCAACCTTTTCATGACCCATTGTATCCCATTGTCAGATAGGGCTCCAGGTGTAGCCCCAGCATATATGTGGTATATGACTCAATATGGGCCATAATTTAAACCTACTCATAGCCAATATGAACCCTATGAAAGTACAATTTGTTTGTTATCACTTTCATTTTCATCAAGATAAAGGTGCAGACTGACTGCAGATCGATTAACTGAGATCAGATTGACTGCAATATTCAATTCAACAGTCCATGATTTTTATTTTCCTGAAATGCTGTGTTAGTTTTTCGCCTTTCCCCAAGTGATTATTGTTTCTGTTCCAGAGCCAGACAGTTGAATTAGGGACAGACCAGCTAGCACTGAGCCTGTTTTTATCACTGAGCGTGATCTTAATTGCGAATTCGCAGCAAACACAAGCGGATCATTAAAACACAAGTAATAAAACTGTTTGCCACTGGCGCTTAGTAACACTGTCTCCTTTCACTGCTCTTTGGCTGAAGTTTTCCTGCTTATTTTGCCGGACGGCTGCATCAGAGTAAACAGTGTGTCCTGGGGTGAGAGATGCCATGTTGGAGATGTGTAACAACAAAGCCTTTGTGAGTGAGACAGACGTTTCTGTTGTAGCATGCAGATCCACAGGCTGACTTCAATATGCTATACATGTTTCTGGTTAGATAGTAGTGTGTGTGAGTGTGTGTGAGTATGACTGTGTGTGAGTAGGGGGTTTTGGGTATGAATTAAGAGCAGTGTTGCACTGATGGCTCCTGTAGTGACAGCCCCTGAGGCTAACGTCCAGACTCAGAGGAGACTGCAGCACAGCACGCACTTCCAGACACACACACACACACACACACACACACACACACACACACACACACACACACACACACACACACACACACA
>JBBPCY010000002.1:18949125-18967194 GCA_037974405.1 Brachyalestes nurse | reverse complement strand
TAAAGAGAGAGAGAGAAAGAGAGAGAGAGAGAGAAAGAGAGAGAGAGTGTCATGTTGAGGGGAAAAACATGTTTAAAATGAATAAAATAAATATAAAATAGAACACAAGGGTTAATGTTACAGAAATCACCATTTCACAGCATAAATATTCCGTAGCACTTTCATTGCTTTTGTATCGCTGCCAAAAGCCGTTACGATCATTGAAATTAATGGGGATTCATTGTGATGCGCTGTTTCAAATGCATGAATGTCACCAGCTGCTCTGTCTGTCTCTGTGGAGAATGTCCAAAAACCTTAATTATCATGCTTAATCAGCCATGGAATTGAAACAGGGGAGATTCCACTGTAACAGATTGTGTAAAACACAGCCATTGCAGTTTGCTCTGGAATCCCATTTAGGTTGCCTCCTGTACCTGCCCACTTACATGACAGATTTCAGGCCTTTGAATTTCAGTGTTTGCCTGATAACTGTTTGATATTGCCTATTTAATATTTAAGTTGTTGAATTGTCAAGGATATTTTAATAGCCTGACAATATTACAGTCTCTGGAAGATTCCTGAATCAATTTTAACTCATGACAGAAGCACACCACTGGGTGGCAATCTACCTCTTTTCTTTGTCTCTTCAGCTTCGAATTGTTCAATGATCCTACTCTTCTAACAGAACATTTACTGAGTGTGCTTTTAGAAATATTCAGAGATCACATAGATGTTTAATCTGCTGATTTGATTTAATCATGTTTATTTAGATGGTCGTCTGAAACGCTTCCTCACTGTTTTTTTTTAAACAGTGCACGCTTTGGACCTTTAAGATCCGCAGTTTGTGTTGCAGATACTGACCAATACATTCTTACATGATGTGAGAATACACATGTTGCATATGAGTACATTTAAACTGCAGTTCTGTCTTTTTGCTGTTGTGCATTTCTCCCTCTTCTGCTACGCCCTGAAGACTCTAGTCTGTGTTGCTGAGCAGCAGCCAAGGAGTGATGCATTGTTCGTTTGGTGCATAAATTTATTCTGTAAGAGTCTGTCTTCCTGGAGACAGAGTTTGACTTTCTTAAAGAACAGATGGTGTTATTACAAAAACACCAATTAGCAGGAAGTGGGTTGCATCCTCGCAGCTCGCAGAGCTTTGTGTTGGTGGCCGTCTGTGCATGGCTGACAGGTTATGTCAGAGAGAAGTGCTCCCGCTGAACAGATTGAGAGTGACATATGTCAGGAGCTGGGGTGGCGGTGGGCCCAATGAGAGCACCGCTGAGGCCTGTGAGCATCGCTCCCTCGCCTGCAGGTGAAAGACCTCATCAGTGCAGGAGCCCACGAGGGCCCTCAAGCCATATCCTCCATATCTTCCATCTCCTCTGTCTCCCACGCCTCACCCACCAATCACCTTATCCGTCTGTCTGTCTGCCTGCCACTGTCTTTATATGCTCTGTGTTGCCTGTCAGCAGGTCCAACAAATAACAGTTCCTTAACACTTTTTGGCTTCAATCTACAGTTCTCTGAAAAAAACTGTCTAAGCTCCACCCCAAAATATGCTCTTTTGGTGCAACTGTTGAACAAACTTTACCAAATGTTGGACAATATCTCAATCAAGTCTGTAAGTTTGACTCCTGATAATGCTACAGCCATCCAGTGGGTATAGAAAAGAATCACCCCCTTCAAAAATATTCCCATTCTGTTGCTTTGCAGCCTGAAGTGTAGACACACACACAAAAAATGTTGTCTCAGCTGTATTTACTCAGTGCAACTTATATGTGAAAGATATGATAACAATAAACAGAATCACTGCGATGGATCAAGGATCACAGAATCACTGAGATGAGAAAAGTACAATATTTGCCCACTCTTCTGAACAGAACTGTTCAAGGTTGGTGGACTGCAATCTTCAAGTCATTCTTCAAGTCTGGGCTCTGACTAGACCATGCAAGGCTGTTCACCTTTTTTCTGCTTCAGCCACTGTGTGGTCAATTTTGCTGTGTGCTTTGGGTCATTGTCATGTTACAAAGACTCGGTCTTGACTCGGTCTCGGCATAGGCGGTCTCGTCCCATCACTACCCTGAGATCTTTTGACAGTGCCTTGCCACCCAGAGTTGATTGTTCACTATGTCCACAACTTTATCCCTGAGATCTTTTGACAGTGCCTTGCCACCCATAGTTGATTGTTCATTTTCAGCACTGGAATGCTCCAGAAAAATCAGTTTTTTTCTGAACTAATGAAAAGGATTTCAGCTGATTCTGGGGGGATGCTAGTTAGCTTGGTGTGCAATGGAGTGATTACTCACCGGAAGTTTAACTTGCACAAATTTGTTATACTGATAGTTTTTATTATTTTACTTCATCTTCTTCTTGTGAAGAAGATACAACCTGCTAATCAGCATTTTGCCTCACCTATGCCTTATAAAGTTAATAGAAAAAAGAATAGATGTGAATAGATCTGTCTAATGCAGACCACCACACACATATATATATATTGTAAAGCATATCACAATTTGCAGTAATTGAAATGTTATAGGGGATTTTGTCCACATTGTACAGCCCTAATGTGAAGATTGTTTTTAAACATTCTTCACACTCACAGGTTTCATTCACAAAAATGGTTCCTTAAGAAACCATCCACTGAAAGGTTCTTAAAATAATTAAAGTGGCTTTCATGTGGATTTACTAGAAAGTACCTTTTTGGCACATTTGACATCACACAAAATACTTGCCAGACCTTTTCCTTATTAGAAGGCTGAGTTCGAATGAAGGGTTGAGACTTGAGCCGAGCTGAGCTGGTGGTAGCAAGAACTTTACTGTTCCAAAAGCAGATTGAACATACTGCATCCTCTGGACTCCCAAGCAGAAGTTGCTTAGTTTAAGGTCCCAATAATGAACTTGAGATTAAACAGAACATGAAAGTTCAGTAATTAAGAGGTTGTGGTGTTAATGAATTAAGTTATTTCCCACCAACACATTTTACAGCAGTGTAAGTCTACTCTGACTAAGGAAATGCTGTTTGTGAAATGATTACACAGACTGTGTGCAGAAATTGTGGCATGTTTTGCAGCACACATTTATATGTGATCTGAGAGTTTAAGCCTGCTATTCTGAGAGAGCTTTGTTCTATTAAACATTCTTTCAGCTTATGTTCAAGGTTCTTGCCTCTGTCTAGTCACTACAGCTGCTGATGCACTTAAAGGAAGTCTCTCAACAACACGTCCTTTGAGACCCTTATGCAAATTTACACCTGGTTTTAAAAGTAAAAGTAAAATCGACACAAAACCAGCAGCTGTGTGTGGCTCAAACTCTAGTAAATCCAGTGGAATATGTAATCCTTCACATATGTACTATCTCCTCCCACATTTTGCTCATCATCTCACATTTTCACTCCTCCTCTCAAAAATGCATGTGCATCAGGGAGAAAAGCAAATTTTGCGTTTTACCAAGCATACGGCCCATTAACTACATGTTTAGACTCTTGCACTTATTCTGTATACAGAATACATCCGTTTTGCACCTGAAACTGATGCCAAAGGCAATCTGTGTTCACAAAAGAAGATAAGATAAGATAAGATAAGATAAACCTTTATTAGTCCCACAAGTGGGAAATTTGCATTGCTACGGCAGAAAGTGGACAGAAACAAAGAGCAGCAAAAACAATAGAATAAAAACTATACAACAGTACTACAGTAACTACAGTATAAAACGTACACTATACAATACAAATAGTACAAAAATATAAATATGGACTTGTGTACTGAAAATATTGAAATATTGCAGATACATTTTCAAGTCATTCAAACATGCATCTACCCTTTCACTGATTTTAAATCATTTGTAAAAGTTAAAAAGAAACTATAAAAAGTGTGCAGAATGATGAACAGAGTTGTTGTTGTCTCCATAATAAGTAAGGAAGCTGTTAAAAAATTGAGAATGATAATAAACTTACCCTTGTGTTTAAAAAGTGGTGACCAAACCACAAAGTAGAGAAGTTGTTTTATAGTATCAAGATAATATTTTTTCCATATTCACTCTTCTACGTTGAATGGTGGTGTACATGTTCATTCTTTATGTTTGTGTGTGTATGCATATGCATGTGTGTGTGTATGTGCTAGCAAATACACAAGTGCTTATTTAGGAGGGCCAGGAAAGACGCGTGACTTGCTGACCCTGATATCACACTGGACCATATGATTTTCTGCTTTCCCTACTTCTTGTGCTGAGCAAGATCAACAAAGTCCAGCTGTCTTCCCTGGATGTGTGTGTGTGGGCTGCCCTCTACATGAATCATCCCAACAGCCTCCCACATGCTGTGATGTAGACATTGCGGGAAGAGTGTATATCTGATCCGCCGGTTCCACTTAGCTCGCTATCTTTGCCCTGGCCACAAAGCCCATCCATTGGCAGCTAAGTGCCATATTTAATTTATTTAACCTGAGGAGTTTGAACTGTCAGATATGATTACAGGGCTCGGCCATCATTTCAGGGCCGGCCAGACATGTCTCATTCAGTCTGGAGTAAATTTGAGCGGTGGTGTGGTCCCAACCGATGCTTCCACACACACACACACGGGAGAGGTGATGGTCCGGGACAAGGGTGTTACCCTGGTGGGGAAAGTTTAGTCTTTAGTGCTGTTGTCTGCAGCCACACCCTTGGCTTATGTTTAGTCTCTTTTCCACTCTGTCATCCCTTTCACTTTCTACCTTTTCTCTCTTTCTTTCTCTCTCTCTCTTTCTCTGTCTGTCTCTCTCTCTGTCTGTCTCTCTCTCTCTCTCTTTCTCTTTCAAATTTACAGTGCTGATTCAACAGAAAAATCAGATTTATGGTTTTCCATTTGCCCTAAATGTTGTTAATCAGCCAAGACATGTTTGGAGTCTGAACTTTGCTACTTGTGCACTAAAACTGTGAGGCTAATGCATCTAAAAACGAATATAAGTTTATGGCGAAAGTCCACAAAGGCTACAAGACAGATACTTAACTGCAAACAGCATGTTTTGCATTTACTGTTTTTGTGATGTCACTAAAGCCAATACATTCATATATATATATAGCCTCTTATTCGAACTACAGTAGTTCAGCTCTGCAATTTAAGTTTTAAATACTGTTTCTGCCCAGACTGCTTCTTGATTGAGGCACAATACAGGACAGCCAATCAGAATAGAGCATCATAGCAAAATATTATATAAATAAATGTGCCCTAAAGGCATAGTAACAAAACCAGCATGTTTATGCCTAAGCGATAAAAAAAGGTTGGAAAATGGTCATGTAAAAATGAATACAGGCTGTTGTTGGTACATACAACCACGCAATTGTAGTGAGTGGACCTCAGGGGAAAAATAAAATGCAAGAAGAATGTATTGTCTCCTTAACTACACAGCATACCTTTGTCCATTTAAATGTATCTGTCAAAAGCAGATTTAGATTCTGTTATTATTAGCTACATAAGCCTAGCATGCAGTGCAAAACTAAAGAAGCAAACTTTATACACTTGCCTTGGCCAATCAGTGGAAAACTGCGCATTTAACTTTTGTAAATTAGATTTTTGGCCTATTTTTAAAGAGTTATCTCCAGAGACACAGGCCACAGTTTCAAAGTCCCAGCATTCTGCTCCCTCTGTCATCAGACATAAACAGTGTTTGTAGTCCAGCCACACTGACTCTGGCTCTCAAGCATTCAGAGTGCTCGGTTGGGAAACTGCCGCTCAGACCCTCTATCTTCTCTTGTGAGTGAGTTTAGGCTGTGAATGTCGTTTTCGAGCGTCTTTCGAGTTGATGGCGGCGGCTCGTGCCAGAGTTTGTCTGGAATGGATGAGTGTGCTGGGCAAAGGTGAACGGCGTTAACAATGCAGTTAAATTTTCCCAGCCTGCAGAGCACCAAGGAGGAGACGAGAGGAGGCAGAAGAGGGAAAAAACGAGATGATCTGATCAAGTGTGTGAAGAGTAAAGGAAGAGAGGGAGAACTAAGAAAAGAAGAGCATCTGTTCAGCTGCCAGACAGAGATAGGGTTGAGATCCCGAGCTGCTGTGTAAATGACAGAGTGAGAGAGGAAGATGACAACAAAAGCAGTAGGAGAAGAGCTGCTGTGTTCAGTGGGAGCACAGCAGCGTTGGTGTTTACTGAGGAAAGATGGTAGTATTAGTGTAAGATAACATCAGGTAATGTGATCCAGATAAAGACACGGAATATGTCAATATATTAAGAAATGAAAAAGAAACATAATATAGCATTATATAGTGTGTTTTCAGTGTATTCTGTTTGCGTGTGGGAAAGACTAGCAGTGTCAGTTGTTGATTATGTTTGCAGTGGAGGAAAGACCAGTATCAGGGTGGGCATGCACAGCCACCATTCAGGACTCAGCTGGAATAATCCTGACAGCTTTTTCTCCCTGTGCCCTGTGCTGCAGTGTGCCATGCTTTATGGGCTGCATTATAATTCAACAGATCGCTCTACGCGAGCTTGGCCCACCGCCAAGAGCCTCCCACCCCTCAGGGTTATAAATAGATTGATGTTGAATAAATATAATAAGAGTTAGATGATTTATTATGATATATCTGTAATTCAATCAGCGATGCCACACTCCTGAATGACATGGATGTGGATATAGACTAGGGGATGAGCTGGTTGAAGGGGCTTTTCCCTCTCTTTCTCTCTTTCTAGCACTCTCTGTATTCCTTTTTCATCTTCTTTTCTATTGTCCCCTGGAACGAACCCTCCCTTACCCGCTCCTTCTGTCTCTCTCGTTCTCTTTCTATCTTTCTTTCTCCCGCTCTCTCCCCTGCTGGCGCAGTATTCCAGTTTGATGTTATCTAATTGCTGTATTAATATGCAGAAAAAAGCATAATCCATTTCCCTCCTTAGGATTTCTGAAGGATTTCATTCATTCTGAGTGGGATTGCTCTGTGGTGCACGGGGCTGCCTCATTGTTATGTGACTACAAAGCATGGCACACGTTTTTTTTGTGTGTGTCTGGAAATTAGTCATTGCCATAATTTAGAAATGAATGTCATGGTCTGTATGCACTGCACATTAAGATTGTTGACTCAGTGTTAGTTCTGGAACAATCGACAGCTGGAGTTCATTATTTCCTATGTTTTGCAGTGTGTATGCCACTGTGAGCGTATTTACCGTGGAGATTAGCACTAGAGCGGCAGCTAACATGCATTCAGACAGTGCTGAGCTCATTGTGGGGAGCTGAAGGATGTGTGTGTCGTGATGGCCCTGTTGTGACATTTCTGTATTGTGAGCGCCGATTTTGACAGTAGCCTCAGAGCATCTTTAATTTTTTTTAGCTGCAGGTATGCGCAAAGCTGCGATCACACACCCGGCAGCATCCCCACGCTCTCCAGCCAAGTACAGGAGACAACTGTGTGTGTTCTTGGACCATCAACCCATCCCTGTCATCGCCTGTTTTTTCCCTGAGGCGGCGGAGAAGACAGAGGATGAACGTGAGCGCTCAGTGATGGACGCGCCGTCCGTTTCCCCTCTTGTTGATTATGTTCTCAAGTTTCATCATTTGAATCTGTAACTGTGACAGATTTGGTCAGAGCGAGCCCACACCTCTGTAGTATCTCTACTCCTCTGGAGGAGTGACACATAGCAGCGCTACGACAATGATAACCTCAGCCTACGCCACTCCTTGGGGGTCCTCCTGATCAATGGTTATTTTCCGCTTGTAATGAAGAATCAATGGACAGTGTGGAGGTGAACTGGACCCTGGGGGCCTCGGCCAGGCCCTACTCATGCATCACTCAGGTTACAGACACATTCGTTACTGACATCCAGGACCTGATTACATCACTGTGGCTGAGGGCCACTGTCTTGTCTCTTAAGCACGCATGCTCTGGAAGCTAAGTCTTTTACATACTTTTTCTACATATGTACGGTAAAAGAAGATAAAACACCATCATGTTTTCATGCTAGCGTCATAAATTAACTGAAATAATTAATCAGTGATCACTACAACTGCTCCAAAAACCTAAAGAGAAAAATAGAGGGCAAATCCAGCAAGGAGACTGACCAAGTAGTACATGCTGAACGTTACAAAAAGGTCCATTTTGATTTCAGGTTGACTTTACAGTCAACTTGACATTTTCCCACAGTTGTTAGGACTTTGGCTTACTGTCACTCTTCCTTCTTCATTTTTTTCTCTGAGGGTTTTGTAGGCAGTAACTGCACCAACATGACCTGAACAAATGGCCAGTGTGAGCCCAGGCTGTGATTTTACACTTAATATTTTTGAGATGCATTCAACCTATTCATTTCTCCTCAGGGTAATGCTGCAAGTTTTGTACAAGGTCCATTTTTGTTCCCTTTCATTGGAAGTGACCAACTTCCTACCCAGGGAGTCATTTCACAGACATTTATTCCAGGACCATAGGGTGTTTGCTATGGATTCTTTCTCATTATTCTTGATGTTAGCTGTTAGTCCTGCTAGTGGTTTTTCACTGCAAGCAGATCATTGCTTTGTGTGTTGCTTTAAAACTGAGGGTGGCCGTCTCGTACTTGCTTTACCAGGGGGAGTATGTGAGTGAGGGTGTGGGTCTGTATGAGTGTATACTTATGTCTGTAGGGAACTTCTGAAGCTTAATGTGTAGCCTATGTGCAGGTGTGAAAAAGATTCCTGCCTGAAAGATAGAATGTGCGAAAGGCAATTAACAAGCAGCTCAGAGAGCAGGGGGTGGGTCCCCTCCACACACATACACACAGACGTATTACCCTTGACTACACTATAAAGAGAGTTCACTGGGAGGGAAATTAAAATGAAAATAAGCGAGGAAGAAAGAAGGGCTAAGAGGAACAGATCTGTCTCTACTCCTCGAAGGAGCGAAGGAGTTAAATGCTTATTTTCATGGTTGATCACGCAGATTCACGAAAGACAATATCCCCCAGTTTCTCCACCACTGAACCATGGAAACAACATCCTATAATAAAATCTATAGAAATGTACATTAACCTTTACGTTTGCCGAAGTGTGCTTGCCATGTGACACTAATGACCAGAGAGTGAGCGATGCACTGCATGTGTCCCCATCACTACATGAATGCTGCTATTGTTGCGGTGGCTGGGAGTGCTAATTGAGGAATGGGTTGGATCTGAGCCTGTGGGCTGCTTGAGGTGTCCCGAAGCCACCCGCAGCTTCCCAGCCCTCCTAACCTAAACCAAATCACACATGCCTACCTCCCTCTGGCACAGAGAGAGGGGGGAGATAGGCCACAGAGAGGGGGGGGAGTGAATGCATTGTTAAAGTTTACCTATTTTGAACGTTTGTGTATGTGCATGTGTGTGTGTGTGTGTGTGTGCATTAAGGTATTGCTGGGCAGTATTGATATAAGTCAACATCACAATATTTTCTAAATATATCAGATGGTATTTGACCCCATGTTACCAGAGCACCAGTGCTCAAGGCTAAAAAAAGCCTTGCAAACCTGACATGGCTTATTGGAAATGTGCTAAATATTTGTTTTGATGTATTTTAACTACATGTTGGTAGTTTTTGATATCCCTACCAGAACATGTCAAAATGTGTGACAGTATTATTACTACACTGATATCAACTAATAAATAACGGCGCTCTTAAAAGGCCTAAAAGTGTAATGGGTGCCATTATGTGTATATGTTTGTTTCTGGGCCGGTACATGTGTTGCTGAGTTCATCACTCTGAGAGTGTGTGTGCTAAAGGGCTTCGAAGGCACCTGCTGGTGTCTGTCACTTACTGAAGTGAAGGCAGTGTCAGATTACTGTATCTCTCTTCCTGCCCCCTCCCCTCTTTTCACACTCTCTCGCCTTCGCTCTCTTGCTCATAGTCTTTACCCACAACAGAAAAACCCTCGACATGCTATGAAGCAAAGGTTGGTTATTTACCAGAAGAGAGAAAAGGGGACACTAAAATGTCAAAACGCCACATACAAGGTGCTATCTAAGCCACACCTGTTGATGAGAAAGCCTGGTATACATCTGAAGCTCTGACAGAAAGTGGAAGGACAATGTAGCTATGCTAAAATAAGCAGAAAAACACTTTTACCAGTTGTCAATAGAAAACAAGGAGAGCAAGTTCATTATAGGGATGGGCAATATGGCAAAAATTAGATATCAATATTTGCAAGACAAAATATGCGAACACTGAGGTTGAGGCTTAAATTCGAACGGAAGCAACCCAGGAGTAGTGTCTCAAATACAAATACTGTCAAAAGTAAAAAAAATAATTTGTTCACACAATATGCAGCCATACATACAGTTAAACTGGCCTAAAATCGATTTTGTGTGATGTGACGTGCAGTTATTTAGTATTTTAAAGGGATTTCCATTGTTACATAATTCATTAAAATAATGATTCATATCACCATATTGCCCATGTCTGTGATTCATATTTGTTCTGTAAGATTCATAGTCTCCTTAAACACAAACCCTAAGAGTCTGTTTGTGGGCCCACACTTCAATTCCTCACTTTACAAACCACTGATTATTGCATTGTGCTTTCCAAATAAGTAATTCTAATTTCAGAATAATTCCTAATAACCGTTGAAAATGATTAATGTCTGACGAATGAGCCTAAGATTAAACTTTGCTTTTGTTTCAAGAAAAAGTTTAATCAGATTTATAGGCTAAGCTTTTTTTGCGCAGTAATCTCCACTTGCTTTGATGAAGTTGTCACTGCCCTGTTCTCTAGCCAACTGCTAATTTGCAGTGTTGCTGACCTGTGAACCGCACAGCCAGGCAGGACAAAATTGAGTCATGAGCAAGATCCAAGCAGTGCCTAACCACGTGTTGCACTAGAAGCTTCGCATAACTTCATGGGACGTCAGAGCCACTAAAAGTATTTCATCGCTCACTATAAGCAAGAACCTGATCACAGACACATTCCCAGAGCCTTATGTACGGAATCAGGACCTGCATACAGTGCACCTTAAGTGCTATCGTGATGTGTGAGCAGATGGAAGGAGAGCAGAACCTCTTCACATTGAGACTCATTGACTTCTCCATTCTCCTGACTCTTCAGCTGGAGTTGATTGACAATGGTCCTTCTCCACTCAGGGACTGAGATCCAGTGAGGAGCCAAGGGCTCATTAGACCAGAGTTAGATGAGGCTCAGCATACAAGCAGGAGTCACGCTTCAGTGTCAAACCAACTTTTTTGAGCACAGCTCCATAAAAATCAGCCCTATTAGTGTGACAGCATGCCGCTAAGCAGGACTTCTCTTTCCTTAGATTGCCACTGAACTTAATGGCAGTTTGGTAGCTCTCTCTGTTTTGCACCGTCTGTGTTAAGAAGGCGGATGTTTTAATTCTGTTTCAAAAAATGACAATGCAGGGGAGATTTCTGTCTGTGTCTGTCTGTCTGTCTGCCTGCCTGTCTCTATCTATATCCCTCCCTCTTTAGCTGTTTTTAATTTACTTGTCATTAGGGTCAACTTTTTGTGTCTTTGAAGAATGGTGCCCATTTTGTGTAATCAGGCTGGATGTGCATAATAGACGTGTTTCGTTTTTCCCCCCTGCAGTTAATTGAGATCAAGCTTACATTGACCACAGTGTGCATAAACTCCTCAGGCAAAGGCAGCTTATAACCTGGAAATGAAATGAGAAAAACAAGAGAGGAGAAAACTCATTATAGTGAGGTGTTGCTGAAGCAAAACAGACAAGCTTTTAAATACACTGTGTGTGTGTGTGTGTATATGTGCCTCCCAGCATCCAGTGTCTGTTATAATTCAGCGATCTTAATAATCACGTCTGATTCTGTTCTAATCCTATTAGCACTAATTGTGCTCGCACCTGTGCCTGTCTGCCTGTGTGCTGGTGTATTCTTTTTTTCTAATTAGAATTTCAGAGACAATAGAAAGTCAGAGACTTGGGCTACATTTTCGATTCCTGTTTGTTGTTGTTTTTATTGCTCAGCCTTGGTTTTTGTTTGAATAGTGTCTATAACTGCCACTCACTTCATTAATGAGACAGATCAATCTGCAGAATTATTTGTCTGAACATAGCAGCGTCTGCATCCTCGGAGCCAAAGCTTCTGATGTATCTGTTGCCACCACTCAATCTGCTGACAAGCAAGAGACCCTGTTTAGGACAGGTCAAAGGGTTAGACAGGCTGAAATTAGACATGCGTTGGCCCCTCTTGACCATTGCCCTCAGAAATGTCTTAAACCATGGGGTTTGTTTTGCAGATATGACTTCGTTGAGATCCGGGATGGCAATTCGGAATCGGCCGACCTGCTGGGGAAGCACTGCAGCAACATTGCCCCCGCCACCATCATCTCATCCGGCCCCGTGCTCCACATCCGCTTTGTGTCTGACTACGCCCACCAGGGGGCGGGCTTCTCGCTGCGCTATGAGATTCAAAAGACAGGTAAGAATCTGTGCGGCACCCCGTAGAGCTGGTTGTGATTCATCGAAATGAAGCCACATCAAGGCCACATTTGACTCCCTCTTTTTTTAAATACTTCCCTTGCCGCTTTTCTTTGCTAGGAGCATACCCGTGTTCTAGGGCTTACACACAGTCTCTCGCTTAAAGGTTTCTTGAGTTGTTGCTTTTTTTTATGCCAGGTTTTTGGAACGATTTTGTGTCAGTGAACGTGTGAAGATCACAGCAGTTATGATCTCTGATAGAGCTGCTTGTCTTATCACATTGCACAGAGCTCACCCTTTCACACAGGATACACACACCTCAGCCCCTCCTCTGATCAGACACCTCTTACAGCAGCGGCAGCTGACAGCGTCGTGTCAAGTCCCACCTATCTTACAAGTGTTGATTGGCTTTTGTAAATTGGAGGGAAAGGCTGTCATTGGTCAGTTTGGTGTTTTTTTTTATGAGGGGGACATCAGGTCAGGCTTTGGCTCAGTAGCAGGAAGCTGTTAGTGCTAATTATTTGACTAAGCTGTTTGGCGGGAACATGCTCCATTGGTCAGGTTTGGTTTAGTAGCAGAAGGGCACGATTATGTAACGTGCTGGTGGATCAGTGCTGATCTTCTCAGGCAGAGCAAATGACTCTAGGTGACCCCCACTGCCACCCCTGTGTGATCCCCCTCTCCTTCATGGAGCCTGTTCGACACGCACCGTGACAAATTCAGATCAAGGCAGCAGCGGGCAGAGAAAATAAACAGCAGGCAGGCATCTTCTGTTCCCTTTTCATCCTTCTGAAAGCATTCCAGGAATACCTCTTTAATTGAATCCTGATCTTCAGTCCCTGAAGGCAGAGAGGAGGGCGGCCGGGGAGCCAGTGTTACTAACACAACTGTGTGTCTGGATATATATGGTGGTCCAGGCTGTGGGCTGGCAGCAGCAGTAGACTAGGAGTGGGAGGCGGAGATGGTCAAAGACTGTAGACAAATGGCTCGAACAGATATTGAATGGTAGGGACTGAAGATTAGTGACTGTTTTATAGGGAGTTTGAAGCTTGTTTATTGTCTTTTAATTCACAGATTAATTCTTACAGATCAAAACCCTTAAATGGGTTTGCCTTCCGCTGCCTGCATAGATTTTAAGTGACTTTGCCGAACAAATAAATGTAAATTTAAATGTGTTCAGAAGATGACATTTGTATGCATCTGGAAAGACAACCTTCAATGATGGGTAAGCTTGGATCCTGAGGAGACCCAGCAGAAGCCTAATATTCCTATTAGTGCTGACACCATCTACCCACAGAAATCATCACTTTAACACCAGTGTAGAGTCTTTCATCTCCTCTCATGGGAAGCATGCTATCCCAGGTCCCCTGAGCTTGCTAGGAGTGTGAACAATCTGCAGCAGCCCCTCAGAGGCCTATGGCGCGGCGAGGCTAGCAGACGTGGGGACGAGTGTGAGTGCTATCATATCGGCAGGTCGCACGCCTTGTATCATAAACAAGCAATAATGATGGGACCCGTCAGGATGTGGAGGCTTGCAGTTGCCATGGCATTAACAGGATCTCGTTACGCTTAGGGGGTTAGAGTGAAATTGTGTGTAGGAGAGTGTGTGTGGTGGTTCTCAGTGCAAAGGACAAAGAAAGCTCTGGAATTAAGGGAATATGAATGTGTGTGAGTGTGTGTGTGTGTGTGTGTGTGTGTGAGCACTTGATCTCAATTTGATGATGTGTGAGGGATCACATCTCCTCCAAACACTGCTGTTTAATTTGAACTCGCCAGGCTGTAGCCAGAAAATGTCGACAACCTTATGCTTTATGGGATGCAAAACAAGCCTCAGGAAAAGGGAAACAAAAGGAGGAGGAGACTGAGAAACAGCAAAAGATGTGAACGAGGGCCTAAGGAAAGAGAAAGAGACAGGGAGATGGCGAAAGCTAAGAAATGAAAGAAGACAAGGGGCAGAAAGTGGAGCTCAGAGACCTGGCCCATGAGCTCTGTTTGTTTACTGTGCTGTTTTGGCTATCCGTGCACTGGCACACTCAGGCCAGCGTTCTCCAGAAGTGATAGAAATCTTGGGTAAATACACAGCCTGGAGGTGTGGTCCACCCAGCACTGCGATTGCTGGCAAAAAAAGCCTATATCAATCTGCCTTCTCCTGCGGAGAGGAAATCAGCACCCAGTCGACCCCCAGGCCATCCCTCTCTCACTCCTCAGTGCTGGGCCTCCTGTCGGCTTCCAGAGCTGATTTCAGCCACACCAAGCGCAGCCTCGCAGTGGGATGGCGCAATTATGTGTGTTCCTGTGTTTTGCCGTCAGGAGGTCTGGACAGCTCTCCTGTCTTTCATAACACAGCAAGTCGTAACCTATTGATTCAGGCCATGTAATAGCACCTTCAGAGGAAATAATCCCATATGAGGTAATAGTCAGTGCAGACTCTTTATGTCCTGCCATGTTTCAGAGGTCTTGCGAAGGCACACACACATGAATGGTCACTGTCAAAAGTAATCCTCACAGCTCGGTTTCATATGTTGTGCATACATTTATTGTCAAACGTACCAAGAGGAATAGTTCAGAATTGTTTTTATGTAGGGATGCACTGTATCCACATTTCAGGAAAATGTAACATTTATTTGCAGAGGTTTACATAATAAATATGTCAAGATTATCATTTTCATATATACAGTACCAGTCAAAAGTTTGGACACACCTTCTCATTTAACGATTTCCTTTGTTTTTATTATTGGCTTTGTAGATTAATATTGTAAACATTACCTATTGCTCTGATGACAGCTTTGCACACTCTTGGCATTTTTTCAATCAGATTCATGAGGAATCGACCTGGAATGGTATTTAATTAACAGGAGTTCATTAGTGGAATTTCTTGCCTTCTGAATGTGTTTGGGATCATCAGCTGTGATGGTGGGGTTGGTACACGGTTAGTGATTATGTCAAGAACCACTTAACTAAGTAAAAAAGCAACAGTCCATCATTACCTTATTACAAAACATATTCTGGTTTGTTTAACTTTTTTTTCTTTCCTGGATAATTCCATGTGTTCCTTTTTTCCATCATTTTGTTTTTCAGTATAAATCTAGAGTGTAGAAAATAATCAAAACAAAGACAAAACAATGAATGAGATGGTGTGTCCAAACCTTTGACTGGTAGTGTAGCTACAGCTCACAATGTGGAGCATCATTTTAAAAATCAAAAATGGAAACAATAGAGATGTTTGTATCTGAGCCTGTCCAGGAGTATTTTCAAATATCAGCTAAATGAGGATCATCCTGTTCCGATCCTTTATCATAGATGTTTGTTTTGTGCTACATGTGCTGCTATAGAGATCCCAAGAATGGACATTACTCACAACTGTAACGTGGAAAATGGGAACTTGTAAAACCCGCACTATCAGTCTTCTGATTATGCTTCAGCCAGCCATGTTTAATTAAAACATGCTTATTCTGTTTATAGCCAAATTTAATAGCATAGTGTGCAATGTGCAGCTGCGTTATCTATGAGAGTGCAGATATTGAATGGGACTTAGTATTGGTATAAAGCCAATACTGAAGGATTCGGAACAGGAGAACCCTAAAAAGGGAACCACCTTTGACTGGATTGGTTGTTTTTATAGAAACGACTGCTTTGTATGTTTTGAAAGATGTGCATGAGGTCTTTTACTGTTTTAATCTTCCTCATGTTGATGATGTGGACTGTATAAGTATAAAAGGGTAAGTAGATTATACATTCCTAGCCTTTAACAGTATGGAAACTGTTAGGACTGAATACATGGGCAGATTCACTGATATAATTCTGAATAGTGTGAAAAGATTAAAGCGAATGGATTCTTCCACAGCGTCCATGAGAACGATCGTTTGTCATCAGTGGCAGCCGAACTTCAGTTCAGATCCCTGAGTCGCCACTCCAGTCCCACCGAGGACCGAGAAGGTGAGTCCTGTTTTGTCTTAAATCCACTGCATTCTTATGTTAAAAATAGTAGTAATTTGGTTGTTTTCGCCTCAGACATAAAGGTGCCTGAATGGGGTCTTTGCATGAAGCCCTAAAGGACAATTCTTGGTTCCCTAAAGAAACTTTTCCTTGCGTGGTTCTTCAGTAAACCATTTTTGTAAATGAGATGTGAGTGTGAAGAAGTTTTTAAAGAAATGAATACCTTACACGTCATGAAAGGTTCACATAAAGAAAATCCTTAAAATGGTAAAGGACCATTGTATTCTATATGAAGGTTTTTTTAATATCATTTTAATGCTTTTTCCCCCACTCACAAATTTACATTTTCAGTTCCCTAAAGAACCCTGTTTATAAGTGAGATGTGAGTGTGAAGAACCTTTTAAAGGTATAAAGATATAAATGTGAAGATTCTTAAAGTATATTTTTTCATTATATGAAGGTTCTTTATACCTTTAAATGCTTCTTCAGACTCACGCATCTAATTTACAAACATGGTTCTTTAGGGAATTGAAAATCTAATCCTATAGTGTTGCTCTAGTCCAGGGGTGTCAAACTCTGGTTCTGGAGGGCCGGTGTCCAGCACAGTTTGATGGTTCTCCTCCTCAAACACATTCACTAAACCTGACGATTAGCTGGTGAGGTGAACCAGGTGCTTCTGAGCAGGGAAATCACCAAAACCTGCTGGACCACGGCCCTCCAGGACCGGAGTTCCACACTCCTGCTCTAGGACCTAGATTATTGCACAAAGAACCTCAACGAGCACTCGTTAGGATGTTAGGATTTCTTAACAGTATGTTACTTGTTGACATAGCTATAGGTTTCTAATCAAGCAGTGGTTATTTAAGCTTGTATTTGGGTTTGTATTGTAGAATAGTGTGTTAAAGCCGTTTGGTGAAAAATGTCTTTGTGCTTCCCGTTCAGAACCATCATATCCAAAACATGACCATGCTGCAGCCGTCCGCCGGAGCTGGGAACTGCCTAACTTCACTAGCCAATCAAAAGGTCAGACCAGTTCATTCTGGAGAAGAGTTGTATGTTATGAATGCTGACAGTGCTTGTTGATAGAGGTTACCTGATCCAAAGTCTTAAAGGGCCCATGTCTTACGTTTCTCTATGTGTGTGTACAAAAAAAACAGACCTTTTGGAACCTCTCGTTATTTCTCTGAACATTTATTTGTTTGGAATTTTGAATCAAGTGTGGTCAGTAGTGTATAAAATAATAGAGGCTTTTTACACAGACACACTCCCACAAATTACAAAAGCAATAACCAGAAGAAAAAAATTCTTTTTTTTTTCCATGGCTGTATAAATGAGCTGTTTTGCATCTTCAGTGTGAATGGGCCGGGCTAAAGTGTTGTAGACTGAATAAGTGGGTATATGGAAAAACAGTTGATTCAGAAAGTCTGTTTTTGCTGCCTGGTTTCAGTATATATATCAGTGTATATATATACTGTTTGGGCTGAGAAGTGAATTTAGTCTATTTAGAAATATTAAAACACAGGTCAAAAAAAAAAAATGAAATCAGAAACCACAACACACTTTTCTAAACCAGTTTTTCATGCTGATTTCAGATCTGCTTCAGTTTTTTTCAGTCACATCAACTTTTTTAATTGAGTAATATTAGATTTGCAATAGACTTGCACACGGTTGTGATTAAACCACAGACACCAACCAAGTAACTGTTTCAATATTTTCAGTGTGAAGTCAGATAGACGCACACTGTGGCATAGATATACTGATCAGTGTCAGTCAGACACCACTGTTTCTTCAAAAACACTCAGTATATGATT
>JBBPCY010000002.1:18938277-18949025 GCA_037974405.1 Brachyalestes nurse | reverse complement strand
GTGTGTGTGTGTGTGTGTGTGTGTGTGTGTGTGTGTGTGTGTGTGTGTGGGCGGGCGTCAGCCTTTGACAGCCGTGGCCACGTACAGTCACATGCATATAGTTTTGGTTCCTCAAAAACACTTAAGGCACACAAAAGCACTCTATCTAAAAGTTGTAGCAGCTGCAGCTGAGCAGCTAGGGCCTCCACCGCAGGCTAAAACAGCCCGACTGACCTACTAAACTGAGAAAAACAGTCAAGGCCAATAATAGAAGATCAGTGTGTGAAGCTGGGTGTGTATGTTTATGTGTGTATTTGTTTTTGCACATGTTTAGCACTTCAAGGAAAACCAGAGAAAAACAGAGATTACACACAGAACAACAAAATGGTATTGACTTTGTAAAGTGCGTTTCGTATCATATCAACCTGAAGGGCAAATGCGTAGGTTTATGCGTAGGCCACATATAGAGGGTTAAGTTTAAAGTTAAATACATGGTTGGATATACAACATTACATCCTAGTTAAATAAACAGTTACTGGCCACTTTATTAGGTAGCTACAATCATTAGGACAGCTTTTGGAGCAACAGTTATATAAAATGCTTAGAATGCCATTTTCACTATAATTATTTCTTAGGATATTTACTAGGAGTAGGTTTTTTCTTTATGCGATAAAAAAAATGACTTGAATATATATTACATTTTTATATTTAAAATCTGCTGACAGACCTGCATAGAGAATACCACAATATTAAAATTACTTCAGAGGTATTTCCATACACTGAAAAAAAAATCTTCCACTAGTGCCCCCACATTATGCCCTTTTGAAGTACCTCGGCCCCTTGCCAAAGTCTGTGCATGCTACAGAGTGCAACATACTCACATATCAGGTATGGAAATATAGATTAATAGGGTTTCATATTTCAAACACAGCAAACTGATCTGGAAGTAATAACTGCTGTAGAGATCGTGGCTGTCGGACAGACGACACACACATGTGGAGTACTAAGACGGACATACATGTAAGAATGTGTGTTATGTAACGACGAGATGGAACTGTGAGCGGTGTTGTGTTCTTCCTGCGCAGACGCTTGTAATGGGTTATTTATATCTTATTACCGCAGAGGAGAAGGGCTCGGCACATCAGACAGACATTTGGCCAAATATATGTAAGTGGAAGGAGGACAGAGAGAGAAAAGAAAGATTTTTAACCCTTTAACAATTACGGCCCAGCTAGCAGATGTAGACTTCCACACTTCACTCTAACTTTGGTAATTATGCATGGTTTGCCATGTCAGTACTGAAGAACAGGCGATAGCACAGTGGCCCCCAACTCGTCTCCTGGAATTTGGGGTACCACTTTATTAATATATGCAGTTAATAATCCCCTAGCACTCAGAAAATTGATTTGAAAGCAAGCAATTAATGTAATTTTAAAGATGTGTTAATACGGTCTGTGGTAAACTAGTTGGTAATTGTTGACTAACTGTAATCCTTCAGTTGCCAACATCCTTGAAATGTTATTATGCGACGGGTTAATCAAGGAATACAGGTAATAACGATTTCACATGCTAATAATGTGGTCAAACATGGTTGTAGTAAATGCTAGTAAATATTCACCTTTCAGTTGTATACTCTCTGAAAAATAGTTATTCAGTGATTACACAGTAGGCCACTGTGTAGATGGACCAAGTACATATTTAGTTCAAATGGCCTAAAGCCATTTGTGATCTTGAGTCCAATGGGCCTTGGTCCAGGGTGGGTAGGTTGGCCTTCCCTCTTCTCCCAGCACTTTGCGGGATGCTAGAGTGTATGAGTTAACAGATTCGGCGGTTCTACTACAAAGGTGCTGAGCTGTGCAATGACACTGCATTAGAGGCAGTTTGAAAAAAATACTGTGGTGCTTTGCAATGTGGAGGAAAAGTACATATATTTAAATATGCCACATTAAATGCACATGCTTGTGTATGTAAACAGGTGTGTGCGTGCAAAAATCCTTCACAAGGATTCCTTCACAAACACACACATGTATGCAGCCATATGAAACAGATGCATGGCATGGTGAAGGTGCGGCTTGGAGGAAGGAGAGGGAAAATGTGTGTATAGAGTGTAACATTAACCCAGGCCAGCTGCTTCACCGCGGCTTTCCTATCTCTCTATCAGCTGCTACTCTGCTGTACTCAGCTACACTGCCTATGGGGTGTCTGCTAAGGAGGGGGCTCAGGAGAGTGTGTGAGCATGCGCGTATGTGTGTGTTTTACCCCAGAGTCTCCATGGCAGGCCCAGGCTCGCCCTGTGGGGGCACTGACCCCTCATTAAGTCTTCAGACAGTGGGTCATGCTGTCGCTTGCTGTAATGCCTTATATAGATCTCTATTAATCTCCCCATGGTGCCAGGACCTCTTTAAGGAGCTGGTCACTGGGGCGCCAACAGCAGAAGATGCAGTTTCCTAAAAGAGTGTGTGTGTGCATATTGCCATCGTAAAAAAACTCATAAATCTGAAATGGTGTCCTTCTATGAAAAACAATTTTAACTTTAATGTGTGTTGAAATGATTTTATTCCATTTTGTTACACTTGATAGGACAGTAATGATATGAGAGTGAATGTGTGTCACCTTGTAAGTATAATCACACTATGAGGTCCAAATGGACATCATGTGACCATTTCTTAACCACATGCACTTTCCAAAACATGAAAAATGCAACTTCTATTTGAAAAGAGCAGAGAGATTCTCATACTGATAATAAGGTTAGTGCTGTGATCAGATGCAGTACGTAACATTTCCTTGGCCACAGTAAGTCAGATATCATTGAAAATACAAAACAAAGATAGGAATACAAACACATTTATGATTAAAGCACAGTTGTTGCTCCTTCACTGACCGAACGTTATGAGGGTGTGCATGTGGTGTTGTCAGGCATGCAGATGGTCAGACAAATATAAATAGTTAAAGTATTACAGTTATTTAAGAGTTAAGAGCTGCAGATTACTGACTGTTTGTTCTTTCATCCTCTGATATTTTACCCCCTGCCTGAGTCCACACAACCTATTCCAGGCCCCTGTCAACAGCTTCATCTCCCCAGAACCCCCCCCCCCCCCCCCAAACACAGGCTGTCCCTTTCTGTGCCACATAGTTTGTGTTCATGCCCCTTACTTTAAAAAGATACAAAGTCACAGTTTAAATACTAATGCACACATGCACACGCACACACACAAAGCAATAATTTCATTTTGTTTGCATGTGTGTGTAGAGTATTAAAACAGTATCTTTTTAAATAGAGGGGCGGACAGAGAAGCAGAGAGTGTAAGTCTTTACTTGACAGATGCTTAGAGTATTGATGAGATGAGAAACTGAATGGCAGCTCAATGAGTTGTGTGCTTGTGTGTGTGTGTGTGTGTGTTCGTGTGTGTGTGTGTGTGCGTGCGTATATTAGTATTAAAACAGTGACTCTGGATCTCTTTAGAGTCAGCTGAGGGGCACCGTGCCTGATGGTGTGTTTGGGAGGCGGATGAGAGTTGGTATGTAGAACACGTGTGACGCTTCTGAAGGTGAACCATGACTGGGCATACGTTTGCATAGCCAAGATGCTGTGGGGGAACAGACTGACCCTCGTTGTGGCTCCTCTGGGGCGCCTGCTTGTTTTCTTCGCTCCACTTTTTCCATCTCTTTGTAATTAGGAGACAGCTATGCTTTAACCTAGCATGCACCAGAGAAAGAGAGAGAGAGAGAGAGAGAGAGAGAGAGAGAAACAACACAAGTATGAAATATGAATCAGAGCGTAGCTGTGTGATAGGTGTGAGCTGAATTCAGTCACACATCTCAGGCAGAGGCGTCCTGGAGTGTGTTCAGTGTAGATTCCCCATACAGCTGTGCTGCAGCTGTGCCTGGAGCTGGAGCACATGCAGTGCAGGCTGGCAGCAGAACTCAGCACCAGTCATTCTGTACTGTCTGCCTTCACCTCCAAAGATAAAACCTGGTGGCAGAGAAATAGAGCAGTGAATGGAAGTGTGTCATGTCTGTGTATGTCTGTTTTGTTTTCGAGATTTCTTTGTTGATTTGTACAGATTTAATCATGTTTATGTCTACTTAAGCTTATTTTGAGGAAAACAGTATAGGTGTGACAATATTTTATTCCATTGCTGTGATGTCAGCACTCATAAGCACTTCAATCTTTCACTGGCTTTGGGCTGAAAGAGTTTCAATATGGCTTTTTCCAGCAAAGAAGAGAAAACTGTTCAGTAGTTATTTAGACCAAACATTCTCTTCACACCAAGGAAGACACTTTAATGAATGTGAAGCTGAATATAATATCAATATAAATAAGTACAAGCAAACAGCTATTGTAAGGTTATGAAACCCTGGTTTCTCTTTAAATAATTGAATAGTAACCATGAAAATCACTGTGCCATGCTGCACAGACGTGTCGTACTGACCTGTAAGAGCGTCAGTAGGACGAGTGAATGCGAGGAAGCGCTATAGCAGGTTTTCTGCCCAGGCAATGAGTGAGTATTGACAAAAGCTCCAAGGCCAGGATATCACTCTCATTCAGCACTTTTGCAGATGGAGGCCTTTTCTGTATAGATTGAATGCTCCACTGTGATGAACGATCTAATATTCACACGCTTCAGTGTGTTCCATCAGTGAGCTAACTCGCTACTCACTGTCAGTCCGAGCATGTGTCTGTCTGATGGGAACGGTTAGCAAATTATGATGCCATATGTTTAGGAGAGGGTATAGATAATGAGATAAATAGATGGATAGATAGGAAGATAGATACATGAATACATACATACATACATACATACATGTATACAGTTATACACAGATAAAGATTGAAAGATGTGCAATAGTAATATTCATATACAACAAATGTTTGCATATAATATGACTATAAGTTAGTTTTTAATTTTCAAGCTGCCTGTGAACACTGTACACCTGCATTATTCCATTTGACATAACGGGCAGAATATTGCCGTGGTTCAGTAGAGAAGTACTAATCACAGGCTGCTGTTAAGTGCTGTTTTTTGTTGTGTCTTCAGGGTCAGACTGTTCGAGAAACTTCACCAGTCCGTCAGGAGTGATCGAGTCTCCTGGCTTCCCGGACAAGTACCCTCACAACCTGGAGTGCACCTTTATCATCATCGTTCCTCCTCACATGGTTGTCACCCTCACCTTCCTGACCTTCGATCTGGAGAACGACCCACTGCAGGGCTCGGAGGGCGAGTGCAAGTATGACTGGCTGGAGGTGTGGGATGGCCTGCCACAGGGTGAGTCTAGACGCCTGTAATCCCTCAGAATTCCATGCCCGTATATAATTTTTTGCCACTGTTTTGGGATTAGAACCCCTGGTATTCCAGCGTCTGGAGCAGCCAGTGGCCCACAGCAGCATGCACTTAAGAGGATTGCCACTTCTCTATCTGTTTGACCTCATTGCCTGGTTCCACGCCAATCTATAGCTTATAATTCCACATAAAACCATAATTCACTCATCATGCCAATATTATGGCTGCATACCAACACTGCAACACATTCACCAACCAATTGTCTAGTCTGCAGCTAGTCCGAAACCAAACCTGAAGAACTGTTCACACGCAGGTGTGGCACGGCCTCCAGACTGACACCAGTCCTGCCAGTATGGAGCTGCGGCACAATGCTTGGCCTACTATGGCACTCTGGCTGCTAGTCTAGCAGCTATTTTAGAGCAGTGCGTTGGAAGATGAAAGCACCGCCCAGGGCCTCGCTGCCTTATCTGCACCAGTCGGGCCAAAAAGCCGATGCACCCGTATTATTCTGTAAGGAGGGGTGCAAAAGAGGGAGGGAGAGAGAGGGGAAGAACGAGACACAGGCTGAGAGGAAGAGCAGTTGCGTTAACCCTTATCAGTGGAGTAAAAATAGGGCGTGAATAATACTCCAATAGGATTTAATCCTTGTCTGGAAAAGAGTGTGGTGGAATACTCTCTATTTCCCCCATCTGCCTTAATAACGTGGCATCCCTGAACACCCCAAAGCCACCCCCTCCCCCCTCAAAAAATCCCCACAACCACCCCATACAGCCCCCCCCCCTTTGGCTCCTATGAAATTTCTTTTATAAAAGTGCCATTTTTCACCACATCACACACGTACTCTTACTGAGTAATACTTTCAAGACACGATACCACACTCACACATAAAGACTCATTTCAAGATGACTGGTGAGAGCCTTTGAGATCTAACATGACTTCCAGCATCTGTCGTTGCTGCTTCATTACAAGCGTTTATCCTTTGGCCCAGCTCAAGTGCTGTAGCTCTACTCCTCCCCAACACACGGCAATGGATCAATGAGCTGTCCACGCATATTATGTGAGTGGAACACATGCTCAGATATATTCAGGGATCTGAAAGCTGGGAGTCTTTTGAGATCAAAGCCCAATGCTTAGAGCCATTTATTTCACACTACATATCGATATGATGACTGTCCAAGCCGTCATCGGAGAGAGCAAGAGTTATTTCAACCATTTGTTCAGTAGAATTTTCTGTTCCGGATCTCCTCTGTGCTGCAAAAGAGGGGGAAATCAATGCAAATGATCAATACAGGCCTACAACTCCCATGTGTTTTTGTAGGTCTGTATGTGTGTGTGTGTAAGGAATATATTCTGTATTGTAGAGTAACACCCCCCCCCCCCCCAGGATTCCCAAATCACATCTGTTGGGATGCAGACGTTCAGGAATTAAGGTCACAGTGAGAGGTGGGGGGGAGTGCAATAGTTCAGAGCAGACGGAGGCACACACTGGGAGAAGAGTAGGTCTGATCATTTGACCGGACAGCCAGGAAAGAGTGAAACGAGGAAAGTGAAACACCTCATTAGAGCTAAATCCCTCTCTCTCTCTCAAAGTGACTACAGTAGAAACACACATAGTTCCTGATCCACGCTGTTCTTCACAGGGCTCTGCTTCCCCCCTGGGGACCCCGCCAGCCTGACTTCTCATCTGTCTGTCTGTAAAATGAGGATTTAACGTATTAAAAGCCAGACTGGATTGTCTGAGAATTCATTATTTAGGGGGGTGTGAGCGGTGGGGGCCTGTTGTTGATTACATGTCTGTGGGAACAATAAAGCTTTGGATGTCAGATACTGAGGTAGAGGCTACAATATATACAGTATATATTTGATTTTTTTTTGCTTAAATGTGCCACAAATTGCATCTTGGTGGAGCTATGTGAGCACAAATATCAGAGTTAAGATATGTTCATACGCGATTATACATATATGTCTGATATGGGATCCGATTTTTTAGTTTTCATAACACACTTGGATCATGCATGTGATATTCATTTAGAAAATGTAAGCGTCTCCTTTCGGGGCAGAAATATGAAGATATAATTATGAGGCCATCCTTTGTTTGTGTGAATTCTGTAGTTGGACCCCTCATCGGTCGACACTGTGGCACCAAGATCCCTCCCGAACTCGAGTCATCCACTGGTATCCTTTCACTCACCTTCCACACGGACATGGCGGTGGCAAAAGATGGATTCTCAGCTCGCTATAACATGACGTTAAAGGAAGTTAGTGACAGTAAGTGTCTCCAGTTCTTAGCTCTTGCATTTATTTCTCTCTGTCTGTAGTAGCTGATGTATTTTTTGCATGCTGTCAGATTTTCACTGCAGCAACGCTTTTGGGATGGAGTCTGGCCACATCACAGATGACCAGATCACAGCCTCTTCCTCTTTTGGCGATGGCCGTTGGACCGCACGACAGGCTCGCCTTAACTACGACGAGAACGCCTGGACACCAGCTGACGACACCAACAAAGAGTACATACAGGTGAGCACAAAGAACTCAAGGTCCCAGAGGAACAGCATCCATAGCATGCCGACTTTTCTGCTCTAGCACACTCAGGTTGAATTGAGGAAATCAGGAAAATCACTAATCTGGGCTGGACTGAGGACCTCATTACCAGAACTAGACACTCTCGGTCTTGGCCTACACCTGCTCAACGTAGATCAAGTGTATTAACAGGGGGCTGTGGTAGCAGACATTATTTTTTGGGAAGGTTTTACATTTTGAACATGGCTTTGAGGATTTGATTGCCGTCAGCATGTCCTTTTAATTTAAATTATAAATGATATAATCCAAAAATGTAGATGAACCATGTCCTAAATTCCGTTTTAGACAGACTGAGGTTCCAGTAAGGCACCATGCTGGTGCTTTATTAGCACAGAGAAAAGGGAAAGTCCTGACTGGGACTGTCCGTACTGCTGCATGTCTAGATGCTGGTTGGTGGTGGAGTTTTTACTGGGCACCCAGCTGCTGCACCATGTTCACACTTTGCAACTCTCTAGCTAGTAAGCCATTTTAGAACACATGGAGTCTGACCAAAAGCAAGTAAACCCTAAGTTGATACACACACACATTTAAAAGAAGTAAGATCAGTGTATTTTTTTCAAGTGAAAGTGTGTGCGAGCATTTTGGGTGTGAAAATGTAGCAGTTGTTCTACAGGCCTACTGTGACCTGGTGGTGTGTATAAGGTGTAAGCTATTTGTAAGAGAGTGTGTCTTTCAAAGAGAGTTCAGTTACACAGGCTGTGTGTGTGTGTGTGTCAGTGTGTCTGTGTGTATGTGCGTGTGTGTCTGTGTGCGCGTCTGTGTGTGTGACTGAACTGTCAGCAAAAGACATTAAGATCTCATCACACCCACTGCTCCTCCTGGCTGCTTCAGTGATGACACATAGAAGGCACAATCTCACCTCATCTCCTCCCTCTCTCTCTGTCTTTTTCCTACCCTTCCTCTTTCTCATCCTCTCTCTTTCTTGCCCTCTCTCTGTCTTTTGTTTTTTCTTTGCTTTCCTTTGCTTTTCTCTCTCTCTGTTTCACTCTCTCTCCTCTCTCTCTCTGTTTCTCTCTCTCTCCTCTCTCTCTCTGTTTCTCTCTCTCTCTCTCTGTTTCTCTCTCTCTCCTCTCTCTCTCTGTTTCTCTCTCTATCTCTCTCTCTCTCTCTGTTTCTCTTTCTCTCTCTCTCTCTCTCTCTTTTCTCTCTCTCTCTGTTTCTCTCTCTCTGTTCTCCGGGTGTGGGTTGATGATGCGCGGCTGGCTCTGATGGTAACAGCCACTTGATTGATGAGGGTCCTTTGCTGAGAATAAATAGTTAGCAGCAGTCCTCTGCGCTATTGATTTTTTTGTCTAGGTGCGTTTCTCTGTGGCCTTAAGCAGCCACGCCGAGGGAGGTATGTGTGCATGCACGTCCACGTGTGTGTGTGTGTGTGTGTGTGTGTGTGTATGAGTGAAAGCCACACCTGCCTTCCTGACAGATAACAAACGCTGCAGTTTTCCTCCTCATGTTCAGATGACACCCTGCTGAGAGGATTGAGTGGGGCATCATGGGTAGGGGTTTATGGCTACTGCTGCTGAATCTCTGATGGGAAACTCCTCCCTGCAAAGCTGTGACCAAGGGGCAGCACCTTCCTCATTCTTAGCAAGCCAAAGACAGAGAGGGACTGCACGCCGAATGGTCCTATCTTCATAATTAAAAATCCTTTGCATTGGAGAACACCACTAATGTTAGCTAATTTGTGATCTGTTCTCATCATCTCACATTGTTCAAATTTAAGGAAACCAGTAGTTACACATATAAGCATATATTGATGTCCTGATGAAGGACAGTTAAAGTAAGTTGTATTTAGAAAAAATATTTACTTTTTATCGGTCATTAAAGCTGTCCTTTCATCCAGCATAATGAAAAGATAAAGGTCAGTAACAGTACTGGCTGTCCTGACATGCATAATCCGTATACGGTTGTAACTAAGGGACTTTCATGTGCAACTTTCATGTCAGAAACTCATATTTACACTAGATCCCATAGCCCATAAAGGCCAACATACGGAGGAGCAGTTTAGTCACAAATTGATTTGAGCAGAAGTGATTAATGTCAGGCCTGGTATCTGCAGGGAGAAGAGCTCTGATATTCTCCCAGCTCGCGTATCACTCTCATCTATCTTCTTTTCTCTTCTACCTTATCACTCTCTCCTCCCTCATTTACTCTCTTTTGTCTCTCATCAGTCCTCACACCCATTGCATATCTTACTGCCTCTGCCTCTTCGTCTTTCATTCTTCTATCTCCTCACCCTTTTGTCATCCTGTTTTTTTCTTTCTCCTCTAGGTGGACCTGCACTTCCTGAAGGTTCTGACAGGAATTGCCACCCAGGGGGCCATCTCCAAGGAAACACACAAGCCCTACTTTGTCAACGCCTTCAAGCTGGAAGTCAGCACCAATGGGGAAGACTGGATGGTCTACCGCCACGGGAAGGGCCACAAGGTAAGGAATGCTCGGGACTTTGTGGGGAGTGTGTTTTCATTTCTTTGTGCATTTTCAAAACGGAAATGTCCAGAATACAACAGGAAAAACTAGGGTAACTTACCTTGTCAGGAGCAATAAACTGACCGCGCTTACTATCATGTTTTAGGGGGAAAATATTATAGTTAGGCCTATAAATTGATTAATTGGTACTTAAAAATGTATAATATATAATGGACATCACATATAGGTATAACATGCAGATACTTACATCAATACACATTTATAATACATATACATGGTTCAGAAATCAAATGCATAGTATTACAAGTAGTTCCTAATGGTTATAAATACACATAGCACAAATAATTACTTGTGGGAACTTCATTTGTGTGGTGGTTATTTATCATAGCTATGTGTGGTGCTTTGTGTGTGTGTGTTTGTGTGTTTGTGTGTTTGTGTGTTTGTGTGTGTGTGTGTGTGTGTGTGTGTGTGTGTGTGTGT
>JBBPCY010000002.1:18919949-18938177 GCA_037974405.1 Brachyalestes nurse | reverse complement strand
TGTGTGTGTGTTTGTGTGTGTGTGTGTGTGTGTGTGTGTGTGTGTGTGTGTGTGTGTGTGTGTGTGTGTGTGTTTGTACATGTGTGTGTGTGTGTCTCCTGGTACCCTAATAGAGCTGTTAGCCTTTGCCGTGAGGGGAAGAGAAAAAAGCTGAGCAGGAGAGGCCTCTAGCTGCTTTTCTCTCTCCTCTCCTGTCTGTGCCCTCTGAGGCAGTGGCCATATGTGTGTTCTTCCTGACCAACACTACGTCCCACTCCTACAGAGTATCTGCTCCAGGTTAGGAGGCTAATAGAGTTCACTTCTGGCCCTCATGGGCTCCCCGTTCTCTGACTGAGAGCAGAAACCGGAGAGGGGAAAGTAACCACACAGGCGTCCCCAAAGGACTCAGTTTCCCACAAGCCTCCTGCACTCAGCCTGGACTGATGGAGTGAGCAGACAGGCAGATGTGAAGGCATCAGGGAAGGGGGGAAGGGGTACAGGGAAGAGGGGGTTAAAGAGGAAAAGAGAGACCAAATTAGAGAGCTAAAAGTCTGATAATGGATGTGATGAGAGCTGTTGAGGGCGGAGCCAGCGTAATTTGGCCTCAAAGCTATGAGGGAGCAGGTTCAGGTGTCACAGGCCCTATCTTTTATCACCTCAAAACCCCCCAAATCCTGTACAGAGCCAAGTTTGTAGGGTTTGTAGGATTGTAAAATGCCAGTGGAAAGATAGGGTTGTGATTTGTAAGAGGAAATAAAAACAACAGCATTGACAACTGGAAAAAGCTGTGTTTCTGACCCCACCACCTGGCGTTTGGGTCTTTAGGGCCAGACTCCCTGCTGCTGCACCCCCTACTTTAATCGGCTCGCAAATCTCTGCACTCAACCTCATCACCATGTGCTCTGTGTGTTTACCCTTCTTACGTTTTAGTGTGGTTAAGCTTTATTAAGAAATGCCTCTGCAGATGCCGTACAGCGAGCGTGAACAATCAGCTGCTGTTTAGGGAGTGATAACCCACTATTTATGCATAAGCCTGGAAGATATGTGTATTTATGTTGGCATCACATATAGAGAGACACATGCTGCCACAGCCCCTGCAGATAAATTGTCTGTCTGCATGCGTTCAGGCATCTTTATATTATTATTATTATAATTCAAAATGCTAGAATGTGGATTAACATAAAATAATGTGTCTGTACTGAAAACGATACAGACGTGCACTCAGTGATAGACACATTCCCCCGCACTATTGCACAGACAAAGAGGCTAGAGATGAATGGAGGATGTCAGAGGCTGTTAATGTGTTTGGAGTTGTCTCAGTTGCACTCGGAGGCCCGTTTCACTTTGCTGGTCTCTTACTGGAGCAGCTGTGAATGAATCATTCCTCTGAGTCAGTTGTTTTCAGCAAATGTCACACCAGTTCACAGGCCTCACTCAAAATTTTGTGTATGTAAAGTTTACATCCATGGTGTGGTCTGTTAACACAGTTTGAATAATGAGCTCAACAATTTGGCCACATGAAATCCAAACATACCATGCTGTAACATACTAAGCAGTCTGTCTGAATGCAGCGTGTTTCTTGTGCACATGAATCGTGTGAGACGAGTCTGACTTCATTAGTGCAGTGGTGAGTAGAAGTTGTGGAGACATAAATCTGACTTGAACTGACCTGAACTGACCTATCCAGGCTCATTCATATCAACTGTTGTGAGGTTGAGTAAGCCTTGAGGAACAATAGGAGGAAAAAAACCCATTCATCCTAATGAAAATGTATTTGTGCAGAAAGTTTAAACTGAACTGTATATTTTGCATGTGTGTGAAACTGTATTTTTTTTCAATGTGCACCATAGTAAAGGTTAGCAGGGTCACTGACTGGTTATGGACTGACATCATCCAGTCCATAAGATATTACATATGTGGCTGATCACATGTTTCACTCGATTTATTGAAGATTGAAAAAATCCATTCGGCAAAATTAATCAGACATAATGGCTCTGCTGGGCTTTAAAGCTTTACATTGCTTTGACTGTCGTCATTGACATAGTATCTGGTCTAGTGTACACAAACAGACTCTGTGTGTGTGTGTGTGTATGTGTGTGTGTGCGCGCGTACTTGCGCATGTCTAGGATGTGTACAACTGGAGACAGACACTCCGTGGTTTGTCATAATACCTGTGGTGGGTCCGTGCGTGTGTGTGTGTACGTATCACTGAAAGTGTGGTATCAGCATTGTCATGCTTAATGGCTCCTCTAGCTGTCTCGGTCTCTGTGGCAGTTAAGCAGAGATGACCTTACTCTCTCCCTCTCTGCCCTCCACCAAATTACCTGCACCAGCCTCATTCAGCCGAGGCTAAATCAGGTCTGATAAGAACACACACACACACACACACACACACACACACACACACACTCCCTGTTCTACCCTAGTCACTGATTTGTAGTCGGTGTCTGACCAAGACAGGCAGCTTAACATGCTGGAAGGATATGTACGTTCAGATCAAGACAAGGCTGCATCTCTGCCCTCCTCAAACACACACACACTCGCACAATGTGTCAAATATTTTAAAATATTTCATATGAGCTTGTAATTATACTCAGTAGGTATACACAGTAAACACAATGTAATTAATCCAGTAAAAATTAACAAATGCTTGGTTTTTAAAAAAAACTTGTTTGATATCTTGTGAGCTAAAACACAGGCTTGGGTCCAGATTTCTTGATGGCCCAGACTTCTCAAATTGGTTTGTTAAACAGCAGAACAGTAGGTTCAAATTCAGGAAGTACCAAACTATTGGATGGTAACTTAGAAATGCTGGGCTTTGTTGAAGAGGTGTCTGGATACATAGTAAGTAGTGATTTTATTATATTAATGTAATTTGTGGTAGTATTCTTACTACCTAGATAAATCACACACACACACTCACATACACACACACACAGTACTGTGCAAAAGTCTTGAGCCACACCTCATTTCTTTACTCCTTTCTTTCAAAGAGACAGAATTTCTTGTACATTCTTAAGTAATTCTTAAGTAATAGTTCTCTAGACTTCCTGAAGAACTTTCAGAATCTCTTATTTTCAGTCCAGTCCCTGTACCTGACCAGTCCCTGTGCCTGACCAGTCCCTGTACCTGACCAGTCCCTGTGCCTGACCAGTCCCTGTGCCTGACCAGTCCCTGTACCTGACCAGTCCCTGTACCTGACCAGTCCCTGTGCCTGACCAGTCCCTGTTGGCCACACAGTGACCTATGAAAGAATCATTCAAGTATAACTTTAGACATGAACCAGCCAAGAAACATGTGATTTCAGAAGTTAAGGCAGTAATTGTATCTTTAGGCACTTTGAAGTAAACCATTTGTTCCCATATACAAAATGTCTAATGCTTTACCTAACCATAACCTTAACCTCAGTAGTCAAAAATTTTGACTAGGTCATAAAATGAAAGCAAAATGACATTATAAAATGAAACATGATCTTTACAGTTTTTAAAAGTCAGGATCATATTGGTGGTATACACTTTTTTTCTCTGATTTTCCTCCAAATTCAGAGCTCCTATGTCCTGAAAGCACACAAAAACCACACAAACACTTTCTTTCTCACACAACTCAATCTCTCGAGCCGGTTTCTCATGTTCTCTTGTGGCCAATCACTCCTGCTCTCCTGTGAAAAAGAGCCAGTATGTCTGATAAAGCCATCATCACAGCGACAGGATGAAATTTATGACATTTCTGCAAATGTTACTTTGTTCCAGATCAATGGGAAGCATGTAGACTCGAGAGGTCTTAATCGCTCTCCACTCAGCTGAAGAAAAAAAGAAAAACAGACCTAAAGCCAAACATTTGTCTTTCCTTCTTGTTTGATTTACAGTTGAGTTGTGCCTCCTCCTCAAAGCTTCCTAACACCCGTGTGACAGCTCCTTCAGGCTCTGCTGCTGTCCCGGATCGTTAGGCGGGTCTGGTGGATGCGTTATTGGGTTTAATATGCTGTTAAGGCAGAGGGCTCTGGGCCGTTAGGAGCATGTGCTTTATGCGTTAATGCTGAAGGTTCCCGAGGCAATTGCCGCTTTCTAAGGGAACCATGATAGGAGATTCCATCACGACTGAGGTGAAGACTGAAGCCTGATTGCTTAGTCCACCTCTCGAGAGTCCCTGACTGCTCAAGGAATGGCTGGAAAATGCAGAACCAGGCCAAATCGTCCTGCCTGGTGTACTGCCCTACATGATGCTGTAGCAGATTAGAATGTGATTCAAGGAACATGAGTGGCACATGCTGCAAAAATGACATCTTAACAAATGAAAATATGTCTTAAATATGGACCATTTTTAGTCATTGTAATGATATTAAAACGCAAGAGAAAGTATTTATTCTGCAAAGAATGATTTCCTTATGCATTGGTAAACCCCCTGCCCCCCCCACGTCTGATGTGCCTGCAGTTTATGGTCACTGTAAAATACTGATGCTTTTAAAGAGACCACTTACAGAACCGAGTTGACTGCTGTTCTTGAAAATGACTGTGTGAAATGTCTGTTGAGTTCAGTATTCAGATGTTTTAGCGGGACAGGAAGGTGGTGAAAACAAAGGCATTTTCACTCCCCCCTCAGCCCCCCTGAGTCTTGCATGAAAACTGGGAATTAAGAGCAAAGCAGAGAATTAAATCTGGTCAGATTTTTTTCAGTTTGTGAAAGGATTTAGATGCTCAGACGATTTTAATCCACAAGCAGGGAATTTATGGACTAATGAACTGCCTAATGTACATAATAATCCCAGCAAATGCAATAAAGAGCAGAGTGGAGTCTACAGTATGGAATAGAGTCTATTTTATTCTCATGCTGCAATTATTTTAAAGTGGAGGTACACAAAGTGAATGAACAGACCATAGTGAATCCCATTTAACTGTGATGAGGTGAGTAAATACTGAGCCACTCATGCCAGCAGTAAGTAGTCTCTATGGACTATAGACATGCATGCATATTGTTGTTACGTCATTTTATTATACTGTTTACCGGTAATTACACTACTGCATGATTCATTACATTGTGTGTTATGTGTGTGTTTACATTTTTCAGCAGATTTATGTCTCCATTGCTGTTTTTTACTCAGCAGATGACAAACATAGCAAAAATATAAAGGTTTTTTTTACAAAAAAAGACTCACACATAAGGAGGGACATGGGGGTTGGGATGCTGAAACTTTAAGAGGCTTACAGGTGATGTACAGTGTCATCATGCAAAATGATTTGCCCTTTTTAAATTTTTTCAATTAAATTATAACTTCTTCTGCTTATAAATACATATGTGCCGTTGGTTGAACATTTATATTATGCACATATTTTAATTTCTCAGTGTGTTTCAAAAATTAAAAATAACATTCTTTTGTTAGTACTTTTGATAAAGGCATCTTCTAAGGGTCTTTCTGTAATCCTTAGACCATGCTACTAGTGTATCATTATGTTTGACTTTAAAATACCCCTCTCTGCCTCAGCAGTGCTGCACAGCACTCTGAATGGCAGTTCTCCATTAAAAGTTGACTGCAGTCCAGGACTAGGCCTAATCCCCTGTATGGCAAACCCATTTGAAATAGTGGCAGCTGCTGTGAATCAGGAACCAGTAAAGTTTCTCAGTTTGTCTATGCAGAGTCACATGATCCATCAATCAGCAGTCAGCAGGGCCAGAAGCGAGCAAGGCCGGGACTCCAGGGCCGCTGCTGAGGGAGAGAAAGAGAGTGGGATTTGCAGATAGCCATAAAGACACACAGCAGACGATAGAGATAGAGGGAAAGGAGGAGTAGCGTGAGAGTACAGTGGGGGTAGAGGGACAAATTGATGAAGTCTGTTGTATACAAACATCATCAAATCCTTAGCAGTGTTTGCTCCTCACACTCTCTCTGTCTCCCCTACTGAGTCTGCACTGGCCTCCAGCCAACTGGAACCAGCCTGTTCTGTCAACATCTTTATCTGAGGCTGCACTGACATGGGAGAGAGCGAGAGAGATAGAACGAAGGCTAGAGATTGGGACTGAACGAGGAGTGAGAAGGAGAGGAGGAGAGAAAAAGTAAAAGACTGAGAAAGAGGGAAAAAAGTAAGACTAAAACAGAAGGCGAGAACAGTTAAACTGGAGGTAAAAAAGGAGAAATATTTAGAGAGATGAGATGGAGGGAGTAAGTGTGAGAGAGAGACTGAAGGAGAAGAAAGTGAGGGAGAGATTGAAAGTGTGAAAATGAAAGAGAAGAAAGAGTGAGGAGTGAGAGATTGAGGGAGTAAGAGTGTGAGTGAGAGACTGAGGGAGAAGAGATGGAGGGAGAAAGTGTGAGAGAGGAGAAAGACTGAGAGATTAAGGGAGTGAGAGACTGAGCGAGGAGAGGGAGGGAGTAAGTGTGAGAGTGAGTGACTGAGGGAGGAGAGGGAGTGTGAGAGGAGAAAGAGAGATTCAGGGAGTGAGAGTGAGAGACTAAGTGAGGAGAGGGAGGGAGTGTGAGAATGAGAGAGGGAGTGTGAAAGTGAGAGAGGAGGAAGAGTGAGAGATTAAGGGAGTGAGAGTGAGTGACTGAGCAAGGAGAGAGAGGGAGTGTGACAGTGAGAGAGGAGGAAGAGTGACAGATTAAGGTAAGAAGAGTGAGAGTGCGAGACTAAGGGCGGACAGGGAGTGTGAGAATGAGAGAGGGAGGGTGTAAGTGTGAGAGTGAGAGACTGATAGAGAAGAGAAAGAGATGGAGGGATAGAGAGTAATTGCTGGAGCAGAGCTGTGAGTGCTGACCACATTTCCCAGTGGTGTCATCAGTTTGAGGGGAAACAGTATGGCAGCACGCCAAGGCAAAGACTAAGGGAGCAACAGAGAGAGAGAATGAAAGAGGGAGCGTGAAAGAGAGACAGAAGGCAGGTGGGGAGAGAAGACGTGTCCAGTCTGGTACAGCCCTGGTGTTGCCCTGTGTGTGTCTCTGCTTGTCTTGTGATCCAGTCTTTTGATGCTTGGACCTGTAACAGTTCCCTTCTTCCTCCACACACACAAATGCTCCCACTCGTTTTTTTTAACAGCCCTTTTCACCCTCACGACTAGTCCCCAGAGCTGAGTTACACAAGTCCTAATATAACAGTCCTCCCCACCTCCACAGTTCGCATCTTTCACTCTGCAGCCCTGTTCCTGCCCTGTTTTTGTCTCACACCACTTTACTGGCCTCTCTGTTTGTCTTTGAATTTGTTTGCGTAACCTCCCTGAACACTAAGCTTGTTATTAAGTTATTAATCTTAAGACTTACTCTGCAAATCCAAATGTTTTGGTTTTAAACACCTTTTCACCTTTGAAATGTGTTACAGTGTTTAGCTGAGCCATTTTATTTCAAAACAAACTGGAAAAAAACTTAACTGTAAGTTTCAAATAAACCTCAACTCCATGTGGTTGTTTTTAAAAAAAACATTGATCTTTATTTGATGAAACCTTGTGTCCCACCTCTCAGGAACTCATTTCCCATTTCATTTCCCTTGTTCATTTATTTAAAAGATGACAAAACATCAACTCATAACAAAATATATTTTATTTCATCATTGCTGTCAATAAAATGCTTTGACAGTTTGTAGATCACTTTGTGTTGGATATAATTTAAAATAGCTGGAGGTATGGTGAAAAACACACCCATGCATTTGAGAGATAATGGGGAGAGGTGGTCGATGAATGTTTCTGTTCAGGTCATTTTCAGTTTTCTCTCTTTCTCTTTCCCCCTGTCTTTCTTTCTCTCTCTCTCTCTTTCTTTTCTTTTCTCTCACTCCTCTCCTCCCCTTCTCTTTTCCTCTCTCTCTCTCTAAGGGGTCTTTACTATTTTAGATCTCATGACCCCCCCACCAGATACAAGGCGGACATGTGAATAATTCAAATTGGTATTTCTGTGCTCTGCACCCCACCTCAAATATTCTTCCCCAGACATGGCCTCATAACCCAGTACTGGAGGCCACACACACACACACACACACACACACACACACACACACACACACACACACACACACACTCACTCATATGCTTGCTTCATCTAGTGTCTTCTGATGCAAGAGCTTCAGTCAACGTCTGTCAGCGTTTCCCCAAAGACTGCGAACTCTCACCCTTCCTCTGTCCTCCGAGGGCTTATTCAGGGAAGCCTCAAAAAAAGAAAAACAACTTTGGGACTGGCAGACGTCCTTTTTCAATTATTCAGACTCCTGTTTACCTCCGACCGCTCTCATTGCCCTGCCCATCTGCCTGAACCTCGAGAGAGAGACCAGCTCTGTTCATCCAAAGCCATAATTAAGACCACCGGTGGATTCAGCTGTTTTGATGAGATTACATTTAGCACATTGTCACTGTCGCTATTGAACTTCAGATCTCCGAAACGGTGCTTTAAAAAAAAAACTCTTATTTTTTCTTAATTTCTGGACATTTCAATGCTCTACATGTATAACACGTAAAAAGCAGTTTGGTGTGAGATATATTAATTATACATGCTTGCCAGATTTGAAATCTTTCTAGTCTTGCATTTTTAAACTCCTGGTGTGGACAGATTTTCTTCAGGTGAATGGAAGCATCTCGCCGTTTAGATTTCCGTGTTCGAGGCCATAGATTGGAAGGCTCTGAGTGATTTGTGGTTCTTGCTGTGTAAATCTCCCACCCAGTCCTCCAAGTACAGTATATCAGCCCAAAGGCGCCACTGCAGTCAGGTCTACTCTAATGAGATCAGCTCAGCACAAACCTGTGCAGCCTTAAAGAGCAGCTCTCTGCTACCGGGAGCCATTATTCACCTGCGTGTGGGGCGGTGCACAGACGGGGAGAATGAGTAAGTGAGGGGAGAGAAAGAGAGAAAGGGAGAGAATGGGGGATTGAAAAAGGAGGGCTGGAGGAGGGGAAATGAGATGAGTGCCTGCTTTTACACAAACGCACAGGCACACGCGTGAGAATAGAAAGGGGAAAGATGCCCTTTAGCTATTGCCACTAAACACCTCTGTAATACATAATTTTAGCACCAGAGTGTGTGGTGTTCATCGAGTGTTGGTGTGTGTTCTTGTGCAAGCTGGAGGCCAGACCCCCCTCCCTGTCCCCCCCTGGCTGAACAGCAGCAGTAACAGCAGCTACTTAAAGTGCCCATTTCTTACCTTTTTTGTATTTTATCTTATGAAGTTTGTTTACCAAAACAATCATAATTCATTTTACGTGCCCATTTTCCAGCCTCTCTATATCCCTTAGGCTTTTTTGTTACTGTACGTCTAAGACAGATATTTCTCCTCTCTCCAAAAGTACTGAAACAGTATTTCTTTGTTATTCACCCGAGGCTAAACTGTTGTAGGAAGAAGGGTTGGATGTATGTACATGTACTGGCACTTTAAAGAACTGAAATCACTCAATTTACACTTAAAGTTCTTTAGGAAACCAAAAGTGGCACTTCTGTGGCATCACTCCTTAGAACTCTTGTTGGCACCTTTATTTTAAAAGTGTAGTAACTTTTTCAAGCTGTTTTCCAAGTGCAGGTTGTAATCCACCACTCCTTAGGTTTCCAGCCCGTCTGGAAATACTAGAAGATAGAAATCCCATACTTGCCATGCATGCTAATGCACAGTTGCAATTTAGCAGAAGCCTTCAAATGTCACAGTGATGTGCTGCAGCCATTTGTTACAGCACTGATGCTTCTGCGCAGGAAGTGCGTGAGTGACAGCCACCGCGAAGCCGGCGCTCGTTGTGAAAGAAGGAAAAAGATAGATGGGAGGTGTAGAGCGAGTGAGGCAAATGAAAAAGGAGAGGCAGGGAGCAGAAAGTGAGCAAGGAAGATCATGGGAAAAAGAGTGACGCGGAGAAAGAGAGGAAATGAGAGAGTGAGTAATAAAGAGAGAGAGAGAGGCCGTGCATCAGTAGATAGTGGGTGGCTCATAGCAAGGACAGCAGCTCTCCTGTTTCAGCATGTGGCAGTGTGTCATTACCAGCACCTGTGTGTCTGTCAGCACAACACCAGTCAGGGACCAAGCTGGTTCAAAGAGAACAGGGCCAGGTGTGTGTGTGTGTGTGTGTATATGTGTGTATTTGTTTATGTATGTGTGAGGGCAGAAACAATGTTTGTGTGACTCTATATATATATATATAGTTTTCCATCTCTCTTTATTAGGATTACATGCTGTTTTTGTTACTGCGTTTTTAAAACAGTTATGTGTAAATGACCTTAGCTCTGATTGGCAGTCATATATCGCACCTCATTCAAAAAGTAGTCGAGACTGAATAACTTCAGTGAGTGGGCGAGGCTAACTTGTGATAGGCTAAAACAGATGGATATATGTAAACAGCTTAGTTTTTGTGACATCAGAAAAACAGTGATTTCTGAACAGTTTGTTTTTTTTTTTGTTCATTTCAGTTTAAGTACTGTATGGCTTGGGGAGTAAACAGTATGTTTTAGGGAAAAAGGCCTTTAATAGGAAACAATGTCTTTAACTTTCATTTATGTTCATGTATTTCTACATTTAGTGTTTTGTCATTGTGTTAACAAAATGTGATTTCTTCAGTAGCGCTGTAAGAGATGGGCTTTTAATGTTAATTTATCAACAGTTTAGGCATTTTGGACCATTTCTATTACTCTTTTTGTCATGATTTTTTGCACGGTGGTGACCTTGACGTTTTTAAATGAGAACCAGTGAAGAAATACGCTTTGAAATGACAGCGATGAAAGGCCCTGCTGTGTGCAGGCTGTTTTCTCTCTGTATTTGACCCAGCGCCTTTCCATGGATATCAACTAATGCCAAGGCCAGAAGCTACAGCCTAAAACTCCTTTCACACACTCATACACTCACACATGTACACACACTCACAGACATACAAACTGTGTAGTCTGCAGGACCTGAGGGAAATCACGGCTCTTCAGTCTCATTTTGACCAGTTCCTCTCCCTCGGGCACTGCCAATAATTGAACTCCCCAATCCTGTTATGCCTTTTGAAACCTTTCAGTCCATTTTTTTCTCCTTTCGGCATTTTAGTGGTTAAAACTCTGAGCTTTGTGCTTTTAACTTAGATCTCAATGACCAGAGGGTCTCGTGTTCAAATCCCAGAGTGCACAGATGAGTTACGGCCCCGCTGTAGCTAGTAGTCAGTGAGTAGCGGTTTAGTAAGTAAAAAAAACGATGGTCATGACATGATCAGGGATGTAACGATGTCACACAAATGCACAGAATATCACAATCTATATATAAAAAACTTTTGAAGTAAAATTTTGTTACAGAAATGGTCACTTTATTTTGAAAATCATATGCATTTGTTTAACATGAATGTGTATTTTAAAAACACCAACTGCCCTATACATTTGTGAAGAGTGGACCAACAGAAACAGACATTAGGAACACAGAAATTAGTTTTTATTCTCATTAAACTGCATTAAAGTTGCGTTTATTCCTTCTGCTAGGAAAAACAAAACATTTTTGAGATATAAATTCACACACAGTCCTTGTAATGACAGTAATACCTTTTTTGTGACTATGTGTATTTGTGTGTGTGTGTGTGTGTGTGTGTGTGTGTGTGTGTGTGTGTGTGTGTGGACGTGTACATGCTTCAGCTTGTGTTTGAGGTCATGATAATAGTGTACGGTGTGTGTGTAGTGCATGGTGTGCAGCAGTAATTGTATTATATTACCTGACTGCCTGTGTTCACCTGTGCTGCGACCTTCATGGCACAGTTTGCTTTGCTTCCTCAGTGCGCAGCTCGGCGCACGTGAGGCCGCGATGCTCATGATGAGCGTGTGATAAGTGTCTGTTTTTGTACCGCGTAGACTGTGTGTGTGAGGTTATGTCACTGGAACGTGAGAAGCAGTACTCTCCCACACAGCTCAGAGTGATATATAACACGCTGTTCGTCCTTGGACCTTACACACACACTTTCGCTGAGCTGTGGTGAAAAATTTTACATGTACACAAGGGAAAAGGTCACTCTCACACACACACATACACATTAAACAAAAACAGATTCATGCCATAGAGTCATGCCACCCTCAGACAGCTGCTCACTGTCACAATTCATAAGAGCTCACATTCAGTGTGTGTGTGTGTGTTTGTGTGTGTGTGTGTGTGTGTGTGTGTGTGTGTGTGTGTGTGTGTGTGTGTGAGAGAGAGAGAGAGAGAGAAAAGGAGGGACTGACATAGTCTCCTGTACCGATACATCAAACCTTCAGCAGGTTTGGGCATCATGCTCTCTCTCTCTCTCTCTCTATTTCTTTTTTCTTTTTTCTCATTCTCTCTGATTCTCTTTACATCCTGCTTTCTTTTTTACTTAGTTTCTCTTTATCTTTCTTTCTTTTCACCACTCTTTTTTTCTTTCTTTCTCTCTTACTCGCTCTCTCTTCCCCTTTATATTTCTCTTTCCTCATCACTCTTTCCCTCATCAACCTTTTGCTGTCCTTCTTGTCTCTCCCTCTATCTTTCTTTCCCTCTCCTTCTTTCTTTCTCTCTTTTCTTTTTGTCTTTTACATGTTCTCTTCCTTCATATTTCTCTAACAGGAGTGTCTCTTGTCTCTCTCTTTCTCTCTCTATCCTTCTCCCTCTCTTTCCTTTCTCTGTCTCTGTCCCCCTCACTTTCTCTTTCTCCTCTTTCTGTATCCATCCCTCCCCCTGTCTTTTCTGCCTTAAATGACTTTCAGCCACTAATCTGAGGGATGATTAATGAGTGTTGGCCTTTGGTTCCGTTTCTTCTCTTTTGTTTGATGATGCTCTGGGAGTTTGCGCCAAATGTCGAAGAGTTAGCGTCTCGTTTTTCCTCCTCCTTCTTCTTTTCTTGCTATGTTGCTTCGTCTTGCCTACACAAACAGAGCCAGGCCTGACCTGGGCCAATCCCAGGCCAGCTGGCCCCGGTGTCACTGGATCCCGAGGTGGGTCAGCTCCTGAGGGTCTGGGGCTTTGTGTGTGTGCGCTGAAGCAGAACGTACCCGGTCTCTCTGCTCTCTCCAGAGAACAGCCCGACAGAGGCTGACACTTCTGTAGAGTGAGTGAGTGAGTGTGTGAGTGAGTGAGAAAGAGAGAGAGAGAAGGGGAAGATGGAGATATGTTATCTGAACTTGTCATCTTGTATCCGCTCACCACCCCCGGACCCACTGCTTCATGCACATGGAGTTGCTCAGCAGGCGCCAGGCTGCGGAACCTACTGCAGCAAAAAAAAAGCTTCTATTTGTCCGGGACTGAGTGAAGCCAATCTGAGATGTCTGAGTGCAAAGAACCTTTAAAGATAAAGGTTCCTTAATAATTTGAGGATTCTTCCCATCATATGAAGATTCCTCAGAATTTGAAATCGTTCTTCACACTCCCACATCTTATTTACTAGCAACCACTTACTCAAATAAAGGTGTGAGAAAGAAAGAACTTTTCAGTTTCCTAAATAACCATCTGTAGAAAATAGTTCTCATTTCTCATACGTTTATTCGACTGTGTGGGTCAGGTGAGGTGAGGTGAGGTTCAAACAGATGTGTGTTAGACAATATTCATAGAAGAAATTAAGCTTCAGAGCAAATTGTGAAACTTCAAGCAGAAAATCACATATAAAAAACGACTTGGTCTACATCTTTAAGTGAAATACTGAAGTGTGTGGGCTAGTTTGTGTTTATATGAGGCTGAGCATTACTGGAGACTTTGTGAGACTTAGTACTTAGCACTTCAAACCCGAATGCATACAAACACATTCACACACAAACACACACGCCCTTCCGCCCGTTTCCAAACACTCTCATCCATCTAGGCTCTGGAGCCTGATGAATCAACTGCGTTTATGTTTCAGCCAGAGTTCCCTGAGTCTGTGCAGGGGTGTGCGTGTGTGTCTGTTTATACAGTGATTAAAGAGACGATCTCTCCTGACCACACTAAAGACCCACTGATTGCGTCACAGCGTGCGTATGGATGTGTGTGTTTATTTGTTTGTGGTGGTGTAACTGCATTGGCTGATGTTTGAGGAAATTGGTGTGATTTCATTACTGTTGTTGTCATTTTCTAATCTGTTTCACTCGGTTTCCTCTCTTCAGATTTTCCATGCCAACACAGACCCATCAGAGGTGGTGTTGAACCGTATCCCTCAGCCAGTCCTCGCACGCTTCGTCCGCATCAGGCCGCAGACATGGAAGAATGGCATTGCGCTGCGCTTCGAGCTGTACGGCTGCCAGATCACAGGTGAGGGGAAACACACTTATCACTGGCCACGTTCGGTTCAAACTCTTTGTCCTGAGTCTTATAACACTGGTACTGAGGCCCACCCTAATGTGCAAGACCAATTTTAGGTCAAATATGCTAAGCTGCCAATTGCTTTAAAATGCTACAGTGAAATCACTTCATTTTGAATGCGTGTATAGCTGCACACTCTCTGGGGTAGCTTTTTGGTTAACGCTTACACAGGTTTCTCCTTTCTATCTTTAATTCTTTTGTATTTCTCAGCATTGCACCGTTAAAGTGTATGATAGCCATACAGTAATTCCACATCTAAAATGGCTGCACATTGCCAAAAATGGGTAATGCAGATGATGTCTGCTTCCAGCCGGTACATAATCAAGAGCCCAATGGGCTAAATGAACCTGATCAAGGGATCAGAATTTGTTCATGTTTAATACAGCCAATACTCATCCATTAAAATATGGTTTGATTGGCTTCTGTTTCCACTGGGGAACTCTCAAGAATGACTTTTTAATAAATAGAATTTGTTGTTACTTCAAGAGTGATATGTTCTTAAACTGTATAATGGAAAATGTTCAAATGAGATCTGTGGTATCTAGGTGCTTTTCAAGCCATTACTGGAACCACCTGACATAATTAGGAAATAAGGAATCAACCAATCACATTTGGATTTTACAATGAGTGGGAGCAATGAGTAGGCCTCTGTCCGAGGGTACTGAGCAGCAGCTCTGTGCCAGGATTCTCTACTGAATAAGCCAGCTAACATGTTATAAGCTCAAGATAAAATTTTTAAGCTGATGTCCAAAAAATATTCATAGCCATTGTCATATGTCTAGTGCTAAATTACTATCATAATCCCATAGAGGCGATAGTAGAAACTGCATTGTCATACAGTTTTTTTCACTGTGTTTGGACTAAAGGCCAGTCATGGTTTGATACTGCCTATGTTGGTCTTTCAGTTTGGATTGGGATAGCCATACACAACACATTTTACATTACAGTTTGTCTTTGCATACATATATACAATTTTATCTGTCCAAAAATACATTTGTTCTCTGTGACCATATTGTAGATTTTACTGCCAGGACTGGTGCAATTTGTTATTTGTAATACTGTAATACAGCTCATCTTATCTTAATCCTTGAACTGCCCAAGATCCACAACAACAGCTGTGATGTATGTGCACACTCAGGCCATACATGCACCTGTCTCTTGTTACCTGTGTTCAGAGTCCATTAGATGATGACTTCTGTTCTGGACCTAGGCGCTGTCCCTGTCACCCAAACTCAACACTGTATTTATCTGCGCTATTCAGGGTGTATAATTGAGTTTGGCTATTTATGGAGATGGGGAGATTAGAGGACCCTTAATTCTGTTTGTTTCCTCTGCAGCAGATGAGAGGTGGGCTGTTTTTGTGCTGATGCTATCACTGATCTCCATCACACTAAATCATTATTGCATTAAGCAGCGATTCGCTCCTATTTTTGTCGACAGTGAGCAGGACAAATGCGCTTTTAGGGACGGGGCCTTTTTCAACACTGACACAAATGACACATAAACATGGCACTTGCCGCCATATTAGCCCTGCTGTGGTCCTGGAGGGGCCATTGTCTGTGGGCAGCCAGCCCAGAATGTCCAGCTTTCAGTGGGTTGAGTAACTACCCCCTTCTCTCTGGCTTATGGAAAACTAATGCCCACCTTGGACTGAGCTGACCATGCCAAGCTCATAAAAATACTCATGAAAGAGTTACTCACAGTCCTAGCATTAGCCTCAATCAAAGTTTTTACTCCTTTTTTGTCTCTCCAACTGTGGGTGGACCTCTGAGTGTAATACAGCAGAAATGCTGTAGGAAGGGTTTCGCACACTCTTTATTTTACTTTGTAGTGTTTTTAAGCCACAGGCTACGATCAATCATTTATTTCTGGAAATGTCTGTGTGGCAGTGGATGAGTGCTGTGCAGTGAGAAAGAATAGCAGTGATGCAGTAGGAGTGAGCAGAGTGCGATGTTCTCTAGTTGCTCTCGAGCTGAGTTGTCTCTCTTTTGGGACGAGCCTTATGACATCTGGACACATATCAATCAGTGATAAGAGAAAAAAAGCTCCCACACACAGGCTCCCACACACAGGCTCCCACTCACCGGCTCCTGCTTGCATGCACGTTTCTGTACACACACACACACACACACACACACACACACACTCTCACCAGTGCACGTTCAAAGATGCTTTTGTAACGGCTTCTGTTTATTTGTTATTTATACCGTGGGCTCCTCCTATGACATAACAGCATAAAACATTGATCCCGCTAGCCTTAAACTGTCAATCCTTTTCTTCTCACATATCACTCATGTCTTCTCCCTCTTTCTCTATGTTCTCTGCTCAGATGCCCCGTGTTCGGAGATGCAGGGTATGCTCTCAGGACTGCTGCCAGATTCCCAGATTTCGGCTTCCTCCATGCGGGACATCCATGGCTCTACGGGCGCGGCCCGTCTGGTAGCCAGCCGCTCTGGATGGTTCCCCAACCCCGCGCAGCCTGTGGCTGGTGAGGAGTGGTTACAGGTGGATCTGGGTGTCCCCAAGACCGTGCGGGGTATCATCACGCAAGGGGCCCGTGGAGTGGACGGCAGTACCAGCGCAGAAAACCGTGCCTTCGTCAGGAAGTACCGGCTGGTGCACAGCATGAACGGAAAAGACTGGAGCTTCTTCCTCGACCCCAAAACCGGCATGCCCAAGGTCAGGCATTAACTAGGTCTCACCATGTCTTCAGCATGCCCTCTTGCATTTTGTTGCGATTTTTCTTTGTGTCCTTGTTAAAATTACTAAACAGTGTGAATCCATTTTCTGAATTAATGCATCAGTTCATTAACATAATGTGAAATCTGCAACTTACCTACAAAATCTCCTGCAGTCTCCAGTACTGAATCAATAGTGAGAACAAACAGTCATTGAATTCGTATTTATCCCTCTTAGCACACAGCACTTCCTTTTAACAATCGGCATCTCTTTTTCTGTCTGTTCTGAGAGCAGAATTCAATTATACCGCTGGCGTTGATAACATTCCAGCAAAATCATTTACAGCCGTCTTAATTAAAACTTCCCTTACAGAACTCCATCCTCAGGCCACTGGAGGCTCCTAAACCTGGAGAAAATCTTCACTTATTCTTTCTCTTTCTCTCTCTCTCTCTCTCTCTCTCTTTCCCCCACTCTTTCTCTTGTGTATATTAAAGCCCATGTGTTGTCCTTCGTTTGCAGATTTTCGAGGGAAACACACACTTTGACACTCCAGAGATCCGGCGCTTCGATGAGGTTGTGAGCCAGTTTATTCGGGTATATCCAGAGAGGTGGTCGCCCGCTGGCATTGGGATGAGGCTGGAGATCCTGGGCTGTGACTTGCCAGGTTAGAGCATGCACCTGACATCACGTGTCAAACACACATCAGCATGTTCCTCTGTTTCTGGACCTCATTCACAAATCCAGATACACCTTCATTAGCAGCAGGGAGTAAGAAGTGACAGTCAGGCCCTGAGTTTAGATATGTGTTAATTCTATAGTTGAAGAAGTAGGGCCATGGACCCGTTTCCTCTATAAGCCTCTGCTCTCCTCTCGCCAATGTCCTTCATATCCCCTACTCTTCCGCCTCTGCCATTCTGAATGTGGCACCTGTCGCAGGGTGATGAGCAGTGGCTAGGACAGGTATGTGCTCCCCGCGGGCCTGCCCAGCCTCCATAAAGCAGGAGCCCGGGGCTGCCATTGACAGCCTGTCGCCCTGCCTCTGTGTCCGCACCACTGCCAGGAGCACGCTGGCTACACTGTTGGGGGTAGAAGCCTGGGGCAGTGTCCAGTTTTAGCTGTGATTTATCAGTGATGCAGAGAGAAGAAGAGAAAGATGTAGGCTATCTGAAGTAGAGAATGTGGGGGAGGAGGCTGGTGGCACGGGGTTAAATGATGGCTCTGTGCAGGGAGTGAGTAAGAGCTGAATTTGCTGAAGCCAGAAAGGGCACTGGATCTCTGCTATCAAGCCTGTCAAGTGACTGGAGCATACCTCCAAGGATAACTTCAAAGTAAATGCATAGTGTGCATCTAAAGTCTCATATATATAGTGTATATATAGTGTCTCTCT
>JBBPCY010000002.1:18879283-18906410 GCA_037974405.1 Brachyalestes nurse | reverse complement strand
GTTATCACTTGGTAATGTGAATGAAGACTGTATGTGTGCGGATGTGTGTGTGTGTGTGAGAGAGTGTGTGTGTGTGTTTGTGTGCATGTGATTGTATAATTTAGACTGCAGGATATGGGTTTTCTGAAAGTAATGAGAGTAACTTATCTTGTTTCTTTCTCTGGTTTCTCTCTCTCTCTCTCTTTCTCTCTCTCTCTCTCTCTCTCTCTCCTTTTCGCCCCCACCGTTCTGTCATCTCTGGGTGGTTTATGTGACTTTGAGCAGAACATGTGCGGCTGGACTCATGACCCCACGGCAGACCTGAACTGGGCATTGCACAGTCCATCCAGTCCCAGTATGAACCTGCCACTGGGAGCAGATGGTATGTGATCCTAACCCTTACTAGACAACTGTGTGTGTGTGTGTGTGTGTGTGTGTGTGTGTGTGTGTGTATATCTAATGAAACAGCAGCTCAAAGTTAGCATTATAGTGAATGTCCAGTAAAGCACCAGGTCAGAACTCTTCTCTACTTTGTCATCTACTGCTGGGTTTCCGTGCAAATGTTTTTGGCTAGCTGACTAATTCTTTAGCCTAGTGATAAAACTCAAGTGTGTGTAACTACAGTGTTACTGTCTCCATACATTCAAATCAGCACCACACACTACCATATCACTTCTATGTCAGTGTCACTGCTGTAAAGAGTTGAAATACAACATTATCTGCTCAGTAGAGGTCTTGCGGTGATAAACTGAACAGGAACAAATGGGAGAGAGGGTGATTGACAAAATTACACAAGTATTTGGTACAATAGGTCATACTGTATATAGTGGCTCTCAGACTAGTCCTTAGGGAAACTCAGATAATACATTTTGGCTCCCACCTAACTCGCACACGAACATGAGGACTCTCAGGGGGGTCCCTGAGAACCGGTTTGAGAACCCATGGCATATATCATCTCTGTGAAACCAGCAAAACTACACACATACATACAAACTTGACGCACTTCATCCTTCAGCAGCCTATCAGATTATTATATTGTAGTTAATGGGAAAGCTGAGGTCTGAAAATAGTGGCTGTCATCCTCTCTCGACTCCATACTTCTACTCTGACTCTTATAAATCTCTCAGAAAACAAAGGGACAAGTTCTTCAAAAAACCTTTCACACATGCATACACACTCTGTTGAGGATCTCCTCTGCCCTGAATCTCTTGTCAGAATGGTAAAAAAAACAGCTCTTGCTCTGTTTTCCGTCTGTGGGCTTTTAAAGAGGGAACCAGGAGAAGGGAGGAAAGAATTCACGTCTGTTTTAAACATTCCAAAATCAACAAGGTCACTTCTCCCTCAGCTCAGACTTTCCCTTTTAGTTTTCTCTCTCTTTCCTTCTGTCTCTCCTTCACCAGGGATTTCATACCTTTCCCAAAAAAAGCTCTTTCAGAGACCTTGACGTTGACCTGACCTGTAAACATGTTCACTCCATGGTTCAGTAAGAGCCACAGCCATGAAGCACGTGAACATGAACTCAAGTGCAGGGGTCTTCTAAGACCCTGGAACTAACTTTCTGGAACACTGAGAGCTTAATGTAGCAGCCATAACAGAGGTGAGAGGGTTAAAGCTGTGTAAGCTTAATTAAGTCTAGCATGGAAGCTTCTGATGATGCTGAAGTCATAGAGCAGCCTGTCCTGCCATTACAGGCAGGCTGCCAGCAACAGTGAGGCTTTTTAAGGAATGTTTATTCATGGTTTATTCATTCTTATTCCCTGTATGTAAATGTACAATCAAACAGTGGCAGGCTCTTACTTAGACATTCGGTAGATTACTCAGGCCTGTTTCTGTTATGGCATGGAAAGGGCTCAGGATACTTTATGAGGTTGTGGGGTAAAGGGAGTTTTATTATTCAAGGATTCAGATCCAAGACAAGGTCAGAACATACATTGTGGCACCTATCAGAGATAAGAGAACGTTTATAAGGGAGAAATGTTAATTATTTCTGCTGTGCTGTCCAGTCAGATCATTCAGAAACTTTTACATCTCTCTCTCCCTCCCTCTCTCTCTTCCTCTCTCCTTCCCTCCCTCTTCCCTCACCTAGTTTCCCTCTCTCAACCTTTCCTCTCTCTGAAGTGTCACCTGTGCTTTAGAAGTAGCCAAGTTGATTTTGCTGAGGCTAAGCACTCCTTATCTAGGAAATAATGCTCATGCTTTTGTTTGGAGAGCAGATTCGACGTTTCCCTGCTGACTGGAAAAGAGAGAGACAGCCTGATCATTTATTTATTGTTCACCCGAACATAAATAGGACATAAACTGCAGTCTTCCTGAAGTCATGGTGTTATGCTGAGACACAAAGAAAAGGAGTGCTAAAAATAGAAGGCAGCACTTAGAAGTCTGTGATCTATTTAGCACAGATCTTCTGATGATAGCAGCGGATGTGCAAACGAAAGATTCGGTGACACTCCTTTGGGTTTTAACGGTGCACCACAGCCCTCAGCTGGTGAAAGGCCCTGTGCTGTAGCTCTGTCAGTGTTACTGTAAAAAGACAAACATAAGGGAATAGCTGAGTAAAAAAAAAAAATCACATTTGCCGCTGCTTTTCTTAGACATAGTCTATCAGCCAAGACAGGTTTTGCAGTGGTAGTGTAAGGCTAAAATAGCCTGTTGGAATGTTTTTTTTGTATGTTTTGATTAATGACACCATTATTATATATTATCTAAAAAGGAAGAGTTATTTCACAACTCTTAATGGTTTGAGACAAGTGTGTAATGCCTTTGAGATTCAGATTGCGTAAGATTAATTAGTGGATATGTACAATTTCCACAATTCCACATAATTTGGCTGCAGAGTGGTGGAATTACATTCTCTGGAGAGATGGAACTCCATCCAATACCTTTGGTAAGAGTTGGAGTGGAGTAGTATGTGTCCGTTGTCCTTCTCTATGCTCACTGCTCTCACGCTCTCCATGCAGATTATGGCAGTTTCCTGTACCTGGAGGCGAGCCCTAAGACGGAGCGTGGGCGGGCCAGGCTGCTGAGCCCACCGGTGGGGCCTGAGAAAGGGCCACTCTGTTTGCTCTTCCTCTACCAGTTGACGGGTGAAGCTCAAAGCACTTTGAGGGTTTCAATACGAGACCACGACCATGATGAGACTCTGCTGTGGACCCTGAAGGGAGAGCAGGGCCACGGGTGGAGAGAAGGACGCACCATCCTGCCCCAGTCCCCCAAAGAGTACCAGGTGAGGAGATGACCTCTGCCAGCTCCTTGTTCTCAGATTAGCATGGAAAACAGTCATTATTAATCCAAATGTTCAGACAGCAGTGTCTTTGAGATTCTCTGTTGCCTTTTTATTTTCAGGCGAATTTTCAGACATTACCTGATGTTGTATTTCCAATGATTACTCTTATAGGCAAGAATTTTCATAGAATTTTAATTGAATTGTATTTTTAAATATCTGTTATTGTTTTTTTCACCCTTTATATTCTGTTTGCTTGTCCATTTGTACTCTATCCTTGTCAAATTCAGTTTAATTCAGCATTTTTCTTTATATTTTTTACCTTTCGTACTTTGTAAACTTGTAATTACTGCTACTGCTTCTACAATTACTGCTACTGCTACTAAAACGAGCAACATCTATTCAGTCATTTTCACCCCAGACCTCACCCCTTTCTTTTATTGTCTTTCCCCCCATTTGTTCTACTCCTCCCTACCCTCTCTCTTTTTCTGTTGTCTCTCCCTCAATCCACTCCTCCACCCCTCTACCTCGGTACTTTATCAGGTTGTCATTGAGGGCTTCTTCGAGCATGGCAGTCGAGGACACATCTGGATCGACAACATCCACATGAGCACCAGCACAGAGCTGGAACAGTGCACTCGTAAGTCACTCACACACACACATTCTCTCTCCCCCCCACTCCCCCCTCTCTTTCAATCTTTGGCACTTTGTTTCGCCCCTCGCCCCTCCCAGACACCATGCTTTTGTCACACTCTCTTCTTTCAAGGTCCAACGTTTACTGTGGAAAAAACAGACTGGGTAGAGGGAAGGCACTTTTAAAATTCTCTGTTCATGCTGACTGCCGGAAAGTAGGCCACACTTACCCTGTGGGCTCTGATCCTAATCTATGTTTCATCAGATTTTTCCCTTCTCCTCTCTTATTTGTAAACAGAGCCTTCCAGAGCTGAGGCAAGGAATTACTAGACAGCCAATGTGTCGGTCAGAAAATCCGGCTAATTTTTGTAGACTCGCACAACACACTCCAATGTCCCAGAGCGGTACATCATAGCTGCTTGCTCACGTTCATGCTAAGCAGTACGCGTTTGTAGCAGAAATGCCTACACTGACTTCTCTTTGTAGAGCTTTCAGTCACATGCAGGATGTACATAAAGACCAGCCTGCCAAAATGCTTTGTTTATTGAACCATGGTATTAGAACACACACACACACGGTCAAATTCACATACATATTTCCTTTCCTAATCCCAGCTTTGGGAGCACTCTTATCAATTAATGTTGTTCAGCATGCGCACCCCAGACCCTGCAGCCTTGCCAGACTGGTCTCTCTGCACTACTCCTTTCAATTGTGTCTGCATTCCAACTTTTCTAAACAGACTTTCTGTTTTTTGAGCGTGTGCAGAACACTCCTCAATCACTGCTGAGGATCAGAACTCTCCACTCTTTGCCAAATTACACAGAGCCCAATTACAGTTTCTCTCTCTCTCGCTCTCTCTCTCTCTCTCTTTTCCTCTCCCTATCTTTCTCTCACACAAACCCACAAAGCCCATCACCAGCTTATCCTCCTTCCCCACTGTAATGTGTTTGTGAAGAACTGAAGGACTTCCAGAAGGGAAGGATGCTTTATACTCCAGTCAGCTAGCATCTGTTTTTAAGTACTCATTCACTACAAAACTGAGGCAAGGACTGCCAAAGATCAATTCATTTTCAAAGTTAGTGTCAAATGTGTCAAAACACTGCACTGAGGCCAAAATCAAGTGACCTTTTGCCCTTTCTATACTGCACTATACTGTACTGTATATCATCTGTATATTGCTATTGAACAAACCTAAAGGTTGACTTAGAACATTGTGAGTTGGGTAAAGCTAACCCTTGCACATTTTTGTACAGTAAGGCTAATTTTGCACACATCTTGTCCTCAGCTAATTTCACACCCTTTCTGTACTGTAAGGATAACTTTTAAAGAGTTGTTTAGCCATAGTGGTGCTTTATTTAATTTGTCACTATAGTACACAATCATATTTTATTGTACTGTACATCCATGAAGTTAATGAATATAATCTGTCAGCATTTGGTTTAGCTATTTACATTTTCTCTGTTTCTTTCTCTCTGATTTCAGAACCATTCCCTGCCTTCCCGCCAGAGATGACTGGTGAGCCTTCTTGTCATATTCTCCTGCAAATGTCTATCATAAACCTGTGCAGATGTCTGTGCTTCCTGCTTGTTGCCCAGCACAGCTTGCAGCAGCTGATTGGCTCTGAAGAGACCCTGTGCTGGTCCAGCTTTGCACCTTTAGGTGTGATGGAGCCACTGCTTATGAGCTCCACATGTGCACACTTATATCAGGCCACGTCAGGTCCATCATGTCTGTCCAGAAGTGTGGGAGATGTGTGCTGAGTGACTTTTGATATAGTTTCCATCATCATTATGCTGTCCAAAGCATGGGCCGAATCCTAGCATGCAACAGAAACTCCATTTTAAATATTTGGTGGTGTGTGGTGTTGGTGGTCGATGTTGATGTTGGTGTTGGTGTTGGTGTTGATGTGAATGCTTGCTGTTGGTATTTAGTGCGGTCATGAAATTTGATGATTATCCACATGCAAATACAGCTCTGACACTTTCTCACTGCATGAACACTTGTGTCTTCCCTAGTATGAACAGTAGGTTTTGGCTAAACACTTATTTTACCATTTTCTTTCCCAAACTAGCACATACAGAAACTAATTTATCCCGAAGACGAATCTGAGTGCTGATCCTGCAACATGGAGATAAAGCATATGGGGATTAAACTTATTCCCAAAGTAGCAACAAAACTGATGTAGGCTGAATAGACATAAATATGTAATTGTATTACAAAACAAGAAAAGAAAACATGCTCATTTTGGAAAAAGCTGTTTGATGGCAGTGTGTGGTTGTCCTTCATAGTTTATAACCCTGCACTGTTCTGATTGTAAGTGATCTGGCCCTTGTCTGGATGAAGTTTGTCGGGGTTATGGTGTGTAGTGTGAGAGGGGTATGGACAGTGGCTGGGGCACAGGGTTCAGTGAGCACTGCTATAATTCCCATTAATGTATGGGATGGCAGTCTCCACAATGACATTTTCCTCTAGTGTCATCTGTGTATTTTTCCACCGCCTCACTCTCTCTCTTTCTGGGTCTTTCTCGCTCGTTCTCTCCATCTCCTCTGCTCCCTCTCTCTTCCTGACCATATAAGGCATCACCTCCACTCAAAAGAAATGTGCAACCGACTCCTCGTCGTAGCGGGATTCATTTTAGTTTCGCTGGCTGCCCATATCCTCAGACAGCTTCAGGAGAGATGAGCCAGACACACAGACAACCCAAATTACACGCTTGTTTTATTTCCGAGTTCAGAGACAGGAGATTAGATTAGAGTGAGATGGCAGAGGGCCGTCAATGGCAGAGTTTTGCTAGATTCTCTGAATGTGTGTGTGTGTGTGTGTATATGTGTGTTTGTGTGTGTAAGATGGGTGAGTTGTTTCCTTGCAATGCTGGATGGGATTCGTGGAAGAGTTTGGCTTGAGGCAGACAAAGTTGGCACAGATCCATGCATGCAAGAAAGCAGAAGTTCAGCCCTAAAGAAGACCGCCTGCGCACACACAGATACATTCACTCATGCAAGGATATACATATAGTAAAACAGAACAAAACTTTAGTGCACACTTGTACATGATTAGCCAAACTTGGCTATACAGACAAATACAAAATTAAAAACAAAATACAGAAAATGTACATGTTCAGTACCTTCAGTTAGGAATACAATTGTATGTTTTGGTGTCTTTTCAGTTATATTAACTTCTCACATACTGTTTTAAGTCCAGACTCTTTAAATTATTTTCCTATTTTAAAAGGTTATGATAAAGAACACATATGCACCTTTCCACTGGGAAGGTTATTGTAATATACATTAGTTAAAGGAATGGTCCAGATAAAAATGAAATTTACCCAATTTAGACCCAACTTAACCTAGATGTAGTCAGTCAGCTAAGATAAATTTTGCTACTTTAGTTGAGTGTTAGCTATAAGCCTATGGTTTCTACAAACAATAGATTGGTCAATAAATACTTTTCTGTAATTAAAATCTTTTCTGTAAATACATTCCCAAAACATCTCTCATTCCATTCTAATGGCATCCAGCTCTTCATTAAGGTGATGCAGAGTTGTTGATGTGGAGTAGAACACAGTGTGACTGAACAAAGCTTCACATCTACAGGCAGCCTCAGAAAACACCAGGTCTGGTACTCACAAAGCAGTTATGAGGAGGACTGGTCTTGGATCAGATTCCTCCGTATTTATCAAGGTCATTGTCACAAAACCTGATAGATCAGCATTCTTACATCTCAGGGGGGTTGTGATCTCAGACCCTAATATCTAAATTGCATTCAGCTGCATAATGAAGTTTTGTTCATTGCTGGTCCATACACCACATTGACAGGCCTGCACCATCTTTATAAAGAGGATGCAGGTTGAGGGAAGTGGATTTGTGGATTTATTTATGGAAAATATTTGGGTTACTTTTGACTATTGTTTCTTAGCAGCATTAGGCTTGTAATACCATTGCAAAAAAAGCAAAATCTAGACTCCAAACATGTCTTAGCATCAGTGACTATTTGTTTAGGTTATTCAGATAGACTGTAAGGATCATATTTTACCTTTGAGAGTACATATATGTACATGTACATTTTTAGAGACACTAAAATGTACCTAGACAGCACGTTTTTTAGCAGTCTACCGCCTAATCATTACAAGATTCCAGATCGAATCATATGACAAAAGAAAAATGTTTTCTAACAAAGGAAACACCGCCAGGAATTTGCCAACACATCAGCCTAAACTACGTGTGCAGGTCGAGGGCGAGGCAACATGCATGCGCATCTGCCTGTCTGTGTGCAGCAACTGTCTGTTTTGTTTCTGTGCAGCAGCCGATCAGAGCTAAAATCAAGTAATCAATAATATTTAAAAAATCAGTCCTGCGAAAATGAAAGCTTGGCTTTTTAAGCTCTGCAGTCTGCATGCTTCTCTACCCCAAGCCAACTCTTCTGTGTCTCTCCACCAGGGGGAGCCCTACCTGGCAGGAGTGACCCCACTGTGGACACTACGGTGTCCTTGCAGCCCATGCCCACCTACTGGTATTACGTTATAGCCGGAGGGGGGGCGCTCTTGCTGCTGGCCTCCGTGGCGCTGGTCATGGCGCTGTGCTGCCATCGCTACCACCTGGCCGCCAAGAAGAGCCAGCACTCAGTGTCCTACCAGAGCACGCACTACCCAGGCAGCAGCTCGGCCGGGCCTGGGGTGGAGCCCATGCTGACCATTAGACTAGAAAAGCACGAGCCTTGCTCACAGTGCTGAGGCGAGAGAGAGAGAGATGGAGACTGTGGAGGCGTCACTGAGGCTCTCTCGCCCTCTCTTTCTCTCTCTGTCCATCCTTCTGCTGCTTCTTAACTACCAACAGGCACAGAGACCCAGCCGATGCTCATGGGCTGCCCTTCAGGAGGGATTTTTTTTTCCTTGGAGGATCCCTTTGGAGGATTGGGAGGCCGCCGCCGCTGCCGAAAGGAGACTTTTGAAAGTGTTGAGTTGCTAATTGAATAGAGGGAAGAAAAAAGGAGCAGAGCCATGGATATGCTGCCCTGTCGGACCCCTTTTTGCACTGCGTTTGCAGTTCTGGCTTTCCCGTTTGCTTACCAGAAAGAAGAGACAAGCGTCCAGCCTCAATCCTGAGTGACAGGAAGCCACCTCCATGCCTGTGGGTGTGTGTGTGTGCATGTTTGTGTGTGTGTGTCTTGATGGGAACCTGACTGTGCAGGGTTCTAATCCCCTGCTTGTGACCAATCCTATTGCCCAGTAGAAAAGGGCCTCTGTTGCTGCCAACACGAGGAGGGGATGCTGGGAAGAAGAAAAAGGACACATTAGAAATGAACAGAGGAGGATGCCGCTGTGTAACGTGGCAGTGTTTGCATTTGGACTGCATAGTGCACACACACTCACACTCATTTCGGACATGGCAAAGACAAGTTCAGTTTACAGAAAAACGCTTCTTGAAAACAGTGAGAGAGAGAAAGTGGTCAGACAAACAAGAATGAAAGAGATGCGTTTTGGGCTGTGGCAGCCAGCAGTGTAACAAATCCTTCAGTTACTTGGAGGGTATCTGTGTGTGTGTGTGTGTGTGTGTGTGTGTGTGTGAGGCTGGCTGGGTGGATGTTGTGTGTGTGTGTGTCTGGGTGTATGAGCATGTGCGTAAGGATGGGGCCTCTACCTCAGACTTACAGCGCTGATAGTTTTCCTTTTTTTCTTCCTTTTCTACTGAGCCCATGTCCTTCGTAAAGGCTTTATCTCAGAAGGACAATCTGTTAGTGTCTGTTTGTGTGTAAATTTGACATTTTATTTCCAGACCGTCTGTGAAGCTTTATAGAAATTGTTTGTGTTTTTGACGAGGTTTGGTTTTTATTTCTTCTATATGCAAAAGTCATGTGACCCTGCCTTAGCCAGACTACACCTCTGAGAAGCCCACAATCTTTCAGTCACATCATTCAGCCTTAAGCATATGAGTGGCACAGGGATGTTCAAGGCTAGTCACTTTTAGAGCCTCACTTTTATTGTTTTTAATGAACTTTAACTAAATGTACTTTACTCTTTTATGCTACTTATTTTCTGAGATTTTTTTATATCCAACTTAATTTGTCATGGTCGCTCAACTGAATGGCTGAATGAAATGAAATGCATATGACTGATGCACTGATGACTGGCTTATTCTGAAAGCCAGTGTTAATGTTTCTTTTACTTTTACTGGTTTTACTGCTTTTGGCTTTTTTGGGGGGGTAGTTTTATTTACTCATGGTTTTCTAAAGGAAAACTCAAGCAGGGATTGTGCAACTTTGCTGCTGTGCTTTACATTTGACAGTGGCGGGGCTTCAGCATGTTTGATAGCACTGCAGAGTGTGAGAAATCTCACTGGCTCTGGATATGTCCAAACCGCACACCACAGCACTCCAACTTTCTGTTCCCGTCTCAAAATCTGATGGTTTCTCCTTATGTTTCTTTGCAAGTCTGTATTTCTTTTCAAATACAGTTATATTGGAAATACATTTATTTTGCACACCAGTCCTGATGTTGGAGGATGTGTGTGCTTAATACATGTTCATTCTGAAGTATCCAATAGCTTTACACTGTATGTTTTGTTCATACTTCTTGGCCTTGTGATGAAAGCATTATATTTATCCTTTTTTATACTCCATTGAGAAGTGATGGCCCAAGGATCATCATCATCATCCAAGTATGTACTGATCTTTCATGTCTTGTGTGAATCAAAAAAGTTTCGTAATATATAGAGACAAACACGCAACATTGGCCAAGACACACAGACCTAGAGGGAGATTCATGGATTCATTCCACCCGTGAACCTTTCATAAACATACTGTTCCTCTTTAGCCATAAAGAGTTTTAGGCACCATCCATCATTAAAAAAAAAAAAAAAGATGCAGCCCGTCAGGCAGCCGCTTCAGGTTTTGGCAGCGTCCGAAGCGTTCAGGGATTAAAGGAGAAAGCAAATCCCCTATCTTGTTATGTTCTCCATCTGGCAATAGGTGAAAATAATCCTCCATCATGGAGACGCTGGCCATTTTCGCCCCATTAATCTGCTCCTCACAAAAGAATGTGTGGAGAGATGGAAGGGGAGATCAAAGCGAGGGGCTGCTCCAAAGATAGGCCCGCTCTGGTTCGGCCCGGAGTCTGAAGGGGTTTGTTTAAGAACACAAAAGCACATGAAAGCCCCTCACAGGCAGCCAGAGAAAGCACCTGACCTGGCAGTCACGTGATGAAGCTGAGTACGGAGTATTCTCTCGCTTATTTTTTCCCTCTCTCCTTTTCATTTAACCCCCTTCTCTTTCTCCTCTAATCCCCTCATACAGTACATCCTTGTTAACTGCATTAAAGCCACAGTAATGAAGCTCGGCTGCCTGTCATGTGTGCTGCAGGCTGTCATTAGTGCTATTGTTTAACACATTTGGATGGGTTTAAAGTTGAGATTACAATGACAGTTTTCAGCGAGAGCAGCGCAGACATTGGCCAGAAATCTTCATCAGGTCGGTCTGCAGTGCTGGATGATCCGGATCTCTCTCTTCTTCTCTGTACTTCCTTGTTTTCTCTATCATCATCTCTGAAACAATGCAAAAGGTGCTGGAATACCATCAAACCTGCCAAATTCAGTAAATTACTGTATATCTCATATACGATAATCTCACTGTTGTTTTGTCCAGATAAGAAATGGTCTTCAATACTCCACTTTTCTGTTTTTGTTCCTTCTCATGTGAGCCTCCTCTTTCATGTTGGCCTGTATGATTCATTTATAAAACCATGATTCATTTGTAAAGGGTCTTTAACACAGGCTACCCAATCTTGATTTGTTTAAAGTATTTGACTTTCCTGCAGTAACATCTGCTTTAACTTGTGTTTTATTTATGATCTCCGTGTTCTGTTTTCATGTTTTCTTGAACCTGAGATGTTTGCGGAAAAACAAAAACGCAAGCTGACGGTCATGATGTGCTTTTAAATCAGCCACAGCTGCCTCCTGTGAGATTTCTTTAAAGCTCTTAATATATCTAATCACACGGTGGGTCTAATTACTTTTTATTAAGGCTGTTGTAAGCATTCTTTCTTTCCTGTTGCTGTCCTTCAAATAATATTATTGAGCAAAAGCACTTAGGAGGGTCCTTCAGCCCACATAGTGGCCTCACGGTGCCAGAAGTCTGTCTCTGGCAGTGCCAGCACAAGAAAAAAAACGCATACACACACCGATTATGCTCTCAGGCCTCTTCAGAAAGAGCTGGGGTGAGGAGTCAGAGGTCTGAAGTGCTGGTTTAGAAAAATAAGTTGTTTTCATGAAAATGTTTGGTGTCTTTTTAATATCATAGTTATATGACATGAGACTGCAATTTGTGACATGTTTAAAAATCACACTACAGGACTCTACTTTTGTTCATTGTTTACTGAACATGAGCTGGTAATATGTGCCACGTTTTTTTTTCTGCTGTGATTCCATGGTTTTGGTGAAGGCTCGGAAACGGTTTGTGACTGTGTGCACCCTGCGTATTCTCTTCGTGTATATTGGGCCTTGACTGTGATTGTCTGTTTATGTGCCATTTCTCATACTGCACTTCAGCCTGTTTCAAAAGAATCGAGGAGTATTTTAGCCTGTTGAATTTCATGGTCTTGGAAAATGTGCGGAATGTAATAATAAAGTGATATTTTTCTACAAACTGCTTTTGGAGTGTTTGACCACCACCTCTATTTGACGCATTAGTTAGGAGATTGTGGGTGACCTTGCAGACACCTTTGTTTTTTCGACGTTGATGGTACTTACTTCCCTACCTCTGCATTTTACAATTTAACCCAAATGTGTCAGGGCTTCAGTTAGCAGCGTATAAACAGTGCGTTATTGGAGCGGCTTATTCTGTGCTGCCTCATATTTTCATGCCATTAGTGCTTGTGTCATAGCAAGCAGCACTGACTCATTTGGCAAAAGCACATGAGGTTGTTCCGTTTATTTGTTTTTGTGGTCTCTTCAGCTGAACCCCACTAAATGTTTTATTGCTTGTGTTTTTCCATTTAGAGAGAAGACCTGTTGATTTTGGAAACATCCCTCTGTTCCATGACAGAGATCGCCTGGATCAAGGTAAAACCATGTTTCAACCAAATTGCTATAATTAATTCATGTCATTTTTCTATTGCCTAAATCATACATACCTACAGAAATGGTACGACCAAGGAATTATCTTTGTTGCCAATGTTGTGTTGGTTTGGCTATTTATAGTTTAATCACTTGAACTGCAAATGTATTATTAATGAGTTATGATTCTGAGAATAGTCTTCATGATTCATTATCTACTATGAAACAAATATATATGTTATGAATATTTGAGATTTGGAACCACTTACAAAGATTTTGGTTTTTAGTTATTTTTAGTCTGTTTGTGTAAATCACATGCTTGTCTTTTTTTCTTATTTTACCTTGAATGAATGGTTCACTGAAAACTTCAAATGATGCAATTCCACATCCTCCACATGTAGCCTATTACCCTGGACTGTTCGGGCTTCAAATTTTCTGCCTTCGCAGTTTACTGCTATACCTATGTGTGGTGAACAAAAGGGGGCATTTGGCTGACACTCTTATCCAGAGTGATTTACAGTCATTAGTTACAGGCACAGTCCCCCTGCAGCAACTGAGGGTTAAGTGTCTTGCTCAAGGACACAATGGTAGAAAGTGGGGGTTTGAACCTGTGACTTTGTGTTGCTTGTGTTCGTAGACATGTGTTTTACTCACTACGCGACTACCACCCTGGTGAAAAAACCTAGAATACCTTGCCACATAAATCTATTCTGTAAATATATCCCCAAAATTTCTCTCAAAATGCATCAAGCTATTCATTAAAGAGGCACAGACTTCTTAATGTAGTTTGACAGAGTACGCCTCATAAAAATACTTTGCATTGTAGCTGAACACAGCGGACATTCATGATGAGGGGTCACATTCTGGGGTGGACACGGAATTTAACACCACACATCAACAAGTCTGTGAAAATGTAATGTAGCAGTTTGAGTGGGATGAGAGAAGATTTGTTGATGTATTTACAGAATAGATGACTATTGACTTCTAGTGCTTGTTAAAATGCTGCCTAGTAGCTCCAGTACTAAACTAAAGAACCAAAATTTGGGGTAATAGGAAAATTGTGTACATTAGTGTAAAATTTTAGTTAATGTTGGTTGAACTAATACCGCTGGTGCTTATATACATTCTCCATCTCCATCCAGGTTTTCCCTTCTCTGCATGGACCACCCCTGGGCCCTCGCGGGGCCCTCCGGTGACACGAGTCTCTGAGAAGGACAATGCCTGGCTGCTAACGCTGGATCCCATCCTAGTCACCATCATCGTCATGAGTTCTCTGGGTGTCCTGTTGGGGGCCGTGTGTGCCGGCCTGCTGCTCTACTGCACATGCTCCTACAATGGCCTGTCCTCACGCAGCTCCACTACGCTGGAGAACTACAACTTTGAGCTGTACGACGGCATCAAGCACAAGGTGAAAATCAACCAGCAGCGTTGCTGCTCCGAGGCCTGAAATGGGAGGGGCCTTAGAGGCCTGCTGGGACTATTTCCCCCTCTCCACTGGCTCTTTCTCTCAGTTCAGTTCTCGTATGGGAGCCCACTTCGGTCAAAGACTGTGAACGAACTTCAGATTCCTGCCGTGGCCGACATGCCGCTGTCTACAAGCCGGCTTAGCTTGAGGTGCTCCCAGTGGACTGCTCAGCGGGCTGGAAAAGATATCAACACATATCAATCAAATGCCTATCCCAAAAAAGAATAATTAAGTAAGTAAATAAAAGAAGTGTATATGAATATAGATTTGTAAAGATAAAAGGATCTAAAAGTCGGAGTTTAGAAGTGATTGGCACTAGGACCTTGTAGACAGATCATCGCTTGTGAAATCTTGGCCTTCATTTTGTGAAAGACGTGGCCTAGAAGATTGTGGACATATTGTTTAGTTTTAGATCCGTGTCTTTATGCACATCTGCTTGAGTTATTGTAGCCATCCTCAGCCATTTACAGCCATCTTTTTGAGCTGTCAGACCTTTTTATGCCAGTCCTCCGCTTAAGTTCAGTCAGTTTTTAACATTGTTTTTGTTGTGACCCATTAGCAGTCGTTATCAGAAGCGGGTAGATGAAGAAATTGGAACGTTGTATTACTTACGTTCAGTCAAAAATCCCTTGGCTGAGTAAGTTAGATTTGAGTATTAGGATCGTCTATGGTGTCTCTTTTGCTTTTGACTGTTTAATCTGTACACAGAGCAACACTGTGTGAGCCATTGCAAATTTGTTTTTTGTTAATTGCAACCTATGGATTGCGAAGAAATTGGAGCCACTGGGTTCAAGAGTGTTGGAGACAGATGAGAAAAAAGGAGGCTCTTCTACACGCAGATGGAGCATCTTAACTTAATTCTGGCTCCTTTACTCTATACCTTAAAGGACTCAGCATCTTCAATGATGAAGCTGGAGAATTCCTGAGCTTCGTATATGGACCCACATTTGAGCCTTAAGCAAACTGTCTTTGGAGGAGAGCCATTGCGAAACACCAGTTCTTGGGTTTAAAACCTCTGGGGCCTTTGTGGAATCGGGCCTTATGCTTTCTTTCATTTCACGCTTTCTGTTTACTCCATGTTATATTGTGGACTGTTGAAAAGTAAAGGTCAGAAAGACCAGGTTTGCTGTAAACCTGCGGCATGGGTAAAAAAAATTCACAGCGTGTTTGTCTCAAAGTGAAGCGAGGGGAGCGAATACGATAAAAATGAGCTTAAATCTTCGTAGACTGCCCCCCTGCAGCACCCCACAGAGGCATTGCTGGGAGCTGTGGGAAGGGAACATGCTATTTAAGACGCCCTGAAAACAGCATCAGATAAGCGCTGCTCAGCTGTCGGGCGAGAGAATGAAAGCGAAAGAGAGAGAGATGGTGTGTCCAGCTCTGTTGTCACTGGACTCTGTTGACTCTTTTCCAAGTGCCTTGGAGCTCTGACCTGTTTTAGCTTTGCTGCAGAGCTGTGAAAGTATTACCTCTTCTGTCTGGGACAGGGGGCCAACACCAAAAGACATGGACATCCCAGCACTGGTCAGATCATTCAAAATGTGCTCTTTGTAGACTTTGTACAGACAAATGTTCTTTTTATTGTTATTATTATTATTATTTAATAAAGTATGAATAACTAATGTTTGAATTGTCTTTATTCTTGGGTGGCGTGTGTGTGAGTGTTGGCATTGCTCCTAGAACATTTACTATCACTGCACAACTCCCCTATTGCTTTAGTCTCTTTCCCTCTTTCCTGTATTACTCAGCACCCCAGACCCTTTCACTTAGGAGCTAGGCGTAATCTGATTAAAGCTTTGAACTGCCCTGTGGCCTGACCCTCATGGCTTTTCCACACACAAACACCGCACACAGAACCTATACGCTGCCAGCAAAGCTAACCTCCTTCACCTTCTCCTCCCTCTCATCCTCTTCTTCCCTGCCTTGGAGTAACAGCAGAATGCAAAATATGCCTTAGTGCTCTCTGATCTTGGAGGGAAAAAAATGAAAACATTGGTATAAGGGCTGTACCTTTTATCTAGTGAGCTTTCATCTTGTTCTCTAAAATCAGTATCAAACTGCAGCCCCCGGAGGCCGAGCTCAAGGTGGAGAGAGCACGGACATGAGTACCTTCCCTCAGAGACACACAGGTCTTGTTCACATATGCATCTTGGGTGATCCAATCACAAGTGGATGGTTTTAAGTACGTCAGTTCACACCTGGCATTTGAATGCAGCCATGAAAAGCAGTTCACACACAACCAAACAGGTAAAGGACATCCACAGAGGAGAGCAAGGATAGGCAGCTTTGACAATGGTGCCCCTTCATTTTCTTCACTTTCCTTCATCCTAATGAAGGTCAGATGTGTTATTCTGGCAGATCCACCTGAATAATGAACAACGGGAACAGAGGAATGTTCTAAATAGATGTATTTCCAGGAAAAATCATACAAAACATGCTTCTTGCAGCGTCTGCTCTTTACCGTTGAGCGTTCACTCGTTCTCTCCGAGTTAGCTTTTTTCACTCAGAGCCTCTCTTGTGATGAAACCCAGATCCCAGGAGATACTGGAATGTTTTTTGGCTGTTCTTTGCCATCCTGTCTAATGATCCGTCCGCATAATTACTTTGTTCTGGATTCTGACAGCTTGCAACCCAATAATGCAATAAAGCGGCAGTCAGGTGACTCTCAGGAATGCAAGATGGTGCAGATTCCTGCCATTGCTCTTCATTAGCATCATGTCAACATAATGGGAGACGACTTGTGCCGTCGGAGCCAGGCACCGAGGAACCAATAAGGACGTCATTGTGTTCAGCATTGGCAACATAGTAGTGTCAAAATGTGTATCCTCGTTTAAACATTAATTATTAGCTCCCAACTTTGCCTGCATGTAATGTATGACCGATAATAAACACAATCTGAAAATAAATTATTACTATACATTCCATTCACATTACAGAACCATATGTACTTGTGCAAGTGGATTACATAGTTATATCATTTACTTTATTTGACTGCCTTAAGACTTGAATGACTTGATGGCATATGGAATCAATGCTAACTGGTCTCACTGATGTTAAATTTGTTTATGGTTGATACAAGTGGGTTTAGTACCTGCTGCTTATTTACAACCAGCCTCAGAAGTCACTGCATGTAAGTATTCTGTCTCTTTCAATGAACACCGCCCTTTCAAACAATACACACCAGTTAACCAGGCATATATGTCAAAAAATCTGGACAGCATCTGGCGTCAGAACCAAATATGTCTGGAATATGTGAGTCCATGCTGGGAGTCTGGAAAGTTTTACTTCTACACATCACTTGCCACATCTTTGCAACTTCATATCTTTTATCAAGAGCTAGACCTGAGAAACCTGACCCTAGTGTTAACATTACCAATGTCTCTGCCTGCAATGCGTTTAGACAGAAACCAAGACTAAATGTCTCAAAAGAACTTACATAGACTCTCCGCGATGTTCCTCTCGTTCCGGGCAGGTTTGAGTTCTACTTACACCATGGAGGCAATGAAGATGTTTGGTCACTGCCCTTATTCATCAACCCTAGTCAAGTCCAGTCCTGCTTCTACAGCAGCGACATAAAATATTTGATCATCTCTAGGAATGTATTTGGTTAAATTGTGCAGTGAAGTGTTAGACGATCATCTTTGTTTTATAATTACATTTTAATCATTTATACTGAGCTGGAATTTATCCTACATATATATATATGCCATTTCAGAGCCAAAAAATCTTTATTCACATCCAGAACCATTCCTCAGTCATCCCAGTAACCCTTTCAGAGACCCCTTTTAAAGTGTATGGAGCTTTAATAAGAGTGTATTTATTCTGTTGACATAATCAACAACTAATGCATTCACAATGAGAAGGTTATTTTTTGATGTCACAACATCAGTTCATTTTGTCCCAGGGATGAAACCATTTCACCTGATGTTCAGCCTGCATTTCTGTTTCCTTTCTCTCTCAATATCAGGCCAGAGGGCCTAATGTTTAGTGAAGATCAAAGCTAAATTGTTCTCCTCCTCTCTCCCTCTATGTTTCTCGTCTCTCTCTCTCTCTTTCTCTCTCTCTCTCTCTCACTCTCCATCACAGCACTTGCTTTTTATGAAAAGCCTGATTTTCTAGGGACATGTATTCAGGAGTACTTAAAAATCTCACTTTATGAATCAAATATGAACATGTGTCAACAGAAAAGGTAGTTTGACCAGCAATTACGCTGTCACCCTCCACTCTGACAGGCTGAATGTGCGGTGTGTTTTATATACAGATAAATGGTTTAAAAGGCACCATGAAGAGTGGGAAGGGTTTGGTACAAAAACTGAGAGCTGTTGGGACTCTTTTTGGATGAATCTCAAACAGAAACCCAGTGGCAGATGGCTGAGAGAAGGACTGATCGGCCACTGAGGAGGGACTTTTTGTGTGTGTGTCTGTGTGTGTCTGTGTGTGCGCGTGTGCACTTGTTTGACGATGGGTTAAGCAGAGAGAGAGAGACAGACTTTCCTCTGTGTCCTGACTCCAGAAAATGCCTGTCGTCAGTTTGCTGAGGGATTGTTCCTGTGCAGGCTGCCACCTTCCAGCACAAGCAGTTGAATCCAGGGCAAACGATGGTGCGGCTTATTAGATTGTTTCAGTTTTGCTTGAAAGCTAGACTGCGGATGGCACTGGCTATGTGGGTCAGCTTGAAACAGCATTTCTGCTTCTCTCTCCAGCCGAAACCACACACCATCAGGCACTTGCAGGCACTTCAAAGCAAATTGATTATTCTCCTTGTCTCAAAAACATTGTAAAATTTGGGTTCGTAAAAGCCGAATTTCCATTGATGTCCCGTTTTATCACTGTTTTCGAAAAAAGTGTATAAAACTTCTTTTGAAAGCAGCGACTGATTTTCATTGTCTATCCACACTGCTTTCATTTAGCTGGACGTGACGATGAAAGCTAGTTTGCCTTTAACATATTTCAGGGAAGATCTGGTGCACCTGTTTTTCGGTTCTTCTCCTTTATCTTGTTCCAGGACCAATAGGTTGCAGAATGTTCCACAAGGTCCTTTCAGGTTTTCACTGTAAGTGTAAGAGGGCACCTCAGTCCTTCTTCTTTTTTATCCCCACTGAGTTCTCGTTTTTTTGTCACTGCAGTGTCCCGCTGCTTCTGTTCCTTTTAACTACTGCTCATAAATACACTGACAGCAACAGATTCACAGTCATTATTTTTTATGTAAAAAAAATTGAGAGACAGCCTCTAAGACATACTCAGGCCTGCAGCTGTCTAGGTGTATTTTAACTCTTTTCAACTTTAAGAAACATTCATCAGGTCCAGACTTTTATTCTTCAGGTTGCATCCTTGTTGCGGTATTACAGTGATGATTTTCATTTTATTTTCCTATAACTTGGCAATGTCCACTTAATGTGCTTCTAGCACGTGCAGTAATATTTGTGTTTTAACCTCGGAATTCAGAGGATCCAGAGACCTTCTGTCGGAAAATATACAGCTATACCCTTAGTCAAAAACAAACTTGGGTTTTGTGGAATTTGTAAAAAAAAGTTAATAGGCCCGAATGGACCACATTTAAACCTGACAGATTTCAACAAATCTTAATACATGATTACCTGTTTGTTGATTTTAATATATTGGAGAAAAAAACGCTACAATTTTCGGTCAGTCAACTCATTAGTCCATCATCCAATTTAATGAGTCAACAATTCCAGAGCATAATTAAATATATGACTCTTCAGACCTCTTCAGGATGTTGAGCTTATACTCAGCAGCTATGGGTTCTTCTAAGTGGCTGACTGAAGATCTGAAACTTAAGACAACTGGCACAAGAAAAGAGGAGGACCCGGGGTGACACCGCCTTCGCTGTCTGTGGAATAAGCTGCCCGTAGAGCTCAGATTGGCGAACTTGCTGTCCCCTTTTAAAACCAAGCTGAAAACTCACCTCTTATGTATGGCCTTTCACTCCCCATTTTAATGCCTTTTGTGCCTCTGTTGTTGTGTTATGGCACTATGTATGTTTGTATGTACATGTAAAGCACTTTGTAACTTTGTTCTGAAACGTGCTATATAAATAAATGTTATTATTATTATTATTATTATTATTATTATTATTATTATAGAAAAGGTCTAAAAATGTCTGGTTTTCACTGTCTGAAATTTTTTTTTAACATGAGTTAAGGAAAAATGGCGAAGTAAAGATAAGATCTGGAAAAAATCTGCCTGTTGAATGATTCTGAAAAAAAAACACAACCCACATTTCTGCCAAGGACCTACGGGGCGATTTGGCTTGCACAGAAATGGTGATGCACTGGAACAGTGTTGTTGTAGAAACATCATCTATGTGGAAGGGCCTTTAACTGTGGTCAAGTGCTGTGGTCTGATCAACAGATGGACTCTAATGTCACTCTACTGTCATCAATTTGTAGAAAAAAGGAGAAAAGTATTTCAGTAAAAGAACATCTTGCCTACAGTTATCCATAGGGGTGTTTGGGATGTGTGACAGACTGTGATACATAAAATGAAGAAAGGATTTTATTAAATTTGAACAAATTCTAGAAGTTACTGACCCACAGTCAGTGATGAAACTGACAAAGAAGGATATAACAACATGATTCAGCACATGCATCAAAATCAACCTTGAACTAAATAAAGCAGTTAAAGATTGTGATTTTGAATGGGCTTTCATTGTCCCTAGACTTGAAAGTTATTTAAAAGCTGAGATTGGATCTAAAACCAACATGTGCATATAAGGTGACTGATGAATGTTTCTGCATTAGAAATGTGCTGAAAGGAAAAGTGTTTTTAAAAAAAAAACCTAAATTAAGAACAGGAAAGGTTGTTAGAGTTGCCTGTTTTTGTTATACCTAAGGGTAAATTCCAACTCATCATAATGGAATAGTTAAAATATAAACAAAGAGTATATTTAACATGATTTAGTGTGAAATACCACCCTGAAGAGTTTATTGGCTCTAAAAACTACCTCATATTATTTGAAATAGCCACAAATATGCTGCCGGATCTCTGAGACATTGTTTTATTATAGTTTCAAGATGAGATTTAGATCTAAAACATATGTTTTTAATTCATTTGTGGAAGAGAGATATATGCTGTTTGTTTTGAGGCAAAAAAATCCCCAAAGTAAACATATTGTTTAGATTTATCACTATTTTACCCTTATCCACAGTTGCATGCAACACTCAGAAGACAAGTGTACATTCACTAGTGGTTTTGGATCATATAGAAACAACTTTATTTACAAAGTAAACATCACAACCTCTATCACCACCTCTGTAAAGAAATCCCAGCTGTTTATTTTTTATTGTGATTATTAATACGCTTTTATTGATCATTCTATCATATTGTAATTTGTCAATGTTATAAAACCTCGGCTCCAGGTACCCATGACCCTAGTACGGATTAAGCGGTTACAGAAAATGAATGAATGAATGAGCAGAAAACCTAAGTTCCATAATTTGTGTCGAGTCTACACCCCTAAACTGTTGTAAAATCAGGGTGATATGATTCTCTTCAAACAGACTTTTAGAGTTTAGCAAGAGTTTAAGGGCAAGTTGTATTTGTCATTAAAGGTAATCAGCGCTAATTACTGTTTGGGTTTCCTCTTTCAGGTTCCTCAGTGACTGAGTCAAACTGCTGCTGATGACACCCAACCTGCAGATAATGTGTAGTTCATTTCTCCCTGCACTTCAATTATCTTTCACAGCTAAAACAAATTTACCACCTTCAGAAGCCCTCGCTTGTTTTTTGTCCGAAGACTGTTCCACATATAAATGTAGGTGAGAGAGGGCTGCTGGAGGAGCCCTCTAATACACCAGTTTGGAGACTAAACTTGCTCGTTTTGTTCTGTCTTCTCACAATACACATTCTTCCCAAAGCCTCTGACTCTGATCTCTAGCAAAATCAAATTACAGTCTTCTCTCCCCTGCCACTACCATTCTTCTGAAAATAATTGTTCTGGATGTTTTTATGCTTTCAGTTTCTTCATTGTTGGTGGGAACATTTTGTTTATTTTTTTGCAGAGAACTGTGTTCTTTCAAACATACTTTTCAAGGCGTTCCTTTAAAAAAAAAAAGACGGAGAGAAATTGATGTTACATTGGAGCTGTAAAAACGATTTCTATTGTTATTATTACATAATAAATCATCTTTTCCACTGATTACTTATTCACAAGATAATCAAATTCAGATATGAAAAGCGATGATTATGACTGTGTGTGTGAAAGAGTGGGAGAGGGAAGGACAGAGGGAGAGGGGGAGAGGGAGCGCTTGTGTGAGAAATGAATTTTTAGAAGGGATGCTTAATTGCAATATAAATAATGCATAATTTTATTCTGTTAGTGTTACTGTGGGATAGTTGAATTAGACATCACATTCATTGCTCATATTCTTCCTTCCTTCCTTAGAGAGAGAGAGAGAGAGAGAGAGAGAGAGAGAGAGAGAGAAGGGCAGGAAAACAGTGCTCTGCATTATGATGGCCCTGAACTGCAGTTTCAGAGTTTTGTATCTGACATTTTGACAGCCATTCTGGGAAATGATTATTTTCTCTGTTCACTGTGAGTTTCCTCTCTCTCTTTCTCATGCACACACACACACACACACACACACACACACTGCTATTTTAGTGCTGTGTTCACTTTGTAAAAGTCTGATGGGAAAAGTGTGAGGTAATGAATGTCACACCTGACTGAACTGTCCTGAAGTGACTAACTAAATGCAGCTCATTTATTACCCCTCTCTCTGCTTATTTGCATTATATTTGTTAGCTACTTCATTTGGAATGCCTGATGCATCCTTCGTTCACTCACTCTTCAAATGTACCAAATCAGTTCATGTTGGAAGGTTTTTCTGACAAACACCACCAAAAGGCATTCTGGTTCCACCATGGGCTTTAGGCCAGTTAGAATGAAATCCGCTCAGTCTGGAACCAGTAATGGTTAGCCATATAATCGCCACACTGCAAAATGGGTTTCTGATTGGTTAGGAGACCTGCCAGTTAACATAAAAGAAAACCAGAACAGATCATATTTACAGGTTTCAAAATGTTGAACGTTGTACAGTTCACGCCTGTTTATTTATGGAAACTGAGTGCAAACACCACCTGTTAGAAGCTGTTTTTATGGCATCACCATATTTAATATTACATTCTATATATCTTCCTATTTGGCTTATACAAATTTTCAGGGCACATAAACAAAAAACCTTGAATAATTCCAAGGAATAAGGAAAGATTAGATTATGACAATGTAGAAATTAATTATGATGGAATATATTTTGGTTGTACAGTCTCCATAGAAAAGAGTAATAGAATGGGATGCTCAAGAGTGTAAGATCACCATGTTCCACAGTAAGTGTTGACCAGAGCGGTAGAAAGCTCTCATGGTCTGGGCTGTGGAGATGTGAAACTATATATTTTTATTTGTTTGTCACTGAATACAAAATTACACACAATCTCAGAGGTCTATAGAATATTGATGCAACCAGCTATTATACTGCTTGACAGCCATAGACTATACTGTATAGTTCTGCATAATTCTGTAGGGAATGTATAAACAAAGTCATTTATAAGATTTTTTGCACAAATTGGTTACAAATATGCCACCCAGTGTCTAAAACAGTGTTCCTGGAACATTTTGAGAAGTCGTTGATCTAAAACATTTAATTTTTAAGCTGTTCCTAGTGGTGAGGTTTGTGCAGAGCATTTAATGAATATCATATTCTGCAGTAACATACTACAGTAGTATGCAAAGGGATAAAAACACAATATAGAACCTGTCAGAAAATCTTAATGTGTGTGAGGGTAATGCATGTATGTAGTATCCAACACTTTGATCTGAATGGTGGCTTTCTTGGTGGTGAAGAACAGATGGTGAGAATGGATACACTGGGCAGATGCAGTGGCATTGAAGCTTTACACACACACACACACACACACTTGGGCCCTCGTACAGTATTGTCTGTTCAGTCGTGCGGACAGTCCTTCCCTCCTCTCATTCATGTTTACAATCTGTTTCCAGAAGTTTCCAGCTCCCCTCTATGGTCTACTAAAGGCTTCAGCATGGCAGCCCATGGGCCCAGTGTGTGTATGTGTGTGTGCATCCATGGCCACAGTCATCAGCGGCTGAACACTCCAGGAAGCACCAACCATGGTGAGTGATATAAAGCACACACACATTTGCAAACGCTTTCTGTACACTGCCACGCCTCCTTCCGTACTTTCTCTACCATTTTCCTCCGCCTCAGTAAGGCCTTGGGAAGAGAGGGAAAAGTCCCACAGTGCTGCGGGGGGGCTCAGGGTAGCGGGGAAAAGTATCATTACTTCTCTTCCTAATGTTCTCAATTTCCTTCACAAAGCCAGAACTGCCAAACATGTTTTATCAATTACATCCTGTTGGAACTGGTGGTCCAGACCCTAAGATCTGCTCCCAGCATTATGTAAGTTTTTGTGTGTGTTTGTGGGGACCAGATATCCCAAGGATGATGAGAAACATGATATAATATGACAATATGAAAAATATGACCATTTTGAAGAATAATACACTGTAACAAAAATGAGGTGATATCATGAAAACCAATGCATTTACACATCCTGGAGAAATGTTTCAGTGTAGTCTGATGGTAACCAATCAAAATAGAATTCATTTACACACATCAGTTTTTGGTATATACCGTATTGGCCCAAACATGAGACGACCTGAATATAAGACAACCCCCCTTTCCCAGGTTCATTTTTGGGAAAAAAGTTTTTTGAAGACCATATTTTGTTTTATATAGAAAACCTATTTATCTGATAATGCTGTTTTTAAGACGTTCTTTCTGGGCTCGCCACCAACAAACATTACACTTCGTGAGCCTATATTTTCTGGCAGCTTGAGAGTTACTTGAGGATTCGGCCGCGTTCACTACTATAATTTTGAAATTAGCGTCATGTTACAAACATTACAAGTTGTTGGAAAACAATGAACCTTAATTAATATATAAAATATAGAAGTTTGTAAAGAATAAAATTATAAGTTAACAGAATGTAGGACAGCCTGATGACATGTTTTTCAAATGTATGATTTAGTTTATGATTTACTTCATTTTAACAAATAATTCAATGTTTTTTTCTTTTAAAAGTAAATATTTTAATTTGGGTCCCAGAGAAAGAGTGCTGATCTATGCTCGGGATCCTCTCTGATATAATAAGACCTTATTGTGAGAAACCTTGAGCCACACTCTAGAGCCACACTACTACTCTCATGAGTTTCATTAAGACAGGTCTGGGGTTTAATATGCTAATAAGCTGTATCAAAGCTGCATTTAGCTGCAGCAATATAGAAAACAATTAAAATACCTCATAAAACAACAGTACTATTTTGCATTGGTTGCTTTCGTACATTTTCAGGACAAAACTGTGCTGAAAAACAAGAGGAAATCAGCTTAGTGCAAAACCAATTAATGCTGGTTTCAAAGATCAATGTGAGGTTTAGGTTTGGAAGAACATAATTAAATTTAGATATTATATACAGACCTACATGTATGTATGACCCTCACATTCTAGCACAGTACAACAATGTGTGTGTGTGTGTGTGTGTGTGTGTGTGTGTGTGTTATGTGTTATCCTCCTGAGTCTAGCATGATAATGACTAACAGGCTCAGACATAGCTAGACTCATTAGTGTTTGAGTATCAGATGAGTCTTCAGAGCATGTGTGCACAACACTGGCACTTATACATTGTGTGGTTTTCTCTGGTATGTCAGACAGGGTGGGGAACTCCACAGGCCCCTATAAACCATAGTATTACAGCCCCCCAAGAGGGAATTAACTACTGTCCCAGCTGTTTGGGACTGCAGTACTCACTCACAGATACTGTACATATGGCACTTTGTCCCTGCTCTGTGTGCACACACACATGTGTAGTATCACTGAGTACTCTGTTACATTTTCACATGTTATACACACTAATATGAATACACAGAGTGTGTACTTTTGAGCTCAGCTGCAATGCAATTAAACTGAAGCAGTCACTGACAGGATCCACAAACCAGTATGCATGCAGTGTCTGTAGCTGTTGTGGTCAGTAATCCAGTAATTCTGGATTAAATGGTCTCTGTAATTGGATGAATTCAGAACTCCCTCAGTAACAGTAGCCTTGTTCAAATTCACCTCATTATAATGAAGTTACAAAGCCCAGTCATGGCTGTGTGCCTTCTTGTTATTGTTACAGTATAAGATTTAAAATGAACAGACTGTAGGGGTCTTGTTCCATGAAAAATTCACACATCCTGTTTACTTTTCCCCCATTCTGAACATCATCCACTCGTTCTGTTATGGGGTGAGTTCACACACCTCACACATATCAGAGACGGGAGAGACAGAGAGGTGTTTTCACACGCGCTGTATAACACCTGCCTAAGAGAGGGAGAGAGAGAGACCTATAGAGAGAGACCAATTGAGAGAGGAAGTGTGTAGGATAAAAAGATAAGGAATAGAGAGAAAAAGAGAGAATATTTGACAAAGAGAGAGAGAATAAGAAGAGGAAGAGAAACGGTGAGAGAGAGAGAGAGAGAGAGAGAGCGAGAGAGATCAGTATAATGATATAAGTCGAGTGAGTAATAGAAGTTGATCATTACCCTGTGGTGTGAAATGTGGCCTATTACGGTTGCTACCACTGTTAGCAGTGTGTGTGAGAGAGAGTGAGTGTGTGTGTGTGTGTGTGTGTGTGTGTGTGTGTGTGTGTGTGTGTGTGTAGATGTGGGTGTGTGGGTGCGCGTGTGGTTGTGTGTGTGTGTGTGTGTGTGTGTG
>JBBPCY010000002.1:18843241-18854797 GCA_037974405.1 Brachyalestes nurse | reverse complement strand
AGTGAGGTGGAGAGGCAGGTGAGATACAGTGAGGTGGAGAGGCAGGTGAGATACAGTGAGGTGGAGAAGCAGGTGAGGTACAGTGAGGTGGAGAGGCAGGTGAGGTACAGTGAGGTGGAGAGGCAGGTGAGATACAGTGAGGTGGAGAGGCAGGTGAGGTACAGTGAGGTGGAGAGGCAGGTAAGATGCAGATGAGGTACAGTGAGGTAGAGAGATAGGTTAAGGAGTCTTATGGCCTGAGCACAGAAGCTTCCCCTGAGCCTCTCTGTTTTGACCACAATACTCCTGAAGCGTTTGCCTGATTTCAACAGTTTAAACAGACAGTTAATAAGGTACGGCATGTCTCTGATTATCCTGGTTGCTCTGGTACTGCATCTCCTGGTATAAATGTCCTGCAGAGATGGTGGAGCTGATCTGGTGTAGTGTTCCGCTGCATTTGTAGTTCCCTTAATGTCCTGTATGGAGTTGTTGCAGCATATAAGTATACTTTAAGTATACTTTCTATTTAAGAACATTTACAGTGTGAGTGTAATCCTCTTTCAGCACAAAACAAAGCTTTGCCCATGACCAGTATCATCAAGAGGAATCATTATTGAGCTATATGGTTTCTGCTAGGATTTTGTCTATAAGTAAAATGATTTTTTTTATACGTGAACACAACAGTACACAGTGAGAACAGCACAAAATTATTAATCTGCATTTCACCCAGTGAAGCAGTGCCCGGGGAGCAGTGTGCGGGAACGGTTCTGCTCAGGGTACCTCAGAGGTGCTTAGCAGTCTTGGGAATTGAACCCACGACTTCCTGATCACAGGGCGAATGCCCTAACCACTAGGCTACCAGCTGTTCCTTTTGCTTGATTATTGTCCTTTTGCATGATTATTGTCCTTTTGCATGATTACATCCTTTCTGTTTTCTCCTATTAAGCCCAAAGATGAAGGGCAGCAAGAGTCCCGTCCGGTCAGGGTGGTGTCCAGTTCGACATGGAAGGATTTGAAAAGGAAAGCAGCACTTCTAATGCCCTACATGTGGCCCAGAGGGAGCGGCCGGCTGCAAGCCCTGGTGCTCCTGTGTGTTGCCTTACTGGGGCTGGAGCGGATCATCAATGTGTTTGTGCCCATCTACAGCAAGGACATAGGTGAGGGGCATGTTCCTCCGACACTCTTCTCAGAGCAATACAAACCTGCTGGTGCTTGCAGTCTATGAAGCAGCATTCCTTAATGCAGTCAAACACTAGAGGGCGTAGTGTTCACATATATCAGTGAGTGCTCACATTCTTGGACAGAAGACCTTCTTGTGCTCAGAAATAAACGTTGTTTGGACATTTGGAAATAAGAATATGAAAACTCTAATTCATACCATTTTCCACATGTGCATGTGGTTTGCTTCATGCCTTTATGGCTAAGAGAGTAATTTAATGCTTCTTTTAGGGGGAAATAAATCACACTGAAGTTTCGTTGGTCGTGAGGCCCTGTTGCATAGCGCAGACAGCAGAATGCATGTTGGAGCTAGAAAGAAAAACAACAGGCAAATCCACAGAAGACAGACTGAGACAGTTGTTATTGGAGAGCTAGTCCATTGGCGGCGCAGTGGACAGCAGGTCTACGTGTATAAACAAGCCCTGTGAATTACTGAGATGTTGGTATGTAATTAGACTCTGTAAAAGAAGAACAAGTGGCTCTGAAATGTTTGGGTTTCTGTCATTTCCCAGCCTACTTTCAAATATAAATCACAGCAGAATGTAGGGTTGAACATTTTGGGTTCAGAAATCTACTTTAGATTTTTTCTGACCGATATTAAAAATTGAAATTTCAGATGGAAATTGTAATTATTTTTTATAAAGTCATCTTTAATAAATTGATCAGCTTTCTGACCTGAGTGTCAAATACTAACAGTTGTGTTTTGAATTCCCAGTTGCTTGTTATCATGGACTGATGCGTTTGGCTGCTGCTTTCAGCTCTAGCGGAATGATACTGTGGCTCTTGTCACCCAGTTTGAGGAATCGTACACTTAATGTATATAACTTTGATTAGGAGGACTGTTGTACAGCCTGAAGTCCCAGGTTAACTAAACAGTGCTGGCTGATTTGTAAATGCTTACTTGCAGAACTGAAAGATGAATAAACACAGAAAAAAGAACACAGATTGAGCAGTGTGTGTAAGTGTGTGTATGTGTGTTGGGGTGCTCTCAGGGTATTCTCTTTGCCCCTCCCTCCCTTGTGTTCCCAGCCCCTCGTTGTTTTGGGCCAGCTGGACGTGAGACCGGCCCCCCAAAACGCCTCGCTGAAGTCAAAGCCCTTCGCTCTCCCAAGCCAAAAAGCATCTGACTCTGACAAAGGAAACGTGGGACAAAACCCAACTATGCTAAAGCTTTCCATGGCTCAAGGCTCCATTTCATCCTTTTTCTCTCTTGCCCCCCTTTCTCTTTCTTTCTCTCTCTCACTCTCTCCTCTTACATGACACCTCCCTCTTTCTCTGAATTTCATTTCCTCTTCACTTCCTTAGTAGACTGATCGTCATTCCTAATACCAGTTAGGTCTTGGTGTCCTGAAGTGAGTCTTGTGTCTTTCCCCACGGCATAATAGACTGACTCAGGTTAACAGCAGTGACGTGTAGGTCCGTCCGCTCCATGGTTAGAGGGCAATAGTGTTTTTTGCCTTTGGAGGCAGATGAAAGTGGCGGCGGGAGAGAAGTGGGCTTTTGTGAGGCGGACTGAGGTTTGGTGGGGGTGATAGGGGAGGTCACCAACCCTGCCAGTCACGATTAGGGGGCATTAGGGGCCTTTAGCAGAGTTAACACGCTGGTACAAGGGGCTTTTTGTCCGGGCCCCCCTCTGCCCCATGCCAGGGCTGAAAATCAGCTCTCTCACCCGTCCTAGCCGAGAGGGAGTGAGAGAATGTTTTGCTCTCACAGTGGGGAAAATTCCCCTTCATCGTTTTTTTTTTTTCTCGCTTTCTTCATTCCTCCACCTTTTCTTCCCTCTATTTGATTCTGAGTGCACAGTCAAAATGGCCATGAATGTAAATGAATGGAAAGGTCCAAGCTCTCTCTCAGACGAAACCAAAGCCAGCCCTCTTTTATGCATCATCCTGAGTCTGGCTTCTTTGCGCTGCTTTCTATTCTGAAATCATACATAAATCAGTAAGGTAAACCTTGGAGTCTTTAACTGAGGTCATTGACTCAGTCTCGAGTTCGACAGAGTTTGATGTTGAATAAATCTTTTATTGTATCTGTCTCTTTTTCTCAGAAAGCAGAGTTCAAGTTCAGCTCTTGAAGGTCTTGTTCTTAATGTAACAGATGTCACCATCCATTGTTGCACCCAGGCATCTTTTTTACAGTCTGCAGGAATCTGCTGAATTTTGATCACCTCTGTGGAGATTTTTATTTGTGCTTGGTTGTGTCAGTGACTGGGATGGGTGGACAAAGAACAGAACTTTTATCCTGAAGTAAATTTAGGAATAGTCTTTCCTTCTGTCTGTATTTATACTTAAAGTGCCAAAATATGGTTTGTACTTGAATATCAAAAGTGTGAATCACAGTATATCATATTATACAGTATATCACTATGTAATATCACCTGTCCAGCGTGGTTCTACATCTTTCGCTCTATAATGCTGTCATAGGCTCCAGTACTCTCTGTGACCCTGGATAGGACAAGCAGCTCAGAAAATAAATGAATGAGTTCTAGTAAAGAAACCTGACATTGACCTGACATTGCTGTCCATTGAAATATTATCACAAAACATCTATAATAACTTGGAGTGCTTTTACTTTTGAACATTATATACATACACAAGCGATTATTGTATCTTTATTCAAGTAGAAATATGGATTGTAAACTTGCAAACTTGAATTAATATTCTATTTTTACTTAAGTACAGATGTTTTTTTTAGTTGTCTTTTCCTTCTGACTTCGCCCACATGTTCCTGACTTTATTTTAATCTTAGTGATTTGTCTGATTGACTGTCAGTATAATTTACAACGATTGTTTAGCTTTTCTATTTCATTGAACATGGTGAAATAATGGAAAGCATACTATGTATCTTCATTATACTGCAGATGTACGATAAAAAATAATAAAACAGTATTTAATGTTTGAATCCACTGTCCTGGAAAATAAGCAGTAACCCTAACTCCCTGTACTTCTACTGCAAGTCCCAGCAATGATAATCTATATCTAAATATCTTGAGAATTGGTGTTGAATATTTAAAAACATGTCTAAATGAAATAAGCAGAAGAAACAGGAGTCCTCCTTAGATTATATCAGCCTGTTGTAATAACACTACCTCTCATTGAACCTCTGATAAATCTAAAATTATTTTCCCTTAGTCTCAGTCACTGTCAATAAAACCTTGGTTTTTTGGAATGAAATCTTTGGAACTTTGGAATGGAATCTTTTGAAAATCTTTTCAGTTATCCTTGGAACTGATGCAATGCTTTTTTCCAAGTATTTTTTTTATTAAAGAGTTTAATATAAAGGCTATATTTTCTTCTGCTTGAAATGTATAAACATGCAATTCTGCCATATCACGAAATAGAGACAGAGAATAGCTAAACCACCTTCACTTAAAAACTGGAACCAGCATATTATGACTAATTTAATGATTTCTCTCTGTCTGTGTTATGCAGTGAATTTGTTATCAGAAAAGGACAATTGGAGAGTGATTGCAACAACCGTGTCTATCTATGTCTTTCTCAAGTTCCTGCAAGGCGGGGGAGCAGGTGAGCTGCTACACACACACACACACACACACACACACACACACACACACACACACACACACACACACACGTTCTCTCTCTGTTCTCTGTGTCCTCTCCACAGAAGTGCTCTTCATGCTTTTTCTGTAGCCTGGTGTAGCCGCAGCCATATATTAGTGCCGCACATGCTTTTTGCACAGTAATGTACTTCTCTATTTTTTTTTAACAGATAATTGCAATATTAGTTTTGAGTGCAATGAGGTTTGGGCTAAGTGCATTATGTAATCATTAAAAAGACCAGCAGCATTACAGTTCCAGCTCACGTACATTTATATTCCATAACCTCTACTGAAATAACACAGAATCACTTGGCAATCCGTATTTTTGTGCTAAACAGAGTTTAAATTATTAACTAATAAAAGTTTAATTATAGAGTAATTTCTGTGATTAATAAAGCCCAGGGAAATTCAACACTGATGATGTGATTGAGCTAACGTTATCAGCTAATTAAAAAGCCCTTCCAGAGTTGATGTGGATGTGTTTGAGCAAGGAAAACTCTCTTGGAACTCTCTTGGGTACCATTAAACTAATAATATAATGAGGGGCTGGACAGATGGAGTCCTGTGTGTGAAATGCCTGTTTGAAGTGTTTTTTTTTTTTTAGTGAAACTCTTGTAGTTCTTAAACCTTCCAATACTGAAGGCTTTTCTCCTCTGTTCCTGACAGGAACGACAGGCTTTGTAAGTAACATGCGCTCCTTCCTGTGGACACGCGTTCAGCAGCACACCAGTCGCACGGTGCAGCTGCAGCTGTTCGCTCATCTGCACGGCCTGTCGCTGCGCTGGCATCTGGAGCGAAAAACGGGCGACGTCCTGCGCAGCATCGACCGCGGCACATCATCTGTCACCAACCTATTAAAGTACGCCCTCACCTGCTGTACTCTGATTTCCCCACATACTGTTCTGTGACCTGACCTCCTTTATAAAGTGCACTTCAGTGACTTGCACTGCTGAATAATACCAGCTGCATACAATTCCTTTGTGTTGAGTTTTGCTCAAGTTTGGTCAAACTAATGAATTCTCTTCACACAGCTACATTGTTTTCACCATCTTGCCAACCATAACAGACGTCATCGTCGCCATTGTTTACTTTGTGTCCTATTTCAACGCCTGGTTTGGCCTTATTGTCTTCATCTGCATGTTCCTCTACCTCAGTAAGTCCAATATAATGATCTAATCTGATGAGCTGAGAGAAGTTTTACTTTATGCATTGTCAGTTCGGCAAGCATTGAATTTTACCTGTGTATATCCAACAATGCTTCAGCTTGGCCTGACGTGGTGAAAATGTATATAATAATACATTGAATTAACATCCAGCACCACCTGATTTGATTTTTTTATTATTATTACTATTTTTTGTAATTTTCATATTTTATTCACTGTTGTTTGGATTTTCTGTTTAAAATTAAATCTAATGCTATCAATATTAGTAATGAAATGATAAAACCTTACTTGTAAGTCATGTGGTTTTATCAAAGATATTCGCATTTGTGCTCCAGCCAACTCAGACAACATATGGAAAGGTGGTTTTAAAAAATGATTTTTATGTAAATATTAATGAGTAAATGCATCATGGGTGTACATGTAAGCCTGAGTGAAACATTCCAGCACTAACCATCATCATCACGGAGTGGAGAACCAAGTACAGACGAGAAATGAACCTGCAGGATAACAATGCCAAGTCTAAGGCCGTTGATTCACTTCTGAACTTTGAAACAGTGAGTAACAAAATTCTGAAGAAACAGCTTCTTACATTGAATTCTACAACGTGATCCATAATAAGTCAGAAGGTGTTGCTCTTTTGTAGGTGAAATATTACAATTCTGAGAATTATGAAGTCAGTTGTTTTGAAGAAGCCATCTTGAAGTACCAGGTAAAGTCCCTCTTTCAGATGATCTACTAGTTTCTAAATTCATGTGACCTCCCAGCAGTCTAAAGGTATTTGTGTGTAGTTCTTTAACGTGTAAGCTGTTGTGCAAGATTGCATGTCACCCAGTCATCTGTGAAAGACTTCATAGATAAACAGCTGTGTAAAAGGCATGACAGGAAGCTGTTAAACTACAGGTACACATGACTGCATTTTTAAGTGACTCATTCATGTCAATTCTCTCCAGGCATCAGAGTGGAAGTCCAACGCCTCCTTGGCCCTCCTGAACCAAACACAGAACCTGGTCATCGGCTTGGGCCTGCTAGCTGGGTCTCTGCTCTGTGCATACTTTGTCACAGTTGATCAGTTTCAGGTGTTGCATTTCTGTTCTCACTTTCACTTTGTTTTTTTTTCCTTTTGTCCCCCCAAATCTTGCACTCTGTGATTCTCAAGTTTTCAGTTTTCATTGACTGGAGTTCATTTTCATGAATGGTCTGGATGCTTATGCATGTTGTCACTTATGTTTACTGTGCATGGCTGATTTCTAGGTTGGGGACTATGTTCTCTTTGGAACTTACATTATCCAGCTCTACACTCCTCTCAACTGGTTCGGCACATACTACAGGTAAAGAATGTCTCTGCAGTGGTTCAGTGTAAAAGATGTTTTTGATAAATGAAATTGTAATAATAATAGTAAAGTAACCCTTATCATTTATCTTAGGATGATTCAGACTGCTTTTGTTGACATGGAGAACATGTTTGAGCTCCTGACAGAGGAGAAAGAGGTAAGAGATGAATTCTATTTGGTATAGTTGAGAGTAATGGGAGCTCTCCAACACTGCAGTTTTCACTTGCAGAGATCATATCATCTCAGGAAATTATATGTCTCACACAAGAACTATTAAGTATGTGTAAGACACAATGTTTTGTTTTTTTAAAAAAAAGTTTAGCCTTTATCATGTTTTAGCTTCCAAACACTTAGTTCAACTTCGTTAGATCCTACTTCATTTACACCTAAGTTATTCAGATTCATTCAGTGCCAAATACTGTGACATATGATTTTACACCTTTTTAGATTTCACTGATATGTAAATGATATAAGTAATACAAGAAAATGCCTTTATTGATATTTTAGAGCTGTAAGATGTGAGATTTACTCTTACACATAAAGTCAAAAGCACATAAGCGCACTGTCTGTTGAACCCTGCTATGAGCTGTGTGTGCATCTCTCAATCATGTGCCTGTTTCCACATGCTCCTGATCCTCTGTTCTCCAGGTGAAGGATAATGAAGATGCAGTAGATCTGTTCTGCACTGAGGGGAGAGTGGATTTCCAAAACGTGTGCTTCAGCTACACTGCAGGGTACGTCCCGCCACATGTTAGTGACACAGCAGCCACAAACAATTGGTATTCACTATCCGGTGCACTCTGGCTCCCATTGTTTTCGATTTCCTACGTCTTGTCTTCATTTAAATAAATGTATTTTTATGCCAAAGATATTTTTGAATGTCATAGAAAACAGAGCGACTGTTAGAACGTACAGTTAAGACTAGGGAAATAAACATCCGTTCTCTAAAGCATTATTTTAAACATCTGCAGGAAGGAGATCCTCAGAAACGTGTCGTTCTCAGTGATGTCTGGTCAAACAGTGGCGCTGGTAAGTTTCCAACGGAAGACATCAATGATGGTTCAGTGGTAACATGCTGAAATGATTGTAATATAATTGTGAGACTACGAGGCTACCCATTTCTGCTCTTATCCCAGGTTGGCCAGTCGGGGTCGGGCAAAAGCACCATCATCCGACTGCTCTTCCGTTTTTATGATGTCCAGGCAGGCTGCATCCTCGTTGATGGTCACGACATTGCAAAGGTAAGAAGCTGGGACTGTGTGATCTAGAGAAGGTTATCTTACTTAGTTGGTCTTCTCACCTACTCTTTAGACAAGATGTCATCTATTCAAACAGCTTCATGGATAAGTGCTTACATTGCAGCAATGCTTGTTAATATCTGATAGTTTAACACACAGCAAGGTTTTTCTGTAACCTTTACTGTCCACTTCCACCGCCAGAAGATGGGGCCTGTGACATCTTTTTGGGTGGAGTCATATGACTAATTGCATTTTAAAATCTGCATCTCTATGAGTATGACAATATATTCCTACACAAGCACCTCATTCTGCTTTATGAGGGAATGATTAGTGATCACCTGAATCAAATCTTATTTAATGAGGAAAAGCACTGCTGTAATCAACACTCTTCTCTTGCCATTTCACCATTTGAATGACGAAATACTACTAGAAGTGTGTCAATGGTAACTATTGCCATTTTGTTTAAGAGCGAACAAGAAATTAGTTTTCTTTAAATTATCCAAGTTCTGTACACAGCATCATTTCTCTTATTTTCATGTTTTGCCGTGTGCTTTAAAGAACAATATTTTTATTTGGAAATTTTGTCAGCAGTTCTTAAAAACTAAGGCAAAGCTGTTGAGTTCAATACTTACACCTATAAAAGATAAAACCTGAGAAACTGAAAAAAAAATTTTCTGGAGCTGTATGTGAGAGATGGAGATATGACGAGGCTGTGGCCAGGTTTTCAGGGTGACTAAAAACAAGGAACTTATAAAAATTATTATTATTAGCCAGCAACAGATGCAGCCTCCAGATGCAGAGTTGCTTCATTTTAATCCAAACCTGCTTGTCACAGAGTGATATTACCTATGCTGTATAGTGCATTAGTAATATAGCATGCTTTTCTTATGGTCTTTTTATGAAGGGTGAATGTACTGAATTATATGGACTAGCGGCTTCATTATCAACCAATTGTAGCAAATATTTTGATAATTATTTGGGCAATTTTTTAAAGACATTTTTTAAGCCTACTGACAAATCATTTCCAGTGGTGTTCACAGAGTTTAATGTTTTAAATTAGCTTTACTTTTGTGTTCTGTTTTATAGAGAATCCTTCGGTAAAGTCCAACTCTGAATATTATTTGAGTAGCATGTTAGCTTGTTAGCTCTCTGTCAAGCTGACAAACATCAGTCAGACCATACTGGTGTGAATTTCCTCTTTCAGCGATGCACAAAAGTAACTTGAACACTAAGAACTCCCCCTTGTGGAAAAGCTTAAGCCTGTCAAACCCAGTTCTATCATGTTCCTCTCTTGACCATTTAAGTGACAATCTAACCTCAAAATATTTTCAGTGGGAAAGTAAAATTTGATTGGTTAATGTAATGTAAAATGTCATCGGTTTTAAGTGAGTTATTGTGACAGCCCCAGCATGGACTTTTGACGCTGTTCTGCAGCATTTGTGTCCTTTCTCAGACATTATAGGACTGTGAGGTATTGCCTGAGGGATTGTGAAGTGAAAACCTTCAGTGCGGTTTTCTGGTAACGATACTGCACAAAGGTCTCTAGTGAAAAACTTTGGGAGTTTGGGCAGTTTGGGAATGGATAACAGCCGTTCCGAACGAATCAAAGATAGCATTTCCCCAGCCAAAGCTCCGCTGTATCTTTAACAAAGAACGATTTAATCTGCGGTTAAGAATCAAAAAGCTTACTCTGTTGCTGCTGGCATGAATGTTTGTTAGCGGTTCAGAACTGAGAGGAATATTAGACCAACTCCAGTTAGGAACTGCCACCACAGTTTTATAGCTACCCTAGCGCTGGCTTTGAGGTCTTGCTGTGTCGCTTTGGAAAGCCTCCTGTACTGCCTTTTGCAGTGATCCCTTATTGGGATTCCAAAAAGAGGTCCTTAATTAGTCTCTGTGTGACATGCTTACTGTGATGAATGGTGTGAAATCAGCACTTCTTTGAACTATTTGAATGCTTCAAATTAAGTAATTGCTCTGACTTCCGTACCTGACAACTAATTGCGCCACTTACCTTTTTGAATTACATAAATGCCATTTATACGCCTTTCCTGAACACACAGAAAAAAGGTTGTCTTTGAATTTCAGGTCGCCGTCTTGTGGTTTTGTTCCACTCTGCTAACTGTCTGTATTTAATAACAAAGTAAAAGTGCACAATTATGCCTTTTTGAAGTGATGCTACACCAGACCTCAAAAGCTTTACATTTTGTAATCTTAAAGCCTTGTAATTATGGCAGTTTTCCAGAAACCTTGCAGTCAGTGGACAGACACACACTCTCACATATGCACATGCATGCAGGGGATGGTGCCTGAGCAGCAGGATTTCAGTTTCCCCTTCATATCCAAGTCAACCTGCCCCCTGTGAATAAATCATAGTGTGGAACTGGTAAATAATGAATACAGAACTTTAAGGCTGCTTTTATTCCGCCATATGGACGGAGTGTCGGCACATTTGCACGACTTTCTGGTGTCTGCTGAGAGGTGCTCAGAGTTCAGCCGCCATGCTTCTCTCTCTGTCTCTTGCTCTCTTTGTCTCTCTCGCTCACCCCTCATGTGTCTTTCTTTCTCTCTCTCTCTCTCTCTTTCTCTTTTTTCAGAATCTCTTCCCCCTCTGTCTGTCTCCCTTTCCTTATTTATGCAATTTTCCTTTCTCTCTCTTTCTCTCCATCTGTTTTTCTCACATACCCTCTCACTTTCCCTTTCTTTCAGAATCTCTTCCCCCTCTGTCTCTGTTTCTCTGTCTCTCTCTCTTTCCTTTTCTCTTCATGTTTCCTTTCTCTCTCTCTCACTTTCTGTCTCGCTCTCTGTCTCACTTTCTCTCTCTCGCATGTTTCTGTCTCTCTCTCTATCTCATTGTCTCCTCATCTTTCTCTTCTCTCTCTCTCTCTTTCTCTCTCTCTTCCCCTGTCTCAGTCTCTGTCTCTCTCTCTTTCATGCATTCTCTCTCTCTCTCTCTCTCTCTCTCTCTCTCTCTTCCCTCCTCTCTCTCTCTCTCTCTCTCTCTCTCTCTCTCTCTCTCTCTCTCTCTCTCTTCCCTCCTCTCTCTCTCTCTCTCTCTCTCTCTC
>JBBPCY010000002.1:18784593-18843141 GCA_037974405.1 Brachyalestes nurse | reverse complement strand
CTTAGGTGCTCTCTCTCACTCTCACATTCTCTCTCTCTCTCACACTCTGTCACTCTCTCTCTCTCTCTCCCTCTCTCTCTCTCTCTCCCATTCTCTCTCTCTCTCTCTCTCTCTCCCCTTCTCTCTCTCTCTCTCTCTCTCTATCTCTCTCTCTCTTCCCTCCTCTCTCTCTCTCTCTTCCCTCCTCTCTCTCTCTCTGTCACAGTTCTGCTCATGTACTCGCATCTGAGTCTGAGGGTTAGGGTTAGAATCACTCCACATCCGCTCCACAGAATCAGCGAGGCTTAGTGCCCAAGTCTGAGTTCCGTAAAGCTGTTTGCAAATCAACAGAAGTCATTGTTTACAACAGGACGCACCTGCCATCGGGAGATTACAACTGTGCTGTAATTACACCAGGGAAAACAGTACAATAATAGTTGGGGGAGAGCAAGCCGTAACTTAACACACTGAACGCATTATTAAATGCTTTAATTTATGAGAAAAGCATTTTGATCATCTACTGGGTGTTTAATGTGATACCAGTGGAAATGTTGCATCTTACCCCTCATGTGGGGGTAATTGTAACAGACTGGCCAGGAAATTGTGATATTCATATGCAGTTCTACATTCTTGTCTCTAATGGAGTATAGATGCATAGATCTACAGTGGCAAGTGAAATTCTGGACACCCCTGATCAAATTCTGTTTTGTTGGTTTTCTAAGTGAAAAGAAGTTAATTCAACATCTGCATGGAACAAACTTGAATATGACATTTCCGCAAACTTTATTGCACAATAAAACCATAATAAAACCATCATGAAAACAAACCATGCCATGTGCAAAAGTTTGGGCACCCCTTTTATTCGATGCATAAGTGTTATTTTTTCAGTCTTGTTGTTGATCTGACTTAATTATCCTTAAAGTGTAATAAATATTGTGACCTTCTCGGCATACTGTTGCAGTCAATGGGGTCATGGGCATTAGCACATAACTGGGCATTGGCACATAACTGAAGATCTACACAGAAGATAATTTACTTACAAAGCAGGAGAAGACTATAAAATAAATTTGAAATAAATTGTTTCTGCTTGTAATTCTCCCTTCCCAAAATGTTATTATGAAAGGAAATTAAGTAGGACTTTGAAGTCAAGTCAAAGAAAAATCTATTCAAAAAGTGGTTACAGACTGGTCAAGTACACACAGAAATCTCCCCTCACTGCCAAGGACCTACAGGAAGATTTGACTGACATGGCAGTAGTGATGCACTGACCCAGTGTGCAGTGTTTTCGCACAAACATCCTCCACATGGAAGGGTCATTAGAAGGTCAGGACAGCAGGAGGAATGTAGACTATTTAATATAGGACAGGAAATATCCATTCATTGTTTAATTATGGATATGACCCTAATGTTAATTAAACACAGAATTGATATTTGCTAGCCACATTTGATACAAAGTGTCTAAAGTCTTTATATTTATTTTGATGAATATACAGTTGCATGTGAAAGCTTGGTCCCCCCGGTCAAGTCACATACTAAAAAGAAATTAACCGCACCTCCGGAACAAACTTAAATATGACACATTTAACAAATTTTATAAAATGCACGAACATTTGCTGAATTTTGCATATTACATTTACAGCATTTGGCAGACTCTCATCCAGAGTGACATACATCTGTGTTTTTTAGGTTCACAAGAAAATACATTCCTCATCCTAGTTAGACTAGACTTAAAAGTAAGAGCCCTCAGAAGACTAAGAAGACTACGATTCTGAAAGAGTAAATAAAATAAATACGCCATCACCACGCACAAGATTTTGGGGAGTAAAGTTTGTTTTAGGTGTTAGTGAAACTAAAATGTGTTATGTGAGTAAGTTTGATCCTTTGAGTTGAAGTTAGGTTTAGGCTTCAGGAAAAATTCGTTTGAGTTTAATAGATATTTAGCCAGTTGAGCATCTGTTGTGGGGTATCAAAATTTTATTCTGAAATTATATTCTAGATTTGTTTTCCTCATCCCGAAGTGCACGAAAGACAGAAGAGTTCTCTGGTAACTGATGCACAAGTACAAATACATTTTCTGTTTTAATCTTTGCAAAAGACGACTGAGTTTATCATTAATTTGTGTCTGCGAAAGAGTGTTCTATGAAATGTTTAGAAAGAACTTGAAGGAGCTGATAGTGAGCCCCCCTCCTAAGTAAAATGTGCCAGTAGGTTAGGTAAAACACATCTAATTCAAAATCTTGTGCCAAAATGCAACAATATGTTAGCAATCATGAAGAGCTGTAATAGTTTGAGAGTTTAATAGAGACTCTTCAGTCTATTTTAAGGTCTTTTATAAGGTTTGTGCACCTGTATTGAAACCATTGTAGTGGGATGGAGACGAGGCTCTGTGTGGATGTGGTTTTAACTGACTGGTCAAGAGTGTTAGGGCAGAGATTGTGGTCTGGATATAAACGGAGAAATGCTTGTGGATAAAGAGCCCTCAAAAATTCTCTTTTTCCTCTACTTTCTCATGCTCTCTCTGTCATCCCCACTTTGTCATGCTATGGCTCTGAGACTCTCGCAGTCTGAGCGCAGGCACACAGCTTCACACTTGTGCACCACAGCCACACATTCCTGGTGTATTAACGTGCGTAGAGGCCAGCAGGAAGCATGAGGTGGACTCAGCGTGCCAGAACCCTCCTCAGGGAGTGTGAGCTTTCTCATAGAGCAGGCATGAGAGCACATCGCTTTTATAGACCAGCTGTCATCAATTCAGCCACTCATCCTTCATGCTGGTGGCCAGATCAGCACCATTAAACTTACTGGAACATTAGGATGTACTTTCCAAGAACAGAGTGGAACTCTGTCGGTTCTAAAATGTTGTTTGGTAAAAGTTTCAGTTTGTGTCATGGGTGAATGAATTTCATCCAGTGGTAAAACCCGCTCATTTACTCTGGCAGTATCATGTGTAATCTATGGAAAAAATGCTAAAAGCAATCAACTTTAAAAAGGTGATTTGGTCAAAATATAATTTATTCATATTTCGACATACTTTCCTCAAATACAGCTCAGGGATCAAGATATGCTTAGTGTCTGAAGACATGTAGTGTCTGATGCCGCAAAAAAAAATCCAATTATGAGGAAAAACTACATTATTGGAACTATAATAAACACACCCTCTTGCCTTCTACAGTGCCACTGGACTCTCATGAGTGGGATCTTGTTTAAATATTAGGAAAACCAGCTTCTGACAATGTATCTTGAAGTTGGGAAGGATTTTGGGATAGATGAAGGAGGCTGGGCCATTTAAAATGTGTTTTGCTCTTTTCCGTTTTTCCCCATTTGCCTAATCCAGAAGCAGGATAACGGATGTTATTGCTAGGAAACAGACTATCATGTCTGTATTTATTGTCCTCGACATCAATGGCTACGTTAGCAGTTAGGATTTCTTTTATTGCCGTGGGGGATTCCCACTGGCCGTATGCTGTATTGTAGTGAGAGAGAACACTGATTCGTGGAAACCAATACCAGACCACGAATTCTGTCTACCTGATGAGGTACAGTGCTGCACTACACTAATGACAAAGTAAACTTTGATTTATGATACAATATGACGTTGTTATATGAAAAGATAGAAGGTGACTGGAACTGCTATTTTTATCTACAGGCATGGAAAAAATGAGACAATCATTTTTATTCTGGTTATTGCTTTTGTAATTAGTGGGAGTGTGTCTGTGAAAAATGTGCATGCCACTGTTGTTTTATACACTTTTGACAACACTTGATTCAAAATTCCAAACTAAAAAATTGAGAAAATTATAAATAATACATATAAATAATTTATTATACCTAGAATTGTTAAACTACACTCTTACAATATTTTACAATTGCAGCAATTAAAAAAGTGATGTTAAGAGCACAGTGTGTGCATGTGTTTCATCCGTCAGAAACTGAATCAGGAGTGAAGCTGCTGGAATACAGCACATAGAAAAGCTGCTCTACAAACACTACTGCACTTATAACACATATGGAGGCGTTTCTTATTTTTTGTACAGCTCACACTGCAATAGTTCGTAAAAGAATAGCAGCCTATGCATTTTACACACACAGTGCCACAAATTGTACAAACAGTGAACAGAAAAAGGGGAAAAGTGGTCTGTTTTTTTTTTTCTTCCATGGCTGTATATATGATTTGTATGATTGGTTTTTTTTTTTACAGATGACATGTTGTACATATTTAATCATATATAATTCATTAAATTATTTCTGCTATAGGTACAGTTGTACTCTGTCTGTGTCCTAGGAAGGAGGTGGGTGATTTATGCATAATCCTGTTTTCCCAAGTCCCAATTCACTTTAAAGGTGAGACGACATAAAAAGGAAGTTGTCATGACCAAATACTCCCCACCTAACCCTGTCAGTTCCCTTTGGCTGTCAATGAGAAGACTACACGCACATGCACACACCTCCACACACCCTCAAAGCGGGAAACATCTGTTGGCTATTCTTTGTACTCATTTCTCAGGGAAGAGCTTTCACGGAAATAATGGATCAACACTTGAATCCCAGGGCCTTTGATGGCATGGACAGCTTCAGGCTGTTTTCATTCTGCTGCTGGTCACTGATTCAACCTTCTCAGTGCACTTTTGACGCCCGCGTGTCTGCCTGTGCCTGCGGAGCCTCGTGTGTAACACTACACCCTAATGTGTGTGTGAAAAAGCCAGGAGGAGAGCTTTACGGCCGGATATGAATATATCACCCAGGCACATGCATGCCTGCTGCAAAACAAACACACAAACAAGTGTGTGCCCAGACTATTGCCCTGCCGTGTGACAGAGCAAGTGGCTGCGGGCGGAAAGGTGGGAGGGGGGGTAACGGGGCATGCTAACAAGACCCCCAGATGAAAGCGGCATGAAATATTTAACATTTTCATATAAGAAACTTTTGAGGCTTGTAAATGTTCTTTTTTTCAAAGGAATTACACAGAGCTTTTGATGGTAGAAATCAAAGTTGTTTGTCGGCATGCTGGGAAAGGGGTGAGGGGGGGGCTGCTGGAACTTACTGATCCCGAAAGCGATGGGCATGGTGCACAGCCGCACCACAGACAGCTGATAAACCACGTGTTCCCTTACACACTCAGACTGACACACACACACGTGTCATGCATGTGACTGACCCGGCCATTAATTTATTTTACTGCCTGATTCCAGCCTACTGCCCCAAAACAGCTACTACTGCAAAACTGCCAGATAGAGGCCATAATTAGTGCTGTATGATTTGATACTGATGGGATTAGTGGTCAGTTAGCAGTTTATAGATTTTGACACATTTCACTGAAAGGGTCATTAGGGCCAAGTATTGCACTTACTCACAGAACTGTCCAGGTACAAAGAAGATACAATGTGCATCAGAGGTGTGGGGATATGTAGCTTTTTGAAATGTTGTAATAAATAACCATATTTCTTTGCTACTTTGATGCCATTAATTTGATGGAAGTGTATTAAACAAAAACTGCTCAAATCTGAAAACTGCAAAAGTAAAGGTTGAAATAATGAAACATTCATTTACTGTTTTTTATTAAGAAAATCAACACACTCCCGTTTCTACTTCAACGTTAGTTCAACTGACATTAGTTTCACATTGAAGTTACAGTGTTTCTGCCTGAACTGCTTTTAGAAAAAAAATACATACAAAAATGTAGGATATGTACGCTTTAAAGGAAGTAAAAAACATTGCTTGACATCAATTTTTGACGGACAGTTCATCAGCAGCATGATGCATCATTCTCTAGGGTGATTTGAAAGGAATATTCTGAGAACTACTCATGTTACTGAGAGAAACAAAACCATTCCCTTGACAGGTAGTCATTGCCCAACAGCATGGGCTGATTTTGTGGTGCAATGGATTTATCTGTATTAGCAAAAAGCACAGACACCAAAATGCCTGGTTTATGTTCTAACTGTCATACTAGAAACCTGCGTTTCTTAAAGCAACAGAGGCTGAACAGATGCATTTTAACACAAAACACATTCATGACTAAAATAATGAAAATATGACCTTTAGCATAAGTAAAATAAGTTTTACAACTATAAGCTTTCTATGAAGAGAACTGATGCATTGTTAACAGAAACCATGCTACATTAATAATGGAGAGGTTTTAAAAAAAAAACTGTCGACCAGAGAAGGGGCCAAAACTAAACCAAACACTTTTTGTAGGTGGGGGAACTAGCATTGCCAAAAAGGGCACTCTTCAAACATTTTGTCAACTTTTTGGAGAGGGGCTGGTGGGTGGTATGAAAAAGTTTTGACAATAGGGGGGAGAAGCAAAATTAACCAAATACTGTTTTTGTAGGCAGGGTTTACCAGCTGGAGCACAAAGGGCACTGAGGCCAAAGAGTCAGGTGCTTGACCACCAAAAGTTGGCCAGCACCACAGGCATGAGAACCCTCAGCTCAGTCTCCAGATGCTGATAACTGCTGTGCATGGGCACCAAAGGTTTGTCCACCATGGTGTTTCCCACACTTATGGTGTGAGTCTGCGTTTGTGTTCACAAAACTCGCTGATGAAGGAAAGAATGTTTACTGAGCACACGTTTTTTTCAGAAGGGTTAATTAAATAAATACTTTTGTTTGGAAGATTTCACATGGAAATAAACTTTGTTAATCAAGGAATTTTAGCAGAATGTTTATCATGTTGTGAATGTAGGTATGAAACTACTGATTCTTTAGGTTCTGCAGTTCATGGGCTGAAATGTTAAATATGCTCATAAGTGGTAAGGGTGGTAAGGTTTATTAAAAAAAATAGAATTCATATTCACTAAAAATGATTATTTTATTATTTTAATTTCACTGACTAGTCCTAATTCGTATCCCAACTAGTTGTGGTTCTTTGAGGAAATGCCAGCAGTTTAACTGTGAGTGCAGCTCTCAGGCACTCAGTTTCCACCACTGCAGTAACTCTGCTTTAATGACCGTCCACACTGAGGCCCCGCATCCTGTTAATCATATTTCAGTTTATGGAACACTTCATAAAAGCACTTAATGACTCCACTCAGATGTTGTCCTGGCAGACAGTGTTTGCTGGTCTGGAAGCCTCAGCTGTTGACATGGACCCATCTTTAGAAGACAGCTGCAAGGAGAGAAAGTGTGAAGGGGCAGAAAGTGTAGGTGAAGGTGGGAAAGAAATGCAGAGGGGAGGAGGGCTCTGTACTTCATTATAAACTTCCTGGTGTGGGCGAGGACCGGGCAGAGGAGACTGGAGTCTATAATACCGTCTGTGAGTTGTTAAACAGAGCCGTGTGTGGAGGTTCGTGTCAACATGATGCTTTCCGTACATTTGGTCCAGGTTGGGCACACATGAGTAGTTCCTTCTTAGCCGTTTTGTGTCTTAAGAATTAAACTGTAACAGCCCTTGTGTGCGCGCACATCTGGTCAGAAATCCAGAACTCGGCTCTTGCCGAGTGGATTCAATTTCACGTTTCATGTTTTGCATATCACTGATCCCACTTCTCTTTGTTTTCTTACCCCTCATTTGCAAGCATCTGACATGGTCAATTTTCTCATGCTTGCTTTGTCTCCAGGGTATACACATATGAAAGTGTTCAGGTAGTCTTTAAAACATAACTAATCTGTTTAAAAGAATAATAAAGTGTAGCCAGTCAAAGCTGTTCAAGTAGAAAATAAACTTTATAATATATGCCATCACTGGATGTCTCGTGAACAGGAAAATATGTGGTGAAAGTCACAGACACTTTAGAGATGTATTTTATTGATTGGTTGCTTGAAACTTACTGTCTTTTGTTAGGCTAGTTGACTGTGAAATTTAATTGAATGTCTGCAAGATTCCCAAACGCTGACAGAAATAAAGATTGTAACTATTGCTACATCTGTTGTCAGCATCTCAGCCGCAGTATTCTCTAGGGTGAGATTCTCCAGTTTAAAGTCTAGAAACCCCCCACCTTCTGATGATGTATCTTAAAGGTGAGAGGAGAAGTACTTTGCTGCTTTGGTGGGAGGGGCTGTTGAATTTTTTTCACCACAGCTGGCTAATGCAGAAGGAAGACAGATAGCTAATGTTACCGCTTGGAAACCGAATCCCACATCTGCATTAGCCTCTATATGGATGGCTGCACCAGCAGTCATGATTTCTTTATCACTGTGGGATTAGCGGGTTTCAGTGGTTTATGTGATGTATTTCTGTAATGCATGCTGGGTATTGTAGTGCAAGAATGTTGATGGACAAAAAAACACAAAGGCTATCAAAATATTATTCTGTCAAATGAATGAGCTTTCAGGATGCAATGCTGTACTTTAGAATACTATTTAACAACAGTTTTTGACCAAAATGCCTTAAATAAATCATTGTAATCAATAAGCATTTTCATATGTTCATGAAATATTATCTGTATTCCTCAATGTGTTCTGATTTGTTGGGTTTTGTTATGCAATTTACCAAACTTCAAAGACTGGGGAGATGCTAATATTTTCAGTATTGTTAGAAGTGAGGGGTATTTGTCCCTGAGGAGGCCCCTCTATGTGGTCCTCTCTGAGAAAGAGCGCCTAAAGACTGGTCTTGTAGTGCGCCTTCTTGGAGACAGTGGTTTCTCAGCCTGATCTGTCTATCCAGATGGTATCGGTTATGACTGAAAAAAGAGGGAAAAATACCCAAATGCAATCAAAATGTAATTAGAGTAAGAGAAAATGACAGATAACAATCTGAAAGATATTGGTTAGCCTTCAAGGGGACTAGCAGTGTGGGCCCTGAGGTTAGGAATACCAGTATGGTAGAAGCCAGCAAAGTAGCCCGTTTTCTTACAGAGTCAAACGCTCATAAATTTCCCTGTAGACTCTAAAAACACATTGTTAAACTTGAGCTTCTTAAATTTCCAATCAGTCTTCTCAGTGGAATATTATATTCACACGGTTGTTCATTAAGCATTTGAAAAGCATGTGGTGGGCTTTCCAAAAGACTCTGTCTGCTTACAATCAGCTTGGGTATTGTTGCAATGAGAACCGGAAAACTGCAGTGAAACTAATGTTTTTGAGGATAAAAGTGTCATTGTTGGGGCACAGATGCTTCTCTCGAATAAAAAACCTGGGAAGCCATTTGTGTTTCGCATGGCTGCAGTAAGCCCCCTCTCACCCAGCTCAGTCTGATGTTAATTAGTTCATAAATTAAAGACATTGACTTTTTTTGCAGGCCAGATGAATGGGAAAGACGAATGGAAAGACGCTGAATTAAGAGCATTCGGGGAAGAATAAAGTAAAGCTAGGCAAAAATAAACAAAAGGCAAAAGCGAAAAGAGAACTTCAAAAGGGGATCTAATTCAGCTGGCGTTTGAAGTGAAAAGGCTGAGGCTGGTTCCACACGCCACATGGATTAATGGTGGAAGGGACTGCTGGAGCGACAGACTCTCTCTGGCCCCTCAGGCCCTGTCCGTGTCTCCGCTGCCTTTATGCAGATTTTAGGCCGGATTCACTGAGCCTTTGCTAATGGCTATGGTTAATGTTTGAATTTGCTGAATGGTTTCAGGAAAAAAAAAATATTTGAGCTATTATGATCATTCCTTGTTACTAGATATTAACATGCGTTTTGGACACACTGCATAAGAACTGATTTGGCAGGCCTGGTAAATATCTACTTTTGCTAAGTGTTCATTGGAATGTTTGAAAGTGCTCAGTGGACCCAGTGAAAATGCCGATGGTACCACACTTACTTGATGAGTAGCATAACATGATTGTGAAAGTAGTAACCACACTGCTTGTGTGGTTTTCAAACCAAAATGTGGGGAGAACTACATGACTGCTGCATATTTCACCTTGGTGGCCTAGCCATCCAAACCTAATCACTTTTCTTTTTTACTCTATTAACACTATTCATGGAGCTGTGTGCATAGTAAAAATATTTTTTATTCATGATGTTCACTCATAGACGGTTGACTATGCAGTTCCTCTAGGTTGGACAGCATGACCTGAAGATATTGTCTTTGCTTTAAGATTTTGTATGGTGTGGAATTAACAGTGGAAAACATAATACTGGGTACCAAAAGTGAACAAAGAAGAAAGCCCCAAGATTTTGTCTAGATACTGAGAATAGATATGAGTTAAGATGCTATCCGTGTAGAAATCAAACCACATTAGACTGATAATTCCTGTGCTCTGTGACCCTGTTGACTTGAACTGTTATCATAGCGGACATCTGCCTTAATTGAGTATTGATTCTGAAAGTCTTGTGAGATTGGGTGCTAGTTTTAGTGTCAGAAAAGGTATTTGGCTGCTCCTGCTGTTTTTTTATATTACCATTAACCTAATTTCTTGGTTGGTATTGTCATATGCTAGTGTGTCATTCATTTTCAAAATTGTCCCATATTTATTTTGAATTGTTAATGTTCTTTTTAGCCATTCTCTAAATGTCTCCCATAGCATATCTTAGGGGAGTAACAATCCATCAAGATATCATGATATCACAATACAAAAATGAGACTTTATGCATTATGAATGTGATGGTGCGTTGTGTGGAATATCTATTCTGTTCCTTATGATATTTAGTATAATAGTCTCCACATTCACGTCATATGTCACCCTCTCTCTCTCTCTCTCTCTCTATCCAGTTCTAGTTTCATTAGGAAAATGTCCCCACACTGATTACAGTCACTAGGTTTCCCTATTAAAAATGTATTTAAAAATACTGTAAGATTACTGAATTGTTTTTAGTCTTACTTTGTTAAATATATCGTGAGTCGATCAAACTGTGAGGCCTGAGTTTTCTATTGAGTGAATGTATCGTTACACCTCCTACCATATTCTTGGTTTGGCATTCTGACTGTTGATTAGATAAATGGAAAAGGAATGCTAACCTCAAATAACTACTCTGAGTCAAGAGGAAGAGAGTTTGTGTATCAGAGAGAATGCATTTCCGAATGGTGATGATATGGAAGATTAGACTGTTCGTGACAGTTCGACAGTCAGGCCGTTGGTTTCAGCAGTGGAATCTCTGTGGTCTGATGGAATGGTGCTTAACTCAGCCAAATACAAGATGTCTAAAAATAGGAGGATCTGATATCATGAGAAACAGTTGACTACTCTAAATTGAGTTTATTTTTCCCCAAAAACGAAATGTTGTCCTGATGTTCTATTGCATGTTTCCTTTTTGTACTGATATCAAGACTTGTGGCTACTGCTGTGTAAACTCAAGAATATAACCTTAAACATCACTACTCAATTCATGGATGTCTGTGAAAGTAGTGTACAATGGGATTTTCTGCAAGGAAATTTGTATTTATTTGAGGCTTAGTAGTCTCTAGAGCTCTGACAAAGCAGTACCATTGGCACTTGTTTTTTTCTCGAGCTGTGTGTCCCTCCCTGCCCCGCTCTTCCTTCCATCCCTCTCTTCTTCACTCCTCTCCACTTGCTGCCCCTTGATGTCAGCTGGCACTGCCTCACAGCGCCTGGCAGGCGTTGGATCTCGGCAGGGGGCTATTTCCTACCAGCACCCCGCCCTACAACAGGCCAGCATGGGGAGATTGTCACCCTGCTTTATAATTGGGCTTTCAGATCTTCAGAACCATGGACCCCTCTATAGCACAGCACCTGGCTGTTTACCTTTCAAAGGCATTGGAGATTGCACAGCCCTGCACCCTGGAGTTGCTTGAAAGTTTGAGACCCACAGGACAGTGTTTCACCTGGTCAACATGTTCGCAACTGCTGTAGACCCTTCAGAGCTAAAAGTGATGTGTGTTGCGGTACCTCCAGTAGCGTGGAGCAAAAGTCTAAATGAGCATAAGAGTTTTAAAGCTGTTAAATAGTCTCAAGTTCTGCTGCTGTGTTTGTATCTCTTATGTGCAGGTAAAACAGAGCTCTCTCCGTTCCTACATTGGCGTTGTCCCTCAAGACACCGTCCTCTTCAACGACAACATCCGGGAGAACATTCGCTATGGACGGATCAGTGCCAGCGACCAGGAAGTGGAAGATGCTGCACTGGCTGCTGACATCCACCACAAGATCCTGACTCTTCCAGATGGTACATCACCCACCACTGTCGTTTTCAATCATGAGTTAAGGTTGTAAAAACATATGGTTTCCAAATGCTGACTGATGTACACTCCCTCTGAATTGAGAAGCAAAAGATTGACCAGCATTGGTTGTTTTTTTGTGTGAGGAACAAGCATCCTCATTACGTGTCTAGACGTGTGTAGACACCTGCTCACCAAATGTTTCTTCTGAAATCAAGTCTATTAATAAGAAGTCTGTCTGCCCTTTGCTGCAGTAATAGCACCCAGTCTTCTGGAAACGCTTTAACTGCATTCTCTTACAAGAGTATTAGTGAGGTTAGGTACATATGTTGGAAGATTGGATCCCAAACACCACTCCAACTCATCTCATAGGTATTGGCTGGCGCTCCATCAATCTAGAAAACTAATTTCCTTCTCCAAAGCAAAGTATTACACGTGGCACCTAATACCATTAGCCTTATATGCAGCTTACCAGAGTGTCCCATTCTGTTAGTGCTTTTCTACTGTGTGTGTGCTCAGCTGAATTTCCGTGGCAGTAATGTGTGCACTTTCAAGTAGCTCGGTTCACTAGTTAGAATGGGTGTCAATGAACTTATATTGTGTGTTTCTTTCTCAGGATATGACACACAGGTGGGAGAGAGAGGGCTTAAACTGAGTGGAGGAGAGAAACAGAGAGTAGCCATTGCTCGCACCATCCTCAAAGCCCCTCGCATCATCCTACTGGACGAAGTGAATAATGACATTTGTTTGGAGGGAAAAAAGGGCTTTTTTGAAATGCAGTGCTATAAAAAGTTTGGGTGCACACACTTTTCCTTTATTTTCCACATTTTATAACACCATTGAAGACACATTTATGACCAAGATTATAGCAATTATAATATCATTAATAATGAAAAATGCAAAGTATTCCTTAAAAATACTTCAAAATCTCTTTATGATCATGAAGAACAATCAATTGTGTGTCCAACCTTATGATTGGTTCTCTTCATAAATAGAGTAGAGGAGAAAGGGTAACACATATATTTTCTCTATTTAAGTGATTATCCTTAGCATCTCCCAGCTCCAGAAGCATGATCTAGTGCCTTCTGTTTCTAGGCCACTTCTGCTCTGGACACTCAGACAGAGCGCAACATCCAGGCTTCTCTCACCCAGGTGTGCGCCAACAGGACATCTATTGTAGTGGCACATAGGTAAGCATTATTTCATTCAGCCATGGCCACAAAAAGAATCTTATAAAGATTGTTAATATAATCATCTTCACATGCTCTGAGAATAGCTGCTCACAGTTAAGATGCAGAGTGTTTGGATGTGATCAAGGCTTGCTGTTATCCCAATAACCCAGGCTCTCTGCTCTTCTGTCTGGGGTCTCCGGGGTCCAAGACATAAAAGTGGCTCAAATCCTTCTATCAACTGCTCTAAATCCACCGCTTTATCCCTCAGATAAGATCATGTATTGATAGGGAATTCTGTGTGGACATATGGGGAAGATCTCAGTCTCTAATTAAATTGATCTGTTTGTCCTTAAACCCAGCAGCCTCAAAGTGACACTGTCTAGAGGATTTTAAGATAAACGAAAGGTGAATAAGCAAAAGGTGATTGGACATCAGGATCCATGTGTGGCAGGGATATATGTCAGGCGCCTCATTGCTTGCATCTTCAGTGTGAGGGGGGAAAGCAGATGACTAATTACTAGTCGTATTTTTCAATGTCCAAATGTAGACTCATAAAAGAAATGTATTTACATGTTCAGTCAAGGTCAGACACAATTCTCTGTAGATCTGCAACCCACTGTGCGTCGGTCTGCAAGATAATATTTGGGTGTTTATTAGATGTTTTATTAGATGTTTGAAAACAAAACTACAACTTCTCTCACTTCCTCTCCTCCAAATCTCCCTCTTCTGCCTCTTTGTTCATCACATTCTTCTACTCTCTCAACCGCACACTCATGTCGTTCTCTCTCCTTTCCTTTCTTTTCTTACTATCTCCTCAATCAGCTTCTTTGGTCCTTTTTCATCTTCACAGTATTCTTCCTTTTCTTTTTGTCTCTCTCTCTCTCTCATTTCTTCTTCCCTCAGAAAATTGTAAACACATCATGATCAGAGTCTGCATGCTTTGATCCTGTCCAGCCTCTAAGACTGTGGTGCCACTTTGATCTGTTTTTGGGGTGGTGGTTGTGGGGGGTGGCAATCAATAAAGAAGTCTCAGCGCTTTTGTTTGAAGATGAAGGGCGACTGTGTGAGAAGATGACCTGCAGGAGGGTGGGGCATGAATTAAAGAGGCACGGCGGTGGTGTGTGTGTGCGCGCACAAGCATTATGGGTGACTGTGTTTAGTTAAATGTTCATCTGAACAAAGTATGAGATCATTTGTTTCCCTTTGTGTTGGCGCAGGGCAGCAGAGTTTATGGTATTTACATTAGAATGGGGGTCCACAATTAATGCACAAGTGATCTGTTTCGTGTGTACATAGGCAAGCTTATAGAACGTTTCCCATACGCAGGGCCAGCTAACCCACGTTATTCAGTTCTAATTAGTATTTTTCTACACTTTTACTTTGAGTAAATCTTCGCAGGAGATGTTTTTGACTGCTGTGCCACTGTGTTTGCAGGTTATCTACCATAATATCATCTGATCTGATTCTGGTTCTACATGAAGGACAGATTGTGGAGCGTGGAAGGTTGGTAAATTCGTATTGTCTCAGACAGTGTTCTTGCCAGTCTAAAGATAGAAATGTGAGACTGCCTTTTTCTTAGTGGAGAGTGAACCATGGAAGACATGTTGGGGCGGCCAGGAATAGGATTGTGTGTGTGTGTGTGTGGTGAGACTGAACTAAGACCCCTCAGGGCCCCAGAGCAGGCAGGGTGTGGACTACTCGGACACTGAGAGACCATATCCTGTCTCTGAGAAGATGAGCACGGCCCTGAGGTAAAGCCTACTGATCAACTGATAACATAAAGACACACACACACACACACACTCACGCACACTCTCCCTTACTAATGGCCTTTTTCATTGACTCTGCTCAGCCAGTCCCAGTGTAACTGTTAACGCGCAGTTTGTCTCATTTTGCCCTTTGATATATGAGTCTTCCACCCCCAAACACACACACACAAACTTGCATGCACACTCCCACAGGCAGTAGGGATGTAACCCCACACCCTTGCACATTCAACCCTGACTGACACTGCGATGTAAACACAATACACACCAGCTTTTAAGCCTCAGAAACTGCACCGTCTTGCACACACACACACACACACAGGAAGAGAAGGAAGGAGGTGAAGGGTTAATGCTTTTAGGAAAGAGGATTTAATTGAAACACCTTGTCCAGTCCCCAGGCTAGAACAGGTAGAGGTCCCAAAAAAGACATTCCTAGAAGAAAAGTATGACGAGGACTGTGAAGAAACACTACTAAGTGCTTTATTAATTCATACTGGGAATTGTAGACTTCAGAAAGTTGAGCATGTTCTATGGTGGCAAAAACTTTCTCAGATTATACTTAAGGCCCATTTTTGATAACTCCTGGTGTGATGTTCCATTATGAGGAGAGCTTTTTCCGTCTCCAACTCCCTGAGCTCACACTCCCATATGACGCCCACTCCACTTCTGACATTGCCCTTCAGATTAATTGCAGCCTCCGCAGATTTGACCCCCATACAACCCTCCTAATTGACTCTCCGTATGAACAAATCTCTGAGAAAGAGCACCATGGCCCCCAGAGTGCCCCTTGCCCCTAAGTGATCTTTAAAACCAGGAGAAAGCTTCCGCTTTTCATTTAGACCCCCTGTGATGTTGAGCGCGGATGTCTTGATGTTTCAGACACGAGGAGTTGCTGGCCATGCAGGGACTGTACTCAGCCATGTGGCAAAAGCAGCAGCAGCAGGAGAGCGCAAAGCCAAGTTTCTCCTCAGACACACAACAAGAAGAGCAGCAGCATAGTGGAGAATGACACTTCGCCAAAGCACAGGTTAACTATTGAACTTAAGGTGTCATTTACTCAGGCAACTGATATCCAGATATTTGTATTCCAATGGAAAAATTGTTAATGCTAGGCATAAGAACAGGCTCAAAGAAGCATCTTGATAAGCCCTGTTTTGAGTTAGTTGCCCATTTTCTGTACATTCTAGTTACTTCCTGGTGCTCTTTATTTAGAGTTGTATTCTGGTTGATGTTGTTCATAAGCACTCCTACCAAATGAAACAGAATTAGAGTGCATATGATCTTTTATAATTGCATGCTTTAAATGATCTCTCAGGGAATAATATTTTTGATTATCTCAGCAAAATGGTCCTATAAAAAAGTGTATATAGAGTTACCTGTGAAAAATGGTTGAATCTCAATGATTATCTTAAACATGTTAGTTTCTAAAACATGACTGAGCTAAGTGGAATTAAATTAATTTCACTCGCTAGTTGGGACATTGTTTGTGATAAAAAAATGTTGCCAAAGGATTAAACATTTAAGAATGTCAATTCAAAATGTTTTTCTCTTGAATCTGAGAAACATGCACTCCATCTATTCATTATCTGAAACGCTTATTCTTCACAGACATACAGACCAACACGTACATGTGCACACACACACTCATACCTAGGAGCAATCTCCAAGGCTTTGGACTGTGGGAGGAAACCGGAGTTCCTGGCAGAAACAGGGAGAACATGGCAAATTCACAAAGAAAGGACCTTCGGCCGCCTGGCTGGGAAACACGGGACCTCCCACATGCACTCCTCATATTGTAATATGTAATTAGGTTTTGTAATGACTTAATAATATACTTATTGGTAGCTTTGAAAATGCAAACTCATAAATACGACTTCCTTGGAATAAATGCAAGCCTAGCTATGTACAAAAGTTAATTTATTTTGAGTATTTACATCAGTTCACACAATATGGTTTAACAAACGACAGCAACAAGGACATTTATGATCCCCTTACTTGACATTACTTGACATCATCTTGACATCATTTGTTTAGCAGAACATGACAGATATTTACAGAAACACATTTCTGGTCTATACAAAACAGAATTTGTTGACTTTACTGACTTTGAAGCTTATATATAGTCTGTTAAACTATGTTGAGCTAAAATGCACTGAGAACATGATTTAATGGGAGTTTGTACAAGAGAGAGGCAAAGGATATTTTAAGGAGGCATGTAATAGTCAGGGAGTAGCTGACCTCGCCCTCTCAGCATCCTTGCTTTATATAGTACATCAATAAGCTTCATCCGGAGTATAAAGTCTAACATGGTTGGATGGGGTTTTATGATGTAGATGTCTACTTTTCTGATTACTTCTTTGAACCTGCTCTGGCCTTGATTCATTTTTCAAGTTTGTACTTAAACCCCAGCAGAGACCAGCGAGACAGCTCCATGTCCTCCTGTAGTTTCTGTTCTCTTTCCTACAGGCCGACACTGACGTGGGTAAGGGGCATGCTAGTTGCGGAGTGGTTAGCAAGAGCCTATAAATGAAGGAGAGAGCTCTAAAGTGGCCTTGCAAGGGGGCAGCAGTGGGGACAGGCCTGCCAAAGGAACAGTTCTCATGACTAAATCATGGATAGTCCTCTGCTCCTTCTGGCTGTCTGAGGGGGAAATGTAGATTTGTCCTGAAATGTTAAAGTGGGTGTGAGGTGTGCGGCAGAGTGGCGTTGTCACCATTGTTCATCTCCAGCCGTGGCCTGCGCGCTGACCCGAGACGGGACGCTCCAGCTAGAGAGCGGTGCTGCCCGCCTGCTGAACCCCCACGGCGGGTAGAGAAAAAGGCAGGAGCAGTGGGCCTACTGCAGAGTGGAAAGCAAGAAAGCTGGAGTTCAGAGTGAGGACATCATACACTTTCTCTTATTTCACTTTCATTCCAGCAGCCTCCCATCCTCTCTCACTCCCTAGGAGTCTGTACTGGCCCCTTTTCTGTTCATCCATGTCTTGTAGGGTTCCATGAATTGCACTGGATGTTCTGGGTCTGATTAATGACAGGCTGAATTAAATATGAGCAACAAGAATTTCTACACCTGTTCTTTTTTATTACCGCTTAATAGCCTTCTAAAGTAAATGTCCTAAAGAAACTAGGAGTACACATGAAGAGCCAGAATGAAGAACTGAGATGACCAGAAGCTATGTTTGGCATCTGGTTTCTTGGTTGCAAATCTGAGATCTTGGTGAAGGAGAAGGTGCTTGAAGAGGGGGAGGTTTACTAGAAGAAGCAGCGTAGACTTTCTCTCTCTCAGTTCCTCTCATTGTCATCAGGCTTGCGGCGGCCCTGGTGCCACAAAGCTGTGGGCAAATTCTGGCAGCCCATGTATTCCTTCCTCATTTCAGCCTCAGTGAGAGGCGGCGTAGAGTTACAGGGAGCCCCAGCCAGCGTCACGTTGAGCAGGCTCGCCGCTCCTTCACCCACACGAGGCATTACTGCACTCTGGTAGAGGACAGAAAACCAATTTAATGCTTATTGAATACACATTCTCGGAAGTTTGCTGCATTACACTGAAAGTTGGCAGAAGATGAAATTTAAATGTAACTTTCCACAGTAGTTGATTAAGCAAGACATATGTTGTCTAAAACATGCCTCTTTAAATTTGCTCTGGTCCCACAGAGATAACGTGGCTAACAAAGCACGGACGCTTATTGTCCGCCAATTAGCATAATGCAAAATGCAAGCCTAAATCATGGCACATAACAGTAACAAATTACAAACATCAGGTTATGAGATGCCTTCTACTACTGTTGGCAACGTACACTCTGAATCCAAATGTATCCAGACACTGAATTCAGCAAGATAGTGAATTCAGCAATACTAAGGTACAAGACAAGGTTCTGAAGCAGTTGCGCATTATCCTAAAATCACTGTGCCCAATGCCAAGTGTCAGCTAGAAAGTTATATAGCCCCCAGCATAGGGATGTGGAGCAGAAGAACTGCGTTCTCTGGGGTGATGGAGCACCATCCTGAGTTGGATTTGTATTTGTTTTGGTTCAATGCCCACAGCAATGTTCCATCTAAAGTAAAGCCTTCCTTGAAAAGCAGAGGCTGTTGCTATAGCAAATAGCAGGGAGGACTTACTGTCAGTACTCATGTCAGAAGAAAAGGTGTCTACAGACTTTAGGACATAAAGTGTACATATTTTTGCACATACATGAGTGAGACTATTTGAGAAGACTGGTTTGTGCAAGTGTGATTTAGGGATGCACGAGGCATCATGATAATTTATGTGGTATAAGCTTTTTTCTTTTACTTCTTTTCTACACTGTAGGTAATTACAGAAGCAGTACTATTGAAGAACAACAGAAAAACATTTCAGTTGACTGTTCTTTACAGAACTACTTATATGCATTTCAGGGTTTCCTCCATACCTTACTGAGGTGGTCTATGAGACAGTGGGATGGATGCAGAGAAGCCCAGAACTGAGCTGTGTCCACCCAGGGCAGCCCATTCAGCAGCACCACATTGAGGTGTTTGAGAGAGCTCTTCAGTCTCTTACTGAGAACGGATGTGTAACTCTGCTCCACGAAGAGCAGCACTCGACTGGCCCTGCAGCCTGCCAGGTCAGCCAGCAGCTCCCCCACTGTGTAGCGCTCCTTCAGATCCGCCTAGACAAAGAAATTTTAACATGGTTGAGGATACAAAATTGAATGTACATTACATCACAACCCTGTGCGTACGTACCGAATGTGGTGGTGATTGGCCATTGCCTTGTAGAAAGGCGTAAATTAAAGTCTGTCCACCAAATATGGTTGCATTTGAATGCACAGGATAAAGTTGGTGAACATCCTCAGGGCTTTTATGCCCAATTGTAAGTTCTACTCTCACACTACTATATATATATATATATAGCAGCTGTTCACGCTATGGTGTGTGACAGAATGGTCGCTTTCACCATCTATCTATATATGTATATAATAAGACAATGCAAAGCACCCCCTGGTATTTTTCATTGAGGTAAAAACATTTTAGATTTATGACAATGAATGACATATTGTTTTTTTGGCTTTAGTGGAAATGCCACTAGTTATCTATTTGAAATGCCCTTGAGGGTGTAAGGAGTTGCTTTCTCATGGAGAGCAGACCGTCTGGTGGTCCTGAGCCTGTGTGGTCCTTGTCTCTCAAGCCCCCCTTTTGTCACTCCCATCCCAGTCTGGGGATCAGGTTGTTGCCTTTGTCCCTGGAGAGTCTGTGCCTATTGTTACAGAAGGAAGGGCTTTACCACACAGTCTGGACCCTTCCGTCTGCCCAGCACTGAGCATATGGCTGGGATTACTGAGCACCTTTACCAGGAGTAGGTGGGATTTTACAGAGGTCAGTGAGTGTTTTTTTAAAAGGGAATATAATTAAATGTTTGTTGTGCTTTGTAGGTTGAGTTTATTAATGATGGATTTGAGAGAGTGGTTGTTTTAGGAGTGGGGGATTGACAGATCTATTGTGGTTAGGGATGAGAATGCCTGGATGTATTTTAATAAGATTACAGTAATGGGCTTACAGTAACACCCTCTGTATTTCTTTCAAATCTAATATAAGCTCACTGCACTAGAAATTGTCAGAAAGAAAGGCCTCTCACAGAACTGTTTTTCACTGTTTGATCACCCGGCAATCACTACAAGCCCAAATATGAAGACAAGAATATAAGTCCCCAAAGAGAGGAGACTATTCCAGTTCCTTCCCTTTTCAGTCAATAAAGGAGATGAGAGGGGACCAGAAGGAGGCATTTACTCCACTTCTGTGACCAGATGCCTTCCTTGTTGCCTCTTTGATTGGGCAATAAGCACTTTGAAGTGGTGGGCCGTGCTGATTTATAGAGGGGACACGCTGAATCCATTAACAGGAAGATAAGGGATGATCATTCTTGCATTCCTGATCTCCTGCTTGGACTTCCTGTTGCAGAACATTCACTGCAGCAGTTATTCAAAAGGACCTTCGTTCAATGCTAGGTGACAACACTAGAGGAAGGAACAGCTTATTTTTTGTAGATTTCTTTTTCTGGCCATAGGAAGTAATTCACGGTGTGAAGGTCCTACACACTTACAATGCCATTGTTGTTGCGATCCCATAACAGCATTGTTCCATCATTGCGAGTGGGGCTGTTCAGGTAGAGGACCAGAGAGTCTGCGCAGTGATGCTTTCTACAGATGTAGGAGATGTGGTTTCTGATCATCTCCTTCTCTGTGGCTGGGTACATCCCTTCTGCTTCTTTAGCTACAGGGACACAATGTACAGTGGTCAGTCAGAATATAAAGCATAGTTTGTATGATGAATAGAATCGTTTTTCATTTTTCATTTACTGTGCAAACGGCTCACAGGAGTCTCAGATGTTACACTCACGCAGGAAATCAATCAAGGTTCTACAAAGTACTGCCGTGACTACCTAATATATCTTGCAGATTTATCACCAGTTACTTATTCTGGACACTTACTCACTGGTCTTGAGTTCTCACCTGCTACTTGTCCATTTCCAGCAAAGAATGTTTTGATGTGATCCTTATGGAAGCCATTGTTCCTCAGCATTCGGTAGAAGTGCAGCAGGTTCTGCACATGACGGTGGTATGTGATCTGCTCCTGCCAGCCACCTGTATAATAAAGCAAACCACAGAGACTGAGAGCACTCAGGCAAAGGCACCTTACTGAGAGAACACTCATCTGAGGCAATGGAAAATTTGAGTGTATTAATAAAATCAGATTATCTCCTGTCCATACTAATCACAATCAAGTAGTTGTACAAAGTGAACATGTACAGATAAAGAAATTATTAATCAAGGCTTTTTTTTTAACCTGAAAGCAGTACTGCATGGTCACAGGTCTGGTAGAGGCGGCAGGAGAGGTGTGTGGCGAGAGGCTGCTGGTGGCATCGGCGAGTGTTTTTATTAAGCTCACAGCTGGAGACAGGCACACTTGGCCTGGTGAGGGGTAAGGGTTGAGGGCATTTGGCAAATTCTGGATGATCTGTCATAGAAGCAGCACAAAGCATGGGTTAATGGATACATTGAACAAACTCGGCTTGATGGCTGCTCTTACTGTTTTAGCTAAGCTGTATACTTTTGTACATTTCTATAGATGACCAAATGTAAACCATGTTGATAACCACAAGCAGATTTCAGTAACTAGATACAATTTGAAGCAAATAGCTGTTGCCTTGCAAGCTTCCATAAGCTACATGGTTATAGCTTTGTTGCTGAAAAACTAAGGATGCAAACTTCAGATACCATACACATTTTGGTTAATTGGCTACAATTAGGCAAGGGGAAAAACTTATTTTTTAAACTAATTACTTTAATTCCTGTCTGAGACACCAGTCCTCAGTCATTCACTGAAAAATAGTGTTCTATATAAAAACATATTTAAGACTCCATGTGTCTTAATAAGCTGAAGCAGACTCTAGAAAAAAATAATCTATTCTGTTTTCTTTTGCCTGTCATAGTCACGCAACTGTAAAAAGCCCTCCACGTGGACCACTTTTCCAAGTACAGATTATGCCTAAGGTCTGCAGTGATGAGTTGTAATTTAGGGCCAGAAAATACCTTCTTGGCCTGTGTGTGGAAACCTGTCCCTCTCAGTCATTGACTCACCCACGCAGCGTAGGCGCTGGGTTCGGTTGCTATCCCTCACTCCCACCACAAGGGGCAGGAAGTGGATTTCACAGAGGCCACTGCCGCGCTCAACGCGGGCCGCTCTGGACAGGGTGCTCCTGCGAAACCGCACTCGGCCCACCATACGGTCACTGCGGCTCCGTCTCCGCTTCAGCTGGTTCTGGCAACGAGTTTTCAGGGCCAATGTCAGACATTCCTCTCCTGTAAAGCAGCAAACAGGCAGTGGCCTGTAGTTAACTACCGCTAGGTTACATTTATCTTCTGGATGTAATGACAGTATGGCTGGAGGTTGTATAACAGGATGCAAAATGGAATAGATGTACTTAGTCATTACTATGTTTCCATGTAGTGAAGGTCTGAAAGTAATAGTTACATATGATCTTACATGAGCATGCCTAAAATGTCGATGAGGTCCCTGAGACTGACTATTTGTGGAAAGCATAAGTAATATACTTGGAAATATGTACACCCTTAAAAATAATGGTGCCAAAAAGGGTTCTTGGAAACAATGCTATAGAAGAACCTTAATGGCTTCCCTAAGGGATGGTTCTATAAGGAACCATGTTTTTCTGGTCCTGGAGCCCCCCTGCGCTGCATATTTCAGTGTTTTCTGTGCTAACAGACGCACTTAAAACCAGAATAGGCCTATTCACTTGTTTATTTATTGATCATGTGTATAGTAAGCAGGGTAAGCCTCAATATTTACAGAGTTGGGGGCTTCAGGACCAGGGATGGGAACCATGTCTTGTATATTGTATACTCCAAAAGTTGTCTACCATTTTAGTTCTTCTTTTAGAAGTTCAAACCAAGAATTGTTTGGGAACTGTTGTTTCAAAGAGTGTAGTGCTTTCAGAATCTGCTGTGAGTCTATCATTTATTCTCTTCTTTCTTCTGGACCATTACCAAGCACTCAGTAGTTGAGAGAAGATTGCAGTGCTACCGCAGCAAAGCAGTCTGGATCTATTTCAGGTAACACAGACCAAGGGATCTTGGACCAGCCACCATCATGAGATGAACTAATCAGAAACCATTATATATATACTTAACGTAATTTCAGATAACTAGTAAAATTGCCCTTGCCACAATTAAATGTTTCCTTGGCTTGCTGACAAAGTAAAACGCATTAATGTCTTCTACTTGTGCTTGCTCTCTCTTTCTGTGGCCAGTTGTTTCCGTGCTTCCAGCTGCACATAGGGACCTGGGACAGTTTCGAATGCGGTCAAAACAAACTGCTGTCTTCTTCCCTGTGTCTCCACAGCTTCAGATTCGATGGTCAAGCTTGGGCAGATTCAGACCCAAAACTGTTTCCAGATTTAGGCTACAATGACTGATATGCAAGCCAGATAATCTGCTTTTCCGCCCAGAGTTTTTACTTGAGCTTCCCTTTCTTTTCCTTGATCACTTCTGACATGGTTAGCAATTATTAGATTTCCCATGGCTGCTTTTATTTCCTGCTCTAGGGGATCTTCACTGAAAACAGTGAATTACCGAGGACTTAAGGTAATAAATGCCTTGTGAGGTATAGCTGCGGAATAGCGAAACACAACAGCAGCTTCCTTCAGTCATGTACAGGGGTCACATACTCCATTATTAACACCTAGCCTGATGCCACAAAACTGGATTAGACACGAGCACAAGTGCCCACTCTAAGTGTCTTGGAGGGTCAAACTTGAAGCCTTAAATTAAAGTTGACTTCGCCATAAGGGGTAGTGAGTTTGCAGGGTTGTGTACTGAATCAGGTGCAAAGAATGGAATACACACTCAGGATGAATTATTGACACCTCCTTTTGCAATTGCATGACTGGTGCATCTGCCTTCCACTATCCCGGCAGGGGGCCATGGACTGACTGCTCTCTGAGAGAACTACTCCTGGAGCAGAGTGTATTCACTCTCCTTCTCACACGCTCCCTAGCTTAGGCTACACACACGCACAGACTTGCATACACTCTCCATGCACTGCTCAATGACTGTTGAGCCCATCTGGTTAATGACCATGCTGTTTAAGTTGAAGCATAAGTTGATTTCATGTAATACTTATCTTATTACTGATATGCATACTAATACATATAGTTTTTCCACTTTCCCAAATTCAGTCACTTTATTTTCAAGCAATACTCACTACTCCTATGTCCAGAATAATAAACTGATATTAAAAGTAAGTGAGCCAGCACAGTATGCATCAGTGAGTGTATGTTGCAAAAGACTTTAGATTATGAAAGACAGTAAAACACTACCATTGTGGTAAGAGTAAAGGTCATGAGGAGGATATGTACTTTTCTTGTATGCCTGGTAAATTTGCATGCTACTGCTACTCTGTGTCAGAGAAATCTCATCTAGTCGTAATTCCTTTGTGCTTTACCTCATCTGTTTGAAGATTTCATACATTGTACCTAAAAGATGCCCAGTCTGATGAACATTGTTAAAAACGTCATGATATGTGTCTACTGCAGGATGCACTTGGGGTTGAAATATAGACATGGGAATCTGTTCATTTTTTTTCAGAGAACTTTTTTTGCTTTTCAGAGACATGGCTTTATCTGGCTATTTTTGAGCAAATTTATTCATTGAATACTTCAAAATTGTTTTCAACCAAAAGCTAAAAAGATTTGAATCTAAAATGAGTTTGTTTTGTTTAAAACAGAAAAAGGGCCCAATAGTCCCCTTAATCAGAACAGGTCCATTCATTTGTTCACACTGTTTCACCAATGTGGAGTCAGCAGTAATGCAGGTAGATCCCCTTCTGTCATTTCATTTAACGCTTTATCTTTTTTGTTGATAATCATTGTTTTTTTTACTTTAAACTGATTAAAATGAGTTAGTTTTATTTATAACTCTTGCACTTCTCAACATCGTGATTTTTAACTAACACGTCATGTTGTTGTTTTAAAAAGTGTAAAAAAAATCACATCCTGAAATGCCTCACTCACCCAGATAAATCCCGTCCATGTGGCCGCATCTTTTCTTGGTCACGCTAAAGTCCACGTAGAAGAGCACCACGGGGTGTCCGAAGCTCTCCTCGGGGCTGGGGTCCAGGACCAGCACGGCGTCGTGCGCGCTGGCTCCGGGGAAGAGCTCCCGGTTGGCCCCGGACTCGTCCGCCGCGGGGGTCCCGGTGGACTGAGAGTCCGGCAGGATGGCGAGCACTTTGTCTGAGCTTGACTCGGACACGTAGACCACCACGCCGGACAGGCGAAGGTGGGCCAGCCTCGAGCACTCCCCCTCCGGCAGGCTGACCCTTTGACAGAGGCTCAGCTTCACGTACTGGAAGGCAGCCTTCACCCAGCGGTCCATCCGGGCCAGCCTGACCCGGGACCCTCCGTGCTGCCCGGCCAGCAGCGCCAGGAGCAGTAGGGACACGCACACGGAGCGCAACTTCATGTTTTCAGGGAGAAGACGCGCTGGTCACTAACACCCAGCCCTCCGATCTGCCTGTCCAATCTAAAACTTACTGAAGCTGGGGTGGGCGCTCGTCAGCCTGGGAGGATGCAAGACCCTCTTCATCAGACCAGACATGAAAGGGCTCGCGGCTCTCCAGATGGAAAGTGATCTGCTGATCTGCAACTGTGACTCCATCCCACAGGCGCTGGCGTGCCGGTACACAGAGGAAGGAGGGAGGTGGGGAGGGGGAGAGAGAGGGGAAAGGGGACCTACCTGCCACTCACACAGCATCAGACACTACAGCCAGACAGCAGCTCAAACAGGTTGCAGACCCAGGTGGCTGTATGCTCTCCCACAGGTAAAGGTGTAGAGAGAACTGACCCAAACTCTCCATAACACCCAAAAAAGACACAGGCTGGCCCTTATGGTCTGTAGTAGGAGGAGGATGATGATAATGATGCTATTTATTATTATTATTATTATTATTATTATTATTATTATTATTATTATTATGGTTATTGTTATCATTATTATTATTGGTGCTGTTTGTAGAAACAATGATAATAATAATAGTTATGCTACATTTGAGCATGACCATACCAATTTCTCTTCATTACGAGTTCATTAGGAAAAATGTTAAACATGAAAGAATTGTATGATTTCAAAGAAATACGTTTTAAACCTGGTTAAATGTTACCAGTGGTATAAACCCTCAGGGGCTAAGCGGCTCTATTATACAGGTGTATATACAGGATTTATTGTAGACGTTATACAGATAAAGTTCAATAGGATTAAACAGTTTATAGTCTTTTATTCTCGTTATGTGCGAAAAGTCTTGGTTTGCCACAAAACCTGATGTTTACGAAGGGCCACCAGAAGAGGGCGCAGTAATAATGTTTATAGAGGAGAGGCGCGTCTGACTTTAGTCTCGTGTGGCCCGGCTGGTCGAGCTTGACTTGTAGTCTGGAACTACATTGAACTAACGCTTTAATGAGGATATCATATGGGCCTGGTGCGATACAAGCATGGATTAGTTTATTATTTTTAATACACTGTTCTGTAGTGTTTGTTCAAATTAAAGGAACACTTTGAAAACACATCAGGTCTTAATGGGGGGAAAATCTTGCCAGATATCTATACTGATATGGACTGGATAGTGGGTAAGGATGCCACATTGTTTGATGTAAATGAAAATTATCAACCTACAGAGGGCTGAATTTAAAGACACTCCAGAAATCAAAGTGAAACAAATATGTGGCAGGTTAGTTGCAGCAACTCAAAAAGGTACTCAGTAGTTTGTATGGCCCCCACGTGCTTGTATGCATGTCTGACGATGTCGGGGCATGCTCCTAATGAGACGGATGGTGTCCTGAGGGATCTCCTCCCAGATCTGGACCAGGACATCACTGAGCTCCTGGACAGTCTGAGGTGCAATCAGGCAGCGTCGGATGGACCGAAACATGTCCCAGAAGTGTTCTATTGGATTTAGGTCAGGTGAGCCTGGGAGCCAGTTAATGGTATCAATTCCATCATCCTCTAGGAACTGTGAGCATACTCTCGCCACATGAGGCCTGGCATTGTCGAGCTCCAGGAGGAACCTAGGACCCAGTGCACAAGCGTAGGGTTTTACAGTGTGTCAGAGGATTGCATCCCAATACCAAATGGCAGTCAGGGTGCCCTTGTCTATCCTGCAGAGCAGTGGTTCCCAACCTTTTTTCCCTGAAGCCCCCCTTGCCTGTGTCCAAGACAAGCCAGGCCCCCCAACCCCAACACCTACCTGCATATACACACAAAAAGAATAAAGTGATTAATTACAAAGTTTTATTTGCAAAAAATAAACAGCGGTTGAAGGTTTTTGTTCTTATACTCTTATATACACACACACACACACTTTTACGTTTCTCATACATTGGGATTTTATGAATTTAATGTGTACAAATATAATTTTGGTAACCTCAGTACAGACAAAGTTGTCCACACCCCCTTCGATCTCTAGCGCCCCCCCTAGGGGGGGCCTGGACCCCAGGTTGGAAATGCTGCTATAGAGGTCTGTGTGTATCTTCATGGATATGCCTACAGACCATCACTGACCCACAACTAAACCTGCTGAACGATGTGACAGGCAGCGTAACATTCTCCACTGCTTCTTGAGACCTTTTCACATCCGTCACATGGTGTTCTATGGCAAATGCCAGTTGAGCTCCACGGTGAAGTGCGTTTGATTTTTACTCATTTCTGCTAGCTTGTGGGCTAATAATCAATAAAATATTTTGTATTCTGTCTTTCTGTGCAGCCCTGTACCAAATGACTGTGGTTGGGGACCTCTGCACTAGAGGACGTCGGCCCCTCAGGCCACCTTCATGATGTCTGTTTCTGGTTATTTGGTCAGAGACATTCACACAGGTGGCCTGCAGGTCTTTTTGTAGGGCTCTGGCAGTGCTCATCCTGTTCCTCCTCACACAAAGTAGCAGATAATGGTCCTGCTGAGGGGTTAGGGACTTTCTACGACCCTGTCCAGCTCTCCTAAAGTAACTGCCTGTCTCATGGAATCTCCTCTCCACAGCAAATGTTGTGGCAGTGGTGTGTGTGTTGATGTGCCATCTTAGAGGAATGCAACATCTGTAGGGTCCAGGTATCACCTGATGCTACCGGTAATGACACTGACCCTAGCCAAATGCAAAACTAGTGAAAAAACATCAGTGACCTCCACCTGTAAAACCATTCCTGTTTTGGGGTTCATCTCATTGTTGCCCCTCTAGTGCATCTGGTGTTAACTGATAAACTGATTAACATGACATCATACATATGCAAAATGATGTACGGACTTGTGGCGTCAAACACTTCTAAGAGGTTTGGAACCTTTCCTATCCACCATAATAATAAACTCTTCAAAAGACACATTCCCTCACTCTGTTTTACTTGTGAAAAAGCTACATCCCAGAAAAAGATTTTAAATTATAAATATATAAAAATGCAGTAGTTAATTCTGGTACATGGCATGACTGCTGTATCTGGTATCGTGTTTTAAAATTAACTCCTGGAGCGTAACTAGCAGGAGAAAGTATCTTTTGAGGAGTTTATTATTTGAGTGGATAGGAAAGACCCCAACCCTCATTGAAGAAGTGTCTGACACCACAAGCTGTGACTTATGTTAGCTGGACCTGACAAAATGTCCACAACATGGGTCTACTTTTTTTGGTGGAACAATACACCAACATTTAAGCACATTAAACAAATATTCATGTTTTTTTTTGCTTTACTTTTTTCCTTATTTTGTAGAAAGTTTATATAACAAATAATATCCCATTGGTGGCCAAATCACAGCTGTGATGTTATTTGTGTGCTTAAATGTTTTCTAGTGCTTAACTGTTAAATAAAGAGTTTAATTATCAAATGAAAACGGAGAGAGTCTGTGATCAATAACATCACTGTTTCCAGTAAAGCAAGACTGCACACTTGTTTCATTAACACATTTCAGCTGTAGCCTATGAGAAATAGATGGCAGTAGTATAAATGATATTAGCTTTAGACAAAAAGGCAAAAACCACTGGCCCAAATGTTCTCTATTGTTATATAATGCAAACAAGTGATAATGTTGATAATGATGCTGATATTGCTAGTCAACAAGTAAGAAGTTGAGGGTTGGCAGTTAGTCATAGGATCCTCCCTGCATGACTGTATAGGTGCTTGTTCAGAAGAGCAGATAAAGCTTAATTAAGTAACACAATCTGAGTTAACAAGACATGTCATCTGATCTGGCATCGGTTTCTGACCTCCATCTTCTCTGTCTTCTCTTTTTTTGGCAACAGTATAGCATCATTAATGCTCTAAAGATTTTAACTGATTTTGATTTTGCTGTTACTTTCATTCAACATTCTCAGAGGTGGAATGGTGGAATGGCTTCTGCGGAACACTCACTATATGGCCTTTTGTACATTTGTAATTAACGGACCTAGTTAAAGGTCGTGTACCCACTTGGCATCCTATATCTTTCCATTGCAGGTGTACAGTAAACGACAAGTAATCCTATCCAGTTCGGATCTCGTGTCAATTCAAAAACAACCTGTTGACATACAGTAATATTTTCTGAGCAAATGTCTGTCACGTTGCTAGCCTAGGAGGCTGTAGTATCTTTATTTGTTTGAAAAAATACTTTAAACAGAAGTACATCAGTGAGAGATGGGAGAGGATGGTACTTTGTTCGCAACAAACACGTATCAATTGTTAATGGCATGACATCACAGCGACCCACGCACAGTTTGAATTGCAGGTAGTTTGTCACTATGCATATTTAATTCAGAGTTCATGTCAGATGGCAGGACTGGGTTACATCAATTTGGAGAGATGGTTCACAAACCAGGGCACTGGCTTAGTTGATGAGTGTGGGTTTTCACTGGGTTTCAGCAAGCACTTGGCTCGCTGAAGAACACCTGGTGGTTTTAACAAAGAGGCAAGCCATTACAGGGTGATTTATGGCTCTATGTTGTTTAAGGAAGACATTCTTCCTGGGTAGCCCAGTGAAAGTGCTTTATCGGGCAAAAAAGTAACAAGGCATAACCTGCATATGAGTGTAGTTCAATTTGAAAGTCTCAGCTCTGCAGACACTTTAATATGTACACTATGGACAAATGTATTGGGATGCCTGACCATTACATCAGCAGACTTTCATAACATTGCATTCAAATACATAGACTTAAATATGGAGCCGGTCTGTCTCTTTGCAGCTGTAACATCTTCCACTCTTCTTGGAAGGCTTTCCACAAGAAGGTTTCTGTGGGAATTTGTGCCTATTTATGAGGTCATGCAATGATGTTGGACAAGAAGGCCTGGCTCGCAATTTCTGGTCCAGTTCATTCCAATGGTGTTGGATGGTGTTGAGGTCAGGGCTCTGTGCGGATCACTCAAGCACTTCAACATCAAACTTGTCCAGCCATGTCTTTATGGAGCTTGCTTTGTGTACTGGGGCACAGTCATGCTGGAATAGAAAAGGGCCTTCTCCAAACACAGTGTCCACAAATTTGGAAGCATGGTGTTGTCCAAAATGTCTTGGTATGCTTCAGCATTATGATTGCCTTCACTGGAAGTCAGGAGCCTAGCCCAAACCCTGAAAAAAAGTGTCCCAACACTGTCCATGTAGAGTATATGTATGAATTAACTGTATGCCCAAAAGTTGGTAGACATCAGGTGATATTTCTTCTGAAATCAGTTGGCTTAATTTTAGTTTGTGCCCCCTTTGGTTACAGCTCCACTTATTCTGGGAAGTGTTAACTGTAGATGTTAGAACATTTCTGTGAGGACTTGATTGCATTCAGAAACAGTAGTGAGATCAGGTGACAGCGCTCCATAACTGAACTCAGTGTCCCTGCCATACAGCCCAGAGCTGGGATGGGCTTTATACTCCTGCATTGGGAATGGAGACCATAGGCTACAGTTACTCCAGTGTCTTACTTTATTGGTATTGCCATTTTTTGGAGATTATGCAAGCTGTGAGTGTGCAAAGAAACACTTGTGTCAGCATCTAGGTCAGGACCTGGCACCTTCAAGTAGATGAAACCTACTCCAAGATAGTGTCTTTAATCACTTCTACAATAACAAAAAAAAAATACTAACAGCAGTGAATACTTACCTCTTAATTACTGAATTCAGATGGCTCCTTAACCTTTATAATAAAACCTATACAACACAACAGTATATAAAAAGTACACTATACAGATATTACAAAATATACATGTAGAACGTATGTGTACGTAAATATAGGCCTAGTGTCCTCAGCTGCTTAGTAGCCGACACTGAGGGCACTCCAAAAGGGGTACCCACTCCATATTAAAGTCTGCGTATTTGATTGCAATGTCATTGATGTCCCTTTTGGTGAAATGCTGAGGTGTCTTAATACTTTTGTCCGTGTGTATAGTAGGTTTCTGTTGCTTGGTAGCAGCAGACATTGAGGACACTCCAAAAGTCTGTGTTTGAATGCAAAGTCATTACAGTTCCTGTTGTTGCAATGGTCAGGCGTCCCAGTAGTTTTGTCCATATTGTGTATATGAGTGTAGTGTGTTTCTGTTGCTAGGAGGCGGACAGAAGCCGCGGCAGACAAAAACAGCCGAGGCGGGTTTAGTCAACATGACTCGGCTGAGAGAGCCGGCATTCCCCGCTTAGATACCGCTTCGTAATGTATTTTGGAAATGTTTCTTGTTTTTTGCTCAGGTAAGAAGCCTTGTGTAGATGTCCTGGATTTCACAGTCGTCCTCGTCCGGAGTTTAACTGTGCAAGATTTATAGGAAATGTATTTTTTGGTTTAGTTTCTCAGGGCCTGGCATGCATGGACGCTAGCCAGCTAGCTAACTAGCTTAGCCGCATACAAACGAAAAAACATTTTTTAACGAAATGAACTACCGATCGTTTTAACAGCTTGACAAAACAATCGATACTTGTCGTATTTATTGTGTTTCTTTTAAAGAGTATTGTCTTATTATAGTCACCCTATTAAACCGTTTAGCAGTGAAAGCTAATCTTGCTATGGTGGCTCTGTTCCTGTTCCAGCCACATGGCTGATAAACTGCTGACAGTCTCACTCTGTTTGACATGATGCCCAGTTTGCGGTCCTGATTTTTAGTCCTTCGCCTTTGTTAGTTTGCTAGTCGAGCTAAAACTGATGTTCATCTCATTCATGTATTAATTCATAGATGTCGTACAGAGTATCTGGAGTACGTTAATTCAGTAATCCTGGGGAATAACTTTACTTTGATTTTTCATTAAATGTTGCTTTTTAAAATCAAATTTTACAACAGTTACTGATTAGTTGTAAAATTCCATCAGACGTTTTTCTAAGGACAGCACTAGTTACTTTATAAAGTAAACAAATACGACCATTAGAGTGCCGGATTGTCTGTGTTTATTACCCACACTAGCTATATGGACAAAAGTAATGGAACACATCTTAATTACTGAATTCAGGTGGCCCGCTTACTTCCAGTGAATTGCTTTAATCTTAATGCTTCAGCATGCCAAAAACATTTGGGCAACGCCATGCTTCCAGCTTTGTGGACACAATTTGGGGAAGAACCATTTCTATTCCAGCATGACCGTGTCCCAGTGCGCAAAACAGGGTCCATATAGACATGGCTGGATGAGTTTGGTGTTGAAGAACCTGACTGGCCCACACAGAGTCCTGACCTCAACCCCATCCAACACCTTTGGGATGAACTGGAATGGAAATTGTGAGACAGGCATTCTCATTCAACATCAGTGCCTGACCTCATAAATGCTTTACAGAATGAATGGGCACACATCCCCACAGAAACTCCAAAATCTTGTGGAAAGCCTTCCACGAAGAGTGGAAGCTGTTATAGCTGCAAAGGGGGAACCAGCTCCATATTAAAGTCTATGTGTTTGAATGGAATATTATGAAAGTCCCTGTTTGTGTAAAGGTCAGGCGTCCCAGTACTTTTGTCCATATAGTGTATGTGAGTTTCTCTACATAGTTTAGGTGCTTTACAATAAATCCTTTTGATTCTTACAGTTTCTGTCTTTTTTTTTTATAGGTTGACTCTTTGTGTATTTGAGTGTTGACATCCATGCCTGGATAAGATGGCACTTAATGGCCTCCAATGGAGCTGAAGACTTGAAACGTGGGGTGCCACGGTCAGCCCTCATTGTTCAAGCCAAGTCTGCAGTTGTACATTCATCCAATACTCATGTGTCTTCCACTCTCACTGAGAGGAAAAGACTTCATCCTTCAGCCCTCGGTGACTCTGCAAGTCAGCCTAATGTGACGGTGGTGTATGACCGGTCCAGTTGTATCTCAGGGATCTCCTCACAGCGTGCCTTACAATTTGTGCCTGCAGCTGCTACAACTGTGTGCGCCCGAAGTGCAGGTGCTCGTTCTTGTAACGGTGCTAGTGGTGGTACAAGAACAGCCAGTGCTGTCTCACCGAGCTCACTTCATATAAGGAGTCTTTCTGCTATATGCCATAGCCCCTGCCATCTAGAGCCAACTGTCCATAACTGTCAGTCTCACTGGCAGCTGGACCAACTCAGGTTAAGGTCAAGACTTTTAGGGAAAAGAGCAATTTCACCTCAGCTTACATTTTGTCCTTCGTGTCCCTCCCCACCCAAGACCTTCTCTCAGAGGGCTTCTGTTAGAGTGGAAAAAACCATGCCTACAAATCAGTCTTACCCATGGACGAGCAGCAAGCTCAAAAGCAACAGCAAAGGGGTAATACAGCCTTCAACTGCCAAAGTGCCTACAAGTGCCAGACTAGAAACATGTGACTTAGAGAAACCCAGCACTATACTGTCTGCCTCACATTGTAATGGTTGTGACAAGGGAGATGGAAAAGCAGACGCAACAAAGCCCACCCAAATGACTGTGCCTTTGGAGGACAAACGCACAGATGTGCCACTGAACCACGTCTCGGGGACACAGGATTGGCCTCAGTATGAGAAGATTGTAGCAGGAGACACTAAGGAGAATGAGTGTATAGTGAAATGCCATTTGGAGAACAGCACCAGTGAAGCACTTCAGAGAGCGAGAAAAGTCAGCTCTGAAGTAGAGTTCACGGCAGCTGTGCAAAAACTCACCAAAGGCATGGCACATGTACGAAGCGGGACACTGAATGGTGTGAATGGACCACTTAGAACTAGCCTTAATTCTCATGGCAGTACGACAGCAGCAAGGACAAAAACAAAGACAGGTGCCACATCAACAAAAGTCTCAAGAATTTGCCTTACTGATGAGAATGAGCAGCATTTTATGGACACAGAGACCTCCAGTGTCCTTTGCCTAGATGAACAGGATGAGAAGTACCCCACTAAAAATCGGTGCAGTGGAGTGACTCAGGGTAGTACTTGTGCCATTCCAGAGGACGCCTCTCCTCAGTCTCCCACAGTTTACTCAGTAACAAACCAGATCTCTGCCATACACCTCACAAAGAAAGGGCGTAAGCACAGCTTTGAAGAGGACCCAAGTGTTTGCCCCATGACTCTGGGAGAGGAGGATGAGCCTGGGGTCAATGGGTGAGTTTAAGCAAAAGATTAATTGTCTTAAATAGTTTTATTTTTCAGATTGTTTTTTTTTTTAATTTTCAAAGGAAATGATAAGCCTCCCCCTGATTCTTTTTGATATGTTTGAGGAAGATGTTTGATACATAAGGATTTTATCCAGTGCTTTTGTTATTTGGGGCCAGTTAAATTTTTGAGAGGTAAACATCATCATTCAGATTGGTTTAGGGTGCTTTATAAAGCATGTCTACAAAACAAATGTAGTCACTAAAGTAACCTACATATGTCTTGAGTGTTTTGTGTTTATATGATCAGAGGTTTCAGTGGCTTTAAGCATTTTGGTTTCCTGTTACTACCACTATGAATGTTTTTTCTAGAATGATGCATTTAATTCAAACTACTGAGTGACTTTGTTTACGTCTTAATGATTTACTCACAGAATTCTTTTTTTAAACATGTGGAATTCCCGTTTAACAAATGTTATGAAAATGTAAATGTTTTGAATGCGCTTTCAACCTTGAAATCTCATCTTTCTATTTTAATCAACATAAATGTACCATTGTTGTCACAGTCAGCTACATGAGATCGTGAAATAATAAAATGTAATAAATTATGGAATTGTCTCTCAGAGATGAGAACGCTGCTATTTTGCCCGATGGAGGTGAGGAAGAGTTTCCGGATGAGCTGGAGAATGACTGCAGTGGTGATGACAATGGTAACTAATAACTACTTGCCCATTTTCCCACACTTGTTCCCAACACAAAACTTGAAGAAGTAGCACAAGCCCACCTGTAATCCTCTGTTTATTATACACAACATTTTTTGTTCAGTCAAGACATTGTTTTTGCTGTGTCACGTGAAAGAGAATTGTCTTTGTTTTCCACAGAAGGATCAGATTGTGATGTTTCCTCAGCAACCTCTATGGTGACCTCATCAAAGTAATTTGCCCGTGTTTATTATTTAAAATACTGGTACCCAAAGGTGTTTTTTTTTGTATGTGCTATGATGTGCCATGCCTACTTACATAGCACATGAAGGCAAGGCTACTTAGAAATGACTAAATTTTGAGGTTCACATTCCTTTAATTTTCTGTTAATCCCAGTTTTGTATTAGTAGTTGGAGAGCTGCCAGATGCTTGTTTTGGAGATTTTATTTCGATTTAGTACCTTTTAAAGTTTACTCAGTAACTAAGCTAGATTGTTAGTCTTTCATACCTCTGACATGCTTCTGTAGTGATCACCTGACATTACTATGGTGACACAAACAGAGGTGTATTGACCCTTTTTGTTGTTATTCTGGTGGTTGCTGTGCATGAAAAGCTAGAAAACACAGTGGACAGTAGAAACGTCTCCCAATTGTGAATCAGTAATAAAAGTGGAACTATCCCTCTGTAATGGAAAAATGAGCTTTTAGGTGCATTGTGCTGAATCTTGTTTGGCTTTTGTTATGAGCTGACGGTTTTGTTTGTAGTGTTGGTTAGTACTTGCTTTTTACTAAAAGTGAAGGCCCATGCTGAGTATGGATTGAAACGGAGCTATTATGTGTTAGTGCTAACCAGCATTTTAGAACCAGACTCAGAGCAGACAGCATCTTCCTACATGACCGTCATGTGAGTTACATCATTGCGTTTTCATGTGTAAAACAACTAGGTTATCCTTCAGATCATTTAGATTTTTTTCATGACAGATATTTGGGTATTTAATTCTCTTAGCTACTGACTCTTGCTTAATGTGGTGTACCAGTATAGTGTCTGTAGTCCTTTTGATTTTGTATTTGTGAAAATAAAAATTTGGATTTTGGAGGAATATATATTTAATGTGTATTTGAGAATACTGTTTAAGTTCAGCCATTTTGAATGAGCGTTTTGGAGGAATATATATTTAATCTGTATTTTAGAGTAATGTTTTGATTCAGCCTTTTTGAATGAGTGTTTAGGAGGAATATATATATTTAATGTGTATTTGAGAATAATGTTCTGGTTCAGTCTTTTTGAATGAGTGTATATTAGATACTTAAATGTTTTACCATGTTCTGGTCATTTTTGTTTTTGTAGTGCTGTGTACATATTTAATGGTCTGTAGTTTTGAAATTTGGTGTTATAATGTTCATTTCATCGGTTTGTTTAGATTTTAGTTTTGTTTACATAATCATGATTTTGTATTTGTTGTAGCATTGAGGAACCGATGTGCCCTGAGGTAGAGGATGATTGGGTGGTGAAGCCAGCACTGGTCCCCAGCCTCTTCCCCTTCATGCCCCAAACACTGTACTTCAGTACTGCCAATGAAAGAGGTTAGCACTTACAGACATCATAAGTTTTTGCTCAGATCTGTACTTTTGTCTCTTCTTTAGTGTGTATTTAAGTATTTGAATTGGTTTTGTAGGACTTTTGTTGAAGTGGATGTAGTCTGGTCCTGTATTGTGTATGTTAAATTCTGACACAATTGCTATCTGGGTCTGCAGTGGAGCTGCTGCCTTTGGAGCAGAGAAAACTTCTAAAATGGAAAATGAGCACCGTCACACCTAACATAGTCAAGCACACCATCGCTAGATCACACTTCAAAGTCACCAAGAGTGAGTCAACATAGCTTTGTTTCTTTATTTATGGATGTTGTCTTAAAATATGTTCTTCAGTGTATACATTATGAGCATGTCAGTGTAAATATGTTGTAAGAACAGGGATGTTCAGGTCCTGATGTTCCCTCATTAAGATTCACTCTCTTCTTTCTGAGAGAGAAACCTTAACGTAATTGCTCTTTGTTCCAGAGAGTTATGACTGGCTGGGCTGCTGGGGTCACCATATGAAGTCACCTGGATTCAAGGCCATACGAGAGTACCAGAAGGTAAAGGTCAAACAGGTCACTATACGTGACCCAACGTGTATAAAAACATTAACGGTTTGTTTTAAACAGTATATCCAGGATCCACTATGTGGGGAAAAGTCGGTGGCGGTAGAGTAATGCTCTGGGCAGTGATCTGTGCTTTGAACATTTTATTTGTGGATGTTACTTTGACTCGCCACCTATCCAAACAATGTTGCAGATCAGCTACATCTCTTCATAGCAATACAGTGCTCTTAGGGTAGTGGCCTCTTTCAGTAGGATAATATGGATCTGCCACACTGTGCAAATTGTTTAGAATTGCTTTGAAGATTTTGAGGAGCAAACAAGGAATTCACAATGTTGCCCTAGTCTCCAAATTCAGTCTAAACCTAGCACTTACAGGACTTCATCTATATTCCTAGAGACAGGGCACCCTCAGAGGTCTTGAGTCCGTGCCTCAGCATTTCAATGCAGTTTCCACCACATATGGAGGACAAACAGTATATTAGGCAGGTGCTCATAATGTTTTGACTTATCAATGTATATCAGCAAAGAGTTGTTACAGCTATATTTGCATTCATGTTACAGTAACTTTTCATTATTTAAACTCCTTTTTTATACAGTGTGTTCTGTAAATGTACTGTATTTTTCATGTTTTTATTCTGTTCTTCAGCATGGTGAAATTGAAATGCGGCTTTGATTGCTTTTAGTCCTTTTAAATAGTACGGTATAAAAAGAGCTTTGATTCCCAGGGTAACACGGATTGGGGGACTGATAATGTACACTTTGTCTGACAGCAAATGTTATTGTAGCTGTGCCCTGTTACTATTAGTTGTTCATGTTAACAATCCTTCTGTTTCTGTCTGGTAGCTGAACCACTTTCCAGGGTCCTTTCAGATCGGACGGAAGGACCGCCTATGGCGGAATCTGTCCAAGATGCAGGCGCGCTTTGGCAAGCAGGAGTTTGGCTTCTTCCCACGCTCCTTTGTGCTCCCACAGGACATGAAGTTGCTGAAGAAGGCCTGGGAGGATGGAGGGAGCCGACAGAAATGGATCATCAAACCGGTACTGATTAGGTCACTGGTTACCATGAAGGTGTTTTTGTTTTTGATAACTGTATTTATTGTCTGTGTTGAATTGATGTTATGTTTCCTGTTTTCACAGCCAGCATCAGCCCGAGGAATTGGCATTCAGGTTATTCACAAGTGGAGTCAAATGCCACGCAAGAGACCACTTCTTGTGCAAAAGTGAGCTTTAACTGCTTTAGATCCTTTTAGAAAGGATTATATATCCAGAAATAGCCAGTAGGTTTTAATCTTGTCCAAAGTCCATGCATTAAAAATGGCTCTGTAGTGAGTTAATTATTGGATGTGGTTAAATAGGCTTTGTTTAGATTAATGTCTAGTGATCTGATCTTTTTTCTTTCTTTTCATTCTTATGCCCTGATTTTCCACAGGTACCTACACAAGCCCTACCTCATCAGTGGAAATAAGTTCGATCTGCGTATCTATGTATACGTGACCTCTTATGATCCACTCCGTGTTTACATCTTCAATGATGGACTTGTCCGCTTTGCAAGCTGCAAGTGAGTTATCAAAGTGATATCAGTGAATACAAACCCACTTTACTCTTTTATTTAATCATGTTTGATTTAAATTACATGTCAAACTGCCTCTGCATTTGAGTTGCTCTTTTTTGTCTGCCATACAGGTACTCCTCTTCCATGAAAAGCCTTAGCAACAAATTCATGCACTTGACCAACTACAGTGTGAACAAGAAGAACTCTGAGTATCAGACCAACAGCGATGACAAGGCCTGCCAAGGTCACAAATGGTAAATATTAGGGAGTAACCAAACATTGTGATGTAGCAAATAAATAATGTGACTGGTGCACTGTGGCAAATAGGGGTTCCTATGATATCGTCACCTTGCTAAAAATAATCGCCAAAAAAAAAAAATTCAGATAAAAATAAGTTGACTTTTTTTTTGCCTACATCATCTCCTCATGATGCTGGCCACCTATGGTAAAATTGCCTACATTGTCAGTCGATCAGGTAACATGATTCTACCACTTTAGGACAAGGGCCTGCCCATTGAAATGAATAAGAGCTGATTCTGTTTTTGTGTTTCCTGAAAAAATGAGTTAGGCGATTATTTTAGCAAGGTGTCGATATTTAACACATTTATGTTGTTTAAACAGAACCAGCACCAATCAACAACCAATCCAGCACATCCATGTCGTTCACCACACTCCTCCTGTCTCCCAAGTTCTAATTCTAATTTCATTAGCAGATTGTTATTAGTGAATGCTTAAACATTTTTCTTTATGGAAACTCATCAAAATATCGTTAGACTATTGTGAGACCATTATTGTGATTCTAATTGTGGACTGAGTGTATAGATACACTCCTAGTTTTTATTTCTCTTCTACTACTTGCAAGTTGTTCTCTAAAATAATATTCACTTACTGGCTTACTATTCCAGACCTTCTACAGTGTGACATACCTGTCTGCTCGATGGGTTTCATAAGCTGATTCTTCCTCCTCATCTTCCTCAATATTTGTATTTGTTTTGTTCAACAAAGTTATAGTGAAAAGCTTGATGAAGTAACAGCAAAATAGGATGTCTCTGATGCTTCCATTAATAACATTATTAAATATTACTAAGCACTGAAGTAGTTTATAACTCAAAGTTTTACTCAGCTAATGGAGCTTTGTTGACTACAGGGCACTGAAGGCACTTTGGCAATACCTGGGTTCCAAAGGGATCAACACCACTCTCATCTGGGAGAAGATTAAGGACATGGTCATCAAAACCATCATTGCGTAAGTGTGTTTGATGTCACACTATCCTTATATAGCCTTGTTTTTCTCTGAACCTAAATTCATGATTAAATTTCTGGCCTCTGTCTTTGTATCTGCCACTGGACCAAGTCGACACAGTACTCATTCTGGTAGGGCATACATTTTATACTTTATTTAGTAGTGACAGGTAGGCCTGTCACAATTATTACATAATTACCTGATCGCAATCATTTGAGCTGATTGTGATTATTTAAACAGACTTCAGTTCTGTTCCACTGTTGTTAGCTGTTTTGTAAAGACAAATACATGTAATAAAATAACGCTGTCACTGCATAGTGATCGCTACGGAAGTGAGTAATGGTAGCAAGTAATCAGCTAATCTGGTCATTTTAGGCTTTAAACGTCAAATACAGTGTACAGTTATTAAATGGCAATTAATCGTCAACTAAAATTTCAAGATCATGACAGGCCTAATTATAGACAGATTGTTGCAAAAATGTGAAACAGCATTCTACTACTTTTTGAACTGTTATCCCTGTAAGTGCTTAAATGACGTGTTAACTGCACAGATTGTCATTAAAATGGACAGTTACAGGGACTGGCATTTTGTAGGTTATGGCTGCATGTCATATATTAGTGCCAATGATTTGTTAAATGTTCATAAATGTTTGTTTCTTCATTACCAAGGACATGAAGAGTTGTTTCAGCTCAATTCAACATAAGCTGTTTAAGTTTAAAGAGCCCTGTGCAGTAGAGCAAGTACACTACAAGTACTAAAGATTGTAGACACTTGCTCAGCCAGTGTTTGTTTGGTTTTTTTAATTTTTTTTTTTTTTTTTACGTTCTTTCTTTGAGACCAAGGGACCTGTCCCCTCTCTGTTGCAATGACAGTCTCTGCTCTTCTAGGATGTTTGAACATTTCTGTGAGAATTTGAGCATTATTATGGTTAGTTTAAAAACAAGTCAAAACTGAATATGGTTTAGTTAAACACTTTGTTTGTTTCTGTTCTTTCTTTACTACCAGGTCAGACCCATATGTGAACACCTTAGTGAAGATGCATGTGCGTTCCCCATACAGCTGCCATGAGCTGTTTGGTTTTGATATCATGTTGGATGAGAACCTGAAGCCATGGGTCCTAGAGGTTAACATCTCACCCAGGTATTATAGCTGAACAATTGTAAGAAAAGTACTGCTCTTTCATGTACATGTAAGACTGAGCTGTGAAAACAGAATTGTAACCACTGGTAACCTCTTAAGCCTACAGGTTGAACCAGTTGGATCTTAAGATTTAAAATTCAGTGTCCGAGACAGTACACGCAGCATCTTGTGACAAAGGAGTCAACAAACTAACAGATCTGTCTGTCTGTATAGCCTCCACTCCAACAGTGCACTGGATGTGAGCATTAAAGGCCAGATGATACGGGATTTGCTGAACCTTGCTGGCTTTGTTCTACCTAACAAAGACGTCGTCATCGCCCCCAGCAGCAGTAGTGACAGCAGCTCCACTAGCAGGTTAGATTTAGAATTGCACATGTGATTTTGCTTAGTAGGTGCAGTATAGCAAGTCCATTATCTCCAACAGAACTGTGGAATTTCATTTCATTCAAAACTAAATGTGTTTACTTTACTATGCTTGCTTAAGCATTAAAGTGCCACAGGTATAATTATTCATGTTTATTAAATAGTGGTTGTAATCATTCCATTAGCTTGCACAACCTATTAATGGAAAATATTCTATACAGTGTTGAACATGTTGGCTTACATTGATCTTCAAACAGTGCAGTTAATATTGTGTTTCTCCATAATGCACATTTTTGCTTCACAGTATACTGTCACAATGTATTGTCACAAAACTAACACTAAGGTTGATATCCATTTGCAATATAAACCTTAACTGACATCCTGTTAAAGCACTTGTTTTTGAAAGTTTCCAAAAATCTGCCTTTACTTCTGTAATTTTTGTAAATGCTATAATTGATATGTGGTTATTTTTATACATTAAATCCAGTTTGTGTGGAGGAGTGCGAGAGAGAGTGAGATCAGACCTATCTGCTGATGAGAAAGTAAAGAGAGCCTTCTATCTTACTCAGCGCTTTGGGGACCAGGTACTTGGACATGTTCTTTTTCAGAACTGTCAATATATCACCTTGAGAAAGTTTCATAATTGTTTTGCTTATTGGTATTTTTTCCCATGTCTTGTGCCACTGATCTGCTCTTCTGACAGAATATGACGTATATTCTGAACTCTGAAACGCTTTGCTGTGTTTTTAGGATTTTTATTCAACGGTCCTGGACGTGCTGACCCCAGATGATGTGCGTGTTATGGCTGAGAGTGAAGATGAGCTGAGTCGGCAGGGTGAATTTGAGCGTGTTTTCCCTTCCCCTGCCTCCTCCCGCTACCTCCGCTTCTTTGAACATCCGCGCTACCTCAACATCCTCCTTAATCAGTGGGAACAGAAGCAATATCAGAACCGAAGCAAAGGTATGTGCTTGTGTGTTTGGTCCTTTATAGGAGTGTGTTATACTTCCAAAATTTGGAATCACTAATCTGAATTTTCAGCAGTATAAAAGAAATTGTTCAAGGTACATGTATAAAATGAATCTGTTTTGAAGCTTTAGATTCTATAGTAAGAGCTGTAGATAACCTCTGAAAACATGAAATTATTTATTATATTAACATCCAATGTGCCAATGTTTTTTAAACAGTAGTGATCAAACCTTGAGATATACACCATGACAATTAAGTTCTATAGATAATTACACTGTATCATTATTTAAAAACATTCCAGATTTTCCAAAACAAATTGAAATAAAATGTATATATTAATACAACTTTGGTAATTCCTCCCCCCTCATTTGTATTAAATATGGCAATCAAAGATAGGAGCTGAGCCAACAGTTACAATATTTCAGCATACATTGTCTAAGATGTGGGTGCCTCTGGACCAAGAGGTCATGGGTTCGGATTCTAAAACCACTGGGTTCCTGAGCAAGACCCTTAACCCCAAGTTGCTCCAGGGAGACTGTCCCCTGTAGTTAGGGAATGGAAGTCACTTTGGATAAAATTATGATTAAATTAAGTGATTTTGGAATGGCATTGGATGACTAGTCTTTCTGCTGCTTGCGTTTGACATGTTATGCAGTGTAAGTCACTCGTTTCTGTCTATACTGGTAGGCATACAGTATACTATAGGGGGAAAAAGGTAGCAGTAGTGCTAAAATATTGCAAGTGTCTTAGCATAAATTAAGATATTGTAGCTCCAAGATAAAAATGGCACATTTAGAAAACGCAGTGAGATTAAAAAAAGCACGTTTTGAAAAAGTACTCCTTCCAAAAGATGGAACCACTTCTTGTATTGTCTGCGGAAAAAGAAAACAGACGCAGCATGTAAACAGACATAAAAGGTACTTTCCCTCAAAGCAGCACTTTTGGGTGTAGCAGTTTTGCTGTCGTAGGTGGAAAGGACACCCAGACCACTAGGAACTCACAAAGGCGTGTATGGTTACAGTCAGAAATTTCAAAACAGTTTGTAAAGTAGTTGATTATCTAAAGGTGTAGCTTAATGTTATATTAGTTTTTTTTTTTAATTTAGAGCAGATATATTTAGGATGTAAGCTGAAGGTATCAGTGGTCATAGTTTCTAAACATCTTGAAGATAGGATAATTCATCATTGTAAGCAGATTGCAACAAAATTCTGCTGTCAACTAAAAAAAGCATTGATGTGTTTGATAAAGTGCAAAAAGAAGTTTCTTTATATAGCAGAGAAATCTAAGAGGGGGGTGTATAAGGGCTGACTTGCCAGTTGTACACATGTCACAATACTATGTATTATGTACTTCATAAGGCCCTGTGTAGGAACGTTTGGATGGTTTTATTGGAGTCAGAATTACCTGATGGACCACAGCTACCATAAACACTAAAGTAGAATGTTTGCTGCAATCTGCATTAATACACTTAATTGCACATAGTTAGTAGTGAGAATAATTCGTAAAGAACTCACTATTTTGTGCACTTGTAATTCCTAAAGAAAATGACTAGAGATACACTATATGGACAAAAGTGTTGGGATGGGTGACCATTACACCAACAGGGACTTAATGATACTGTGTTTGCAGCTTCCACTGTAATGTTTTCCACAGGATTTTGGAGTTTCTGTGGGAATGTGTGCCCATTCATTCTGTAGAGCATTTAGGAGCTCAGGCACTGATGCTGTATGAGAAGGCCTGGCTTGCAATCTCCATTCCAGCTCATCTCAAAGGTGTTGGATGGGGTTGAGGTCAGGACTGTCCGGAGCAGTCAAGTTCTTCCACACCGAACTCATCCCACCATGTCTTTATAGACCTTGCTTTTTCCATGCTGGAATAGAAAATATTCTTCCCCAAACTGTGTCCACAAAGTTGGAAGCATGGCGTTGTGTAAAATGTCTTGATCTGCTGAAGGATAAAGATTGCCCTTTTATTGGATGTAAGGAGCCTAGCCCGAACCCTTAAAAATAGGTGTCCCCAATACTTTTGTCCATATGGTGTAGGTTCACAAAGTCTTTAGCATGCATTCAGCTGTCATTTTATGTTATTGTGTGTATCTAACATACAATGCCTTAGTGCCTTCATTATTTGCTGCTATGCATGAGGTTGGAATAAGACGTGCTATCAGTGATGCATGCTTACCTGTGTCTAGGTATTGAATTGCTGAGGAGTCTCTGTCAGAAAAAAGTGCACTTGGGGAATCTTGCTGACTCTGCACATCATGTAAGTATTTCAAAGGATTGTTTATATCACTGTATCAGAGTGTAGTTTAAGAGTTTTTTGCAGTTTTGAAGCAATCCACAGTGAAATAAAATGGGATCTTATCGGTTTCATTAGACTGTGTTATTACTAGCATGTGTTTTGGATGACAATTTCAGTTACAAGATTAAACTAGACTAAAGTATTATGAGTTGTATTTGAAATAGCCCACATCCGTGGGCAAACGTCTAATAGAACAGAAGTGGCCTTATTCTCTCTGGGTGGTTGGGTGATCCTCCCACTCCCCCTTCATTCAGTGTAATGCTTGCTAACATAATAGCCTTGACTGATAGCATTCTCCTGCTGTTTAAAGTATGTAGAAAAATAAAAATAGAAGAAAATTAGATTCATGGTTTTACTTACAGTAACGATGCATGAAATGTAAAAATAATTTCTGCGTTTTTGATTCTCAGTGGTCTTCAAAATCCTACCATGGACACCGATCTGACATCCACAGTGCCACATCAGCAAAAACAGAGCTAACTAAGTCAAGGTATAAGCACACACCCCTGTATGCATTCTTTTATTTCATATTTCCATCAGAATATATTTTTCTAACACTATGTCTCTCTCAGTGTAATGGTCAGTCGGAGTGTGAAGTCCCACCCAGATGATGAAGACTGGTCTGATCAGGAGGTTCAGTCAGTGACTTCCAGTCTTCCAGACATGAGCCTGCTGGGTTCAGTGAGCCCGAGCCCAAGCCCCAGCCCCAGCCTGGCCAGCGACAGCCTGCTACATCAGAATTACCTGTTAGACTAGCCATATATTTTCAAAACAGCAAACATCCAGGGCTTCCAACACACAAAAACACACACACAGCTGATGAACAAACCCTTTTTTTGTCATTTTCTTCAGATGTGTAAAGTTGTATAATTTTGCTCCCTTAGGAAGTGGGGTTAAGGCAAGTGGAATGGATGAGAGAAGTCTGATGTGAAAGTGTAAAAAAAAAACTACTGGTAAACCCCATGACTGTTTAAATCAGAAATGTTTGGACTTTTCGAAGACTAATGTTGCGCATTTTAAAGCCTAGTAGATTTCTTTGAAGTGCACAGACATGTTTCGATATGCTGTGTTTGTGTAAACAACTTTTTCTCCTTTTGGGAGGAGCTAATCTGGAGTCATGTCTGTGAACATGAGCCAAAGAGATTCCTTACCTGGTTTGTTTACATTTTAATTTCTGCCCAATGTAAGGGGTCAGTATTACATACAACTGACAATTCAAAGTTTCAACAGTAATGATAATTATAATAATGGTCATGAAACTAATAATTTTATCAGCCTTTTCCAATAAAATTGTTACACTTTAGGATTTTCACATTAAAAATATCTGAAATATTTGTATGGTTGCTGTTCCTTCCCCCCCCCCCCCCCTCAATTTCCCATCTTCTTACAATAACACCAGAATGTGTAGCAGTTATTTGTCACCTACTTGAGAGTCTGTTTACAGAGACAGTCTCTCGTGTGTTTGTGGTTGTTTTGTGTATGTAGCAACTGCTACAACCGGTTCTCTGAAAACAAACAGTTCAGCATGTTGGTCTGGCTGCCACTACATAAATGTCTCTTGAGGGATGCTGGGATTTGTGGATTATTGCAGAGCTCTTCCTACATTGTCCTTGCCAGCAGGTGTCTTTGCACTTGGTGTGTTGGAAAATGTTTCCATGATCATGGAGATGTTTGGCTTTTTTTCAGTGTGTGAAACATGCTGAGTCACTTAAAGAGTAGAATGCCACAAGCATAAAGACACGCACCCCATCAGGACACGAGATAAAAATAGCCACTTCCATAATGGCACATTGACATTCCCTGGCCACAGCCCCTGAGGAAGACATTTTTTCACAAGTGGAATGTAAACTGAATTTAAAACTCTCCCCTGCTTTTTTTTTAAGTGTCAATAAGATGACTAACAGACCGAGGTCCTAAATAGCAGTGCAATGTTGGTAAAGATCACGTTTTAATGAGCTTTCAAGATGGATCATGCCTTGACCTAGATAACAGTTTTGGAGAAAGTGGCTTCTATACAAACTCTTCAGTGAACCATAACTCTACAAGCACCATGAAAGTGCGACTTAACATCATTTTTCCAGCCAAAGTTATTACACCAATTCCCGGCTGGTAATTTGAAGACTGTAGGCCACCCTCTCTGCTGTGTACACACAGCCACTAATCTGCCATTCCCCTCCCCCGCTGGCCTGGACAGCCCCCTGCATGCCTGGACCTTCTCCTGATTTAGACCCTGCTCTGGGGGGCTGGAGAGCAGTTTGGAGCATGGTTACAACACAACAGCGCGGTCAGTGACTGCTTCCACTCAGCCTCACCTCGGCCCCAGCCATGGACCCCATAGCTGAGGTAAGACTTAAACTGTGAGAGTGAGGGAGACAATCTTCTTGCCTGTCTTTAAGTCTGCTGCTAAATTTCAAAATTATCAGTAGTAAGATTATTACTTGTATCTGTAATAGTATTCATTCTATTTTACCTTATTTTAAACCCTTTATTATTTCATTTCTATTCTTTGGTAGTACTGTACACGCTCACAGTCAGACCAGTTGAATTGAATTTGAATTTGGGTTGAAAATGGAGAGAGTAAGAGAGAAATGTGTTCAAGCAACAGGTGTATTTTGGCCTCTCGTGTGTCTAATTCTGCTTTCAAGGATGCAGTAAATATCAGATCAGTCATACACTGAGTATACAGATGCTGTAAACCTCAGTGGAGAACATGCATATGCAGTACAATAGTTTAATGCTGATTAATGCATAAAAGTTTGCTTGTCGGTTAACACTGGTAAACATTCCCTCTCTGCCAGAAGGAAGTCCGTAAGCGGGTCAATTTCACAGGAGCACACAACAAAGAGTTTAAATTTAGACAAATGACACCAAGACTATATATATATATAATACACACACACAACTGGACACACATTATTTGAGTACAGCAGTTCTATTCTGGGCAGTGACAGTGTGATAACCTTCTAAAAACACAGCCCATGAATGAACTGCTATATTCCACCTGTATGTTTGTATAAAGTCATGCACTCAGACATCCCCCAGTCCACATTCCTGTACTGTTTACTCTGAAACACAAATGAGCAAACACTGAGACATGTTTGGATGGATGTATTTTATTGCTCCCTGAGGGGAATTTGGATATGTTTGTTTTGATTGTTGCATTACTGCATGACTAAATAAGCGAGATATTTTTCTTTCTAAATTACATTTCTTTTTTCATCTTTTCCTTAGGTTCCATTTATGGAGGATGAGGGACTTACAATGAGGAGGACAGGTATCTATTGTGTGTTAATTGTGATTACACACTTTGCTAACATAATTTTAAGAAGTTTGCCTGTGTGTATTCATCTTTTAAGCCCTCATTACATCATGTATTACTAAAAAACAAGAGCTCAACTTAAGTTGTGTAAATGCTGCTGGAAAGTGTAGCAGCCTGCACTATAAACTATTCCTGCACTGACTTTAGAGTCAGACTGACCGATCTGCAGCAGGGTTCTCCTCCGCTGCCTCTCTCTACAGAACCTTCTCGAGATTTCGACTCCGACATCTATACCAAGTTCTTTATGAACCACTGCTGCTATGATGCCATTCCAACCAGCTCCAAACTGCTCATCTTTGATACAACACTGCAGGTGACATGTTATAATCAGTTTGTATGTCCTTCTGTTCATACGTTTATTAATTATTGAAATTCATAATTGAAAATGTAAGTAGGCTGATTACAGGAGTGTTCTTATGAGCCTAGAAGTGACTTAATCTGTTCTGTTCTTTATATTGGTGTTTTTATAAATAAAAGTCAGTTATATTCAGTTTCATTTTAATATACATCATTGTGCATTTTGTGTTTGTTCGCTGTAGGTAAAGAAGGCATTTTTTGCATTAGTTGCTAATGGGGTCAGAGCTGCGCCTTTATGGGACAACAAGCAGCAGTGCTTTGTAGGTAAGTGGACCTGAGCACACTGTACCATGCACTTTAACCTTTAAAGGTTGGGTAATTTATGAACCTGAGTCAGATTACCGACGTCTAGTAATAAAGCGAATTTATAAGTGTTATAAAACCACACATGCATTCATAAACGTATGTATATGTATTAATTAATGTGTGTGGGTATATAATAAGTATATTAAAAGGTCATTTTCACTCTCAGATAGGATCCAGTTATCTTTTAATAACCTATTCAATTATGCCTGATACTGTTTTTCTAATTGCACATTTCCAAAATACTCCAAAAATACTTGCCAGCTCAGCACTTCTTCAACTGTTAATTTTCAAAGAGCCAGCCCTCTAGTCACTAGTAAAAAACAGGAGGACTGTGAACTAATCATGAGCTGCTCCCCAGGGTATTAATAGTCACCCAACTACACCAGAGATCTGATCTCACTAAAAGGCACTTAGGTGTGAGAAGCTGTCATAATTCAAACAGTTGCATCGTGAGCTGAACACATGCGTGTCAGTTACAGGTGACGGCACTCAGCTTTCTCTCTTGTTTTGTGTTAACCTTGATACAGGCTGCTACTGTCTGTGACTTTTAGATCAGGTGTGGATTTAAGCATCTTGTAAATGTATCTGTGTTCCCATATTTTTACAGGAATGCTTACAATAACAGACTTTATTAACATTCTCCACCGATATTACAAATCACCCATGGTGAGTACTTTGGGTTTCGTTGCAAAATGATGCAGTATTTTTAGATTTCCTCATTTGAGTTAAACTGCAAATAGAGCCAAAGATCAAGCAACTGCCTAAATGTCTCCTGCTTTTCTTTAGGTTCAGATATATGAGTTGGAGGAGCACAGGATTGAGACCTGGAGAGGTGACTGTGTATAGTGTACAGTAGTCACCAGTTTTGGATTAGGCTTTTAGTGGTTTGTTGTTGTTGTTTTTATTTCAGCTCTTTTGTCTTCTCTCCTGTTCCAGAGGTCTACCTTCAATATTCCATCACCTCTCTGATCAGCATCACCCCTGAGTCCAGGTAAAACCAGGACCTCTGCAACACTCTTCTGTTTCTTTTCTCTCTTTTTCTCCAGCATCCCAGAGTGACAGAGAGTTGTGTTTTTCATCGTCAGCCTCTTTGATGCCATTTACTCCTTACTGAAGAACAAGATCCACAGACTACCGGTCATAGATCCTGAATCAGGGAATGTTCTGCACATACTTACCCACAAACGCATCCTGAAATTCCTTTACATTTTTGTAAGAACTTTTCTTGAAACTATAAAATATGACGACATTAAATATTACAACATGAATCCCTGTGCATAAATCAGTTCCTTGCAGTTGTCTTAAAGTTTTCTTATTTTGATTTCCCAGGGATCCATGATCCCGAAGCCAAGATTCTTACAGAAGAGAATTGAGGAGGTTGAAATTGGAACGTTCAGAAAGATTGCCACAGTCCAGGAAACAGCCACAGTATATGATGCACTGTCGATATTTGTCGAACGACGAGTTTCAGCTCTGCCTGTTGTGGATAAACAAGGTATTTTCTGCTTGGGAGACGGGACAAGCAAGGACGCTGCAGGGTTTCTTCTTTTCTTCATGTTCTACGAGAAATCTGAAGCATGTAGTTCTGAAATCTTTGTTTTGCCTCTAGGGAAGGTGGTGGCGCTCTACTCCAGGTTTGATGTCATTGTAAGTAGACCAGTTCTACATGCTTCATGCTGGCATGTTTAGGTCTTCCAGACAAAAACTCTATATGACCAAACAATATAGTGGACACTATCACACTTATCATTTCATTCCTTACTCCAGCACTATGCATTCCATTACATAAAGTTCCCCGGGCACTTGCCTCACTCAGATTCATCCATCAAACTGCCAGGCTTGTGTGCAGCTGCTCAGCCATGGCACTCCTCACAAACAGCTCTTGTTCCGATGTTTCTTCCAAATACACTTTTGGAAGTTATGCAATAGAGGATACCCACTAGTCTTCAGCATTTGATAGCCCAGTCTGTCAGTTTGGGCGATTTACAGCGTCATGGCTAAGCCATGAACACTTCCATTTCACAAAGTTAGCATTTACAGTTGGTTGAGGCATCCAAAAAGTGAGTCTAACAGGGCAGACATTTCAAAACTGACTTCTTCTGATCCTGCCACACAGACTGGCATCTTCTGATCCTGCCACATTTAAGTCACCATGCTCTTTAGTATGACCCATTCTACTTCCAGTGTTTGTTTGGGGAGAGGGCACAGCTATATGCTTAATTTTATACACCTACTAGCAATAAACACCTAGTCCACATCATTGTGACCATATAGTGTAAATAAATAATCCTCACCTTAAAATGTCTTTGTTTTATACTGGCCACAGAACCTGGCAGCTCAGAAAAATTACAATAACCTTAACATGACAATGCGAGAAGTAATCGAGGGCCGCTCATGCTGCGTTGAGGGAGTGCTGAAATGTTACCCACATGAGACCCTGGAGACCATCATTGACCGCATAGCAGAAGCAGAGGTGAACCAGTTTTAAATTTCTAACTATAAGGTAGCTTTCTAGACCGCACATTTCCATTAGAACAGAAATTTTGATTAGTCTAAGAACATGCAGTATTTTTGGCCATGTAGTATACTTCTGGTAGGGACTTCTGTCAATCTGAACCCAGAAAAACATGTTCCTTGTTTGATTTAAAGAAGACTTAAAGAAGATATATTCTTATTTGATCCTGAATTTAAGCTATCCTGTTCAACTAAAATAGTATCCTTGTTTCAACTAAGCAGTATGTCACTGCGGTGTCATCTGGTCTCATAATGAAAAATCCCCTCTCCTCCAGGTTCACCGTCTAGTTTTGGTGGATGAAGAGGATATAGTTAGGGGAATAGTCTCTCTGTCTGACTTGCTCCAAGCTTTGGTCCTGACTCCAGCAGGTATTGATGCTCTTTTCTCTTAACATCTGTGGAGAAGTGATCTCTCCACCATCTTTCCACAGCCCCTTCTTGTTCCAGGTAGGCAGCTCACCCATTTCTGCCAAAGCTGCCTGTAGTTTTCAGCCTGCTGGCCAACCAGTAGAGGTGGAATGTCAGTAACTCCTGCTTGTCTGCCATGCCTTTATGCATCCCTACAAGACTGCAGCTATCTGGCCAGCGTTAGGCTACTCATGGACCACTTTGCAGGATCTCATTCTGATTTGATCAACTAGAAGCCTTTGGAATGGTCAAGAATCTCTGCTGTTGACTGACTCGTTGCAAATTGTGTTTCTTCAGTATCAGAAATTGTTTATGTATTCATTTTTTTTTATTTGTTGGTAGGTAGTAGGGTATGTCAGAGACCACTTTGCCGGGCAAGGTTGCTCTGTGCTGTTATCAATGAAGCATGTCCAACTTAGAGTACCCCTCTCTGACCTTTTTTGGGGTAATTGAGATGCAGAGATCCTAGATTAGCACTCTTTATTATGAAATTATTTATGAATACAGCTCCTAGTCTGCATGAGGTATGCTCATCTTTGAATGTCTTCATACTGTGCACAAGCAAGGTTCAGGATTGTGTGCCAAATTAATGGAGTATCAAAAAACTGTATGATTACACTGTTGAGTGTTAGGCTGATAATAAATTTTTCAATGTAATTTGTTTTTGTGCAATTCTATTTTCCAGAGATTTCTTCCAAAGCAGACTATGACCATTAAGGACAATATCCAATGGATCATGGATGAAGATTTAAATGATAAGATACTTAAGCCTGATGTATGACCAAGCCTTTTTGCAGTGGTCATTTTTAATGACTACTTTAAATTGTTAACAGTGCATGTTTACTTACATGACATTTGTTTAAACTCAAGTATGTCAAGGAAAAATGTCAATACTACATGAGCTACCTGTAGTGCAGGTAATAAAAAGGGTGCCATTTTTAATAAGGCATGTTTCTTAATATACATTTGAAGAGTTCCTATATTTATAAGCTGATTAATACTATATAATGCATCATGTAGTTCATATATACATTTCAATATAGCTTGGGTTTAGATTCAGTGGATATTTATGACTATACATTTTTTAAGATTTTTTTTTTCTTAAAAATCAGCTACAGTTATGTCAACTTATGTATCACTCATTTACTGTAAAACAGAGGTGGACAAAAATGTAATGAAATTTACATCACACATTTATCTTTTTGACATCTAATAAGTTGAAACTGACATAACCAGTGGTGCAACGTCCAAAAAAATGCAAAGATTTTTATTCATTTAACATTTCTCATATAACATTGCACTTAATTCAACTGAACAGAGTTAATGCCCTCCTCTGAATGCTGGCAGAACATTTACTGTATGTACTTGTGTGAATATCACAGTAACTGGCTTAAGAAAACAAAATAAAAATTGCATATGAACACACAACAGTATTTTCAAGATATTTACACTCGAATTGTAAATATTTAAAAATTATAGCAGTAGATTATCATTTTTCTCAACATATGGCTAGTGTGAACTTAAGAGTATATAAAAGGCAACTAAGTCAACTATCTACTTTAAACTGTAGGTGGTGCTTAACTTGAATATGACCTGCTTATTCCATATCCTCCTCTCCTTCCTCCTCAAACTCTCCCTCTTCCTCCACTGTGGCGTCCTGGTACTGCTGGTACTCGGACACTAGGTCGTTCATGTTGCTTTCGGCCTCTGTGAACTCCATCTCATCCATGCCCTCGCCCGTGTACCAGTGAAGGAATGCTTTGCGTCTGAACATGGCTGTGAACTGCTCGGAGATACGCTTAAATAACTCCTGGATGGCAGTGCTGTTTCCAATGAACGTGGCTGCCATCTTCAGCCCTCGAGGCGGAATGTCACAGACCGCAGTTTTGACATTATTGGGGATCCATTCCACAAAGTAACTGCTGTTCTTGTTCTGTACATTCAGCATCTGCTCATCTACTTCTTTCATGGACATTCGGCCACGGAACACTGCTGCTACTGTCAGGTAACGCCCGTGTCGAGGGTCACAGGCTGCCATCATGTTCTTTGCATCAAACATCTGCTGAGTAAGTTCTGGCACTGTGAGGGCACGGTACTGCTGGCTACCACGGCTGGTGAGAGGGGCAAATCCCGGCATGAAGAAATGTAATCTAGGGAAAGGAACCATGTTGACTGCCAGTTTACGCAGGTCTGCATTTAGCTGCCCTGGGAAACGCAAGCAGGTAGTAACACCGCTCATAGTAGCAGAGACTAAGTGGTTTAGATCACCATAAGTTGGTGTTGTGAGCTTCAGTGTACGGAAGCAGATGTCATACAGAGCCTCATTGTCGATACAAAAGGTCTCATCTGTGTTCTCAACAAGCTGATGTACAGACAGGGTGGCGTTATAGGGCTCTACTACAGTGTCTGACACTTTTGGGGAGGGAACTACACTAAAAGTGTTCATTATTCTGTCAGGATATTCTTCACGAATTTTGCTTATCAGCAGAGTCCCCATACCAGATCCTGTGCCCCCACCTAGGGAGTGAGTGAGCTGAAACCCCTGTAAACAGTCACAGCTTTCTGCTTCTTTCCTTACAACATCCAGCACCGAGTCTACCAACTCTGCGCCTTCAGTGTAGTGGCCTTTTGCCCAGTTGTTGCCCGCACCACTCTGTCCTGTAGGCCCAAAGCATGCAAGACCATGTGTTAACTGATTTTTAGCCAAAGTGACAAATATACACATAGACACAGCAATGAATAACTACCATATTACACACACACATATATATATATATATACACACATTTATATACTACACATGACAGTAGGAAAAGCATATACATAATTACACAATACGGAGTCATACCAAAAACAAAGTTGTCGGGTCGGAAGATCTGCCCAAATGGTCCTGAGCGTACCGAATCCATTGTTCCTGGCTCTAGATCCACTAGAATGGCTCGAGGAACATATTTTCCACCTGGGAGTGAAAAAAAGGTTGTTGTGTAATATAAGTGACATTTATTTAAAAAATATTATTACTATTGCTGGGCAACAATAAAAAATTTGAATCGCAATTAATCGCATTGTTGTATGCAAAATTAAATAATTCAAAAGTAGTGTATTGCACACTTTTATTTTTAAAGTACTGCTATATGAACAAAAGTGCAATAACATTTGGTTTGCAAACACTTTCAACAAATAAGGTGCAGTATTCCCTTTAACGCAGTTACACAGTTGCAGTTTAAATGTAAATCTCAAGTTAAACATTAAAGGGGACATATTATGCAAAACTCACTTTAGTTATAATAGGTCTATGGGCTAAACAAAACATGTTCATGAAGTTCTCTGCACAAAAACACTCTCTCACAAAGAGATTTCACCTGCTTTATTCTTCACAGTTTGCATAGAACCGCCCCGCCCCTCTATAGTCATAGAACTGCCCCTCATCTGTCGAGACCCCACCCACTAGCCTGTTGCTTGTCACCCCTTTCAGCGGCCATCTTGGGTCTTTGCAGCTCCCAATTTTAAAAGCTCATAACTCCGTCACACTCACTCTGCCCAGCTGGCCAATAGCCCACAATAAAACAAACACAATAAACAACCTCTGCTATTGGTTAAAGCAAAGAAATTGGCGTGAAAATACACCAACCACGGCATAAAATGCGTGTTTTATTCCCGTGGATGTATACGGTATGGCACGCTCCAAAACTAGCTAGAGGTTGTTACGATTCAAGCGATTCCTCCCACTTTGCCTTATAAATGAACCGAGACTGCTCTTAGATCAGCCGAGTGCTGCAGCGCCTCATGTGCGTTTGAGTCTCTGGGTTGATTTTTTTTTGGCTCAACCAAAGGAAAAAACACACAGAAGACCAAATTATATTTCACGATATTTGAGGACATTTGATGGGGATAACTGTCCAGCAAATAAGAATTTCAAGGGGAAATAGGAGCGACTGTCCGAAGAGATGCACCGGGAGCGTGCGTGTCCGAGCTGAATTTCTTCAAATCTAAGTAAAAGGAAATGATGACATTTCGCTTTATATGTGTCTATAAACTGGCTGGTTGTGATAAAACTGCTGGGGGTTTGTTTGTAAGAGTTTTGTTGTGTTTTGAGTGAGTTTTTGTGCGATTTTGGCCAGCTGGGCGGAGCGTGTTTTTCGTTTTAGACAATGGTGAACAGGCAGCTGAAGAATCGGTTCTGCGGCAGCCTGTGGCGATTCCTTGGGGTCTTCTGTACATAGCGAGGCTAGATTAGTTTCACCCGGTGTAATTAGTGGGAGTGGCTTATACTCACCCTCAAGTATAAAGGAGATACACTCCACCACAGACGGACCGTCTAGCAGTTGCACAGTCTACGTTCAGCTAAGTATCCCTTCTCATTTTATTCTGTTTTTGTTTATTTACTACTACAGAAAATGTGCGTCAAACCTATAGCTGTTCACATATCCTACAGGCCAAGAAGATACATTCCCCGTCAGTCCCCACAGTAACCAGATCTCAGCTCTTCCCAGCTCAACATCTCATCCTTTGAATTCCATTCTGTTACTATAACATACCCGACTAAGCTCCATATCATTGTCCTTTATCGCCCACCTGGTCCTCTGGGTAACTTCATAGATGAACTGGACGTCCTATTGAGCTCATTTCCAGATGATGAGTCTCCCCTCATCCTCCAGTTGACAAGTTGAAGACCCGCAATCTTGCGATGCTGCTATTGTCCTTTGGCCTGTCCCTCTGCGACTCTCCTCCGTCCCACAAAGCAGGCAACACTCTTGACTTGGTATCGACCAGGTCACTTCCTATGTTCAATATATTGTCCAGTCTTTTACATGTCTCTGACCATCTTTTGTCGTTCAAATTTCCTCTCCAGACCTCCGTGTCTCATCTCCCACGTGTGACGCCTACGACTACCCACAAAAATCTATCCTCTTTCTCTACCCTCTCTCTCCTCTGCTGTTCTATCTTTATCTCTCCCTGACTCCACTACCCCCGTCCATCTTCAGTTGAATCAGTGACCAATTACCTCCTCATCTCTCCACAGCTCAATTAATCTACTCTGCCCCTTGTCTTCCAGACCGAAGTGTGTCTCTCCCCAGCTCCATGGCTGTCTGAGGTCCTGAGAAGTAACAGAAGGGAGCTGATAGCAGCCGAAAGAAGATGGAAGAAAATGCTTCATGACCATGACCTTATCACTTATCGCTCTTATCCAAATTTGCAATGGATTTAAATTCTGCAAAGTCTTCCTTCTACAGAATGAAGTTTGAAGAATCGGCATCCAACCCGCGCAAGCTGTTACCACCTTTTCGTCTCTTCTTAAATCTCCATCTCTCCCTGTTCTTTCAGCTCTCATCTGAAGACTTCGCTGTGTTCTTTAATGCAAAGATTGATGCCATTAGTAGATCCTTCCCACCAGTCATCAAGCCGCCCGTCAGCCAGAAACCAGCTGGTGCTACAGTTTCTTGGCTTCTCACCTCTTTCTCTTGAGGATGTGGCATTGCTTCTGATGTCCAACAAACCCACCACATCTCCGCTTGACCCTGTCGCGTCGAGTACGCTCCAGATGATGTCTTCAGATCTAATCCCGCATATCGCCTACATCAATGGTTCCTTAACAGCTGGCCACAACCCATCTGCTTTCATGTCTGCAGTGGTCACACCGATTCTGAAGAAACCCACGCTGGACTCCTCAGATAACAACTACAGACCAGTATCCCTTCTCTCCTTCCTTTCCAAAGTCCTGGAATGGGCTGCTTATAACCAACTTAACATTTTTCTTTCTCAAAACAGGCTTCAGGATCCTCACCAGTCTGGGTTAAAGGCTGCACACTACTGAAACGGCACTACTAGCCGTCTCTGAAGAGCTTCATGCAGCTTGATCAGCCAACCGGTCTTCTGCTTTGATTTTTCTTGACCTTTCTGCAGCCTTTGACACTGTTAACCATCAGATCCTCTGGGCTACTCTTTCCAGCCTTGGGATATCAGGCACAGTCTGGCAATGGTTTGAATCCTACCTTGATGACTGGAAGTACCAGGTACCATGGCAAGGCTCCCAATTTGTCCCGCAAAGATTGTCCATTGGTGTACCACAGGGCTCGGTCCTTGGACCGCTTCTCTTTTCTCTATATACTGATTCTCTTGGGGCTGTAATAGCCTCACATGGATTTTCTTACCACTTTTATACAGATGACACTCTTTCCCTTCCAGTGATCAAGTTTCGACCCGCATCTGAGACTGCCTGGCTGACATCTCCTCTTGGATGGTGGCCCACCACCTTAAGCTGAATCCCAGCAAGACTGAGCTGCTTTTCATCAAAGGGAGTCCATCACCAAGCCATGACC
>JBBPCY010000002.1:18756613-18784194 GCA_037974405.1 Brachyalestes nurse | reverse complement strand
AAAGGCTCTGAACAGAACCCACAACCTCCAGTTTTGGAGGCAGTGCTTTTCCCACTGAGCCACAGGATCCCACAGCTCTCAGGCCTTTTTTTGGACATTTGGCTTTCAGATGCAGTCTGATGTTCAAGACATAAAGCTAAAGGCTCTGAACAGAACCCACAACCTCCAGTTTTAGAGGCAGTGCTTTTCCCACTGAGCCACAGGATCCCACAGCTCTCAGGCCTTTTTTTGGACATTTGACTTTCAGATGCAGTCTGATGTTCAAGACATAAAGCTAAAGGCTCTGAACAGAACCCACAACCTCCAGTTTTGGAGGCAGTGCTTTTCCCACTGAGCCACAGGATCCCACAGCTTTCATGCTTTTATTTTGGACATTTGACTATCAGATGGAGTCTGATGTACAAAACCTAAAGCTTAAGGCTCTGACTAGAACCTGGAACCTCCAGAACATGACTTCTGAATCTGGGAAGCAGTGCTCTTCCCACTGAGCCACAGAATCTCACAGCTCTCAAGGCTTTTTTTTTTAGACATTTCACTTTTAGATGTATATATATATATATATTCTTGAATGTGGACAATTTGTTTTAAGGGGCAGTTGGTCAGAAAAGAGTTAAGATTTAAACTTTGCATGCATTTACCCAAACTTCTTAGATTGTTTTTTTTTTTTATGTAAAGTTATTATAGTTTCGTGTTTTTCACATAACTTCAAAATTCAAGATAGTTAATCTGAAATTTGACATGATGAAAAATTACAAATAAACCTCAGCCCAGAAGATAATAAAAAGTGGCTTATTTAAAGCTTGTACAAATTGTTTAAACTGATGTGACAAAAACTTGGATTAAACATGTATTTGTAGTAACCCACAATAAAACAGTCTGTAAGAACAAAGTTCAGAAACATCAGGTGCTCTGATCTGCATATTTACCAGGGGTGTATTTGTTCACCTACCAGTTCCACACATCCTGGTCTCACTCAGCAAATAGTTCACCTAGACAACCTAGACAGTGACTTATAATGATACTATAATGATATTATAGTGTAATATTCTAACTTATTATACTTATAAATATAATGTTTGCATCATTATTCATTATTGATTTTTGATCAGTAGTATTACTTATAGTTTCAGTTTGAAATTTTGTAAACCTTCTTATACATCATGCCTGTACAGACTCTGTAGTGTAAATAGAACAGAATGCATAGTGACGGGCTACAGTGCCATATGTTAGGTGCTTTTATGGCCTTAGTAATAAAAACATAATTTCTCATAAAAGACCATACAAGAACAATGTTATTAAGCTCACCTTTCCACTAAAATGTGAATGAGTTATAATTAATGTATAAATAAATTATTTGTCATTATTATTATTATCATTCTTAATAATTAAATATATTATGTATGTATGCTGCAGGTGCTTGGAAACCACTGCTGTCATTGGAATCTTGTGCGTTGTTTATTAAACCAATGTTTTGTAGATACGTTTTTTTTTTATGTTAACAAGAATTGTGTCCACCATTGCATCATGTTGCAGGTAATTCACTGAATATGCCATGAATATGCAGTTGTCATCCTTGCCACCCTCAATACCACCCTTGTTTATCCTTTTGCCACAGAAAGTCAAACAGACGAGAGGGAGTGTGTGTTAGTTCCTCTGCTTTGCCTGTACTGAGGAGGTGTCGAATGATACGTTATTGAATTCCTTTGGAAAAGCTTCTAATATTCTGTAACGGATTGCGTTCATTTATATTGTTGTGAAAAGCATAGATGGATCAAGACGATGACAACTCAGCATCGCAAAGGTAAGCACTGCACTAACTTAAACAACCTAACGACACTGAAATTTCTTTACCGTTTCTCATACTGAAGAAAATGTGGTTGTTTTTTAAAGCTCAGAGTACACTCTGAGTAATAATGTATGTGTCTATGAGAGAGAAAGCAAGAGAAATATTTTGGATGTTACATATACCAGTATTTATTCTTGTCTTGCAGCAAAAATATATTTGGAATAAAAATGAAAAAGAGGAAGAAGAAAGCCACCAAAGGTCTTGTCTTTGAAAACAAAGGTGTTCAAGGTACAGCCTTCAAAGCAAACACAAAATTGTGTATAGATAATACCATAATACTGTACCATAACTGTGATGGCTGACAGATTACAAACTGATCCAGGATTCCACACATACTGTAGCTGTAGATGAACATGACCTTGATTAAATATAATCCTTCTAGATGAATCTGAGGTCGAAGCTGCCCTTGATGAGCCACCAGTTTTAGACCTTGAAAATCTTGAGGTCAGCAGTGAAGCTGGTCCTTCTGGATACTTTGCTTTCAGAGAAGTGGTCGATGCTAAAAGGTACCAAACTGTCATTTTAAATGTAAAACAGTAATTCATTTGTTCATTTTTAAATTATTATTTTTTTATTTTATAATATCTTAATAGATGCAAGTACACAGCCAAGATTTTGGAAAGTGAGAGCAAGCCACAGGCTTTCCAGGTAGTAACGTCCTTACAGTTTATATTTGGACAGGAGAGAATCTAATTATACTGTATAATGTTTAATTACATACTATGTTTATGTATGCATGTTCACTACCTAATGAATAAATAAGCAACTTTATTATAAGTAACTCTTTATTTCCAAAGATTTCCATCAATATCACCGAAGCTAAACAGCTGGTGGGTGAGAACATCGACCCCAGTGTGGTGATTGAAATTGGAGATGATAAGAAACAAACTTCTGTAAAAGAGGGGACAAATGCACCATTTTACAATGAGGTGACTTGCCATTACTTTGTAATTTTACCATTTTTTCAGGTCTTAAGTTGAGTAGTATTTTTATGCCGTGTCATACATAACATTACTGTTTCTTCCCCAACAGTACTTTGTGTTCGACTTCTTTGCTCACCAAGAATTATTTTTTGACAAAATCATCAAGTTGTCTGTAAGTATAATTATAAATAGATCTCCTAGGCCTGGGCCACCCAGATGTTTGGTTTGCTGATATGATTTAGGGGCAGCTGGTAGCGTAGTGGTTTGGTTGTTTGCCCTGTGATCAGGAAGTCATGGGTTCAATTCCCAAGACTGCTGAGCACCTCTGAAGTACCCTGAGCAAGGTAGCATCCTCACACACTGCTCCCTGGGTGTTGTGTTCCTGGCTGCTCGCTGCTTCACTTGGTGAATGGGTTAAATACAGAGGAAGAATTTCATGCTGTTCACGTATGACAGAATTTTCACTCCTTTTTGATTAAGGTGATGCATTCAAAGATCATGAAGAGCTATTGTATCGGGACATTCAAGATTGATGTTGGAACTGTCTATAATCAACCTGGTGAGACCTTTCTTACCTAAATAAAACTGTTTTTCTTCTTCTTCTTCTTCGTCTTCTTCTTTGTCTTCTTTTATGTATTCTTCTTCTTCTTCTTCCTCCTCCTCCTTATCTTATCCGAATCATAACTGTCTTTTCTGTTTCAGGTCATCAGTTCATCAATAAGTGGGCAGCGCTTATCGATCCCATAGATATCAACACTGGGGTCAAAGGTCATCTGAAGTGTGACATCTGTGTGACTGGGAAAGGAGATGTGTCGCCCCGTTCCCAGAAGTTTAGTGATGCTGAAGAACAGATAGAGAAGTAAATGCTCTTTTATTTACTTTACTTTATTTTAGTACAGAATAAGAACTTTACATTATAGTCAAATATTGTAAAAATTGTAATATTGTAATAATTCTAACGTTGCTCTAATCACTCTACGTGTAGGTTTGCTTTTAATTGAGAACACCTATTTTCCCAGTTTGAGACCTTTACCACTCTACTGCATATAACACTGAAACACTGGCCTCCAATGACCTGTCCTGTGTTGTCCAGGAACCCACTGCTGCCTGAAGGTTTCCCCTCCATGCGGCCATGGGCTCGCTATTATGTGAAAGTGTACAGAGCTGAAGGTCTTCCCAGAATGAATTCAAGCATCATGGCCAATGTGACGAAAGCCTTTGTTAGCGACAACACAGCTCTCATTGATCCATATGTGGTGGTGTCATTCTTTGGCCAAATGGTAAGTACTACAGGTAGAGGAGTAATATTACTTAAGTGAAATAAATGCCCTGAGGACATAGAAAAGTGGCCTTCAACAAATAACATGAAGTAAAACTGCTTAAGTACTTGTTAAGTAACTATTTAAATGAATAAAATGAACAAAACATTCCTTTCCACGCAATTATACCCGAGTTGAAATAAACTGATTAGTATGGTTAAGAAAATACAAATATATTAAACTGTACTTAAGAAGAAGGAAATGAGTAAACGTCTGTTTGATGGTTACCCCTAAAAAACTTTTGACAGGAGCGGACATCCACACAGAAGAGCACAGCAGACCCTGTATGGAATGAACAGGTGGTTTTTAAGGAGATGTTTCCTCCTTTATGCCAGAGGCTGAAGATTCAGGTACTGGATGAAGGGAGTATGAACGATGTAGCCATTGGGACTCACTACATCGATCTTCATAGAATCTCCAATGATCAAGATGGAGATAATGGTACGTATCACAGAGTTATCTGCATCACGCACATTATCACAGGCAAAACTACGTTTTACAATGATGATGTGACGAGGATTTTAGGGGGCTCAAGTTGATTTTTGTTCGGCTTTGCTGCCTAGGTTTCCTCCCCACGTTCGGACCAGCATGGATTAACATCTATGGTTCTGCCCGTAACACCACACTGGTTGATGATAACCAGGAAATGAATGAGGGAATAGGAGAAGGGGTGTCCTACAGAGGAAGGCTTTACATCCAGCTGGCTGTAGAGATCCTAACAGGAGGACCTGAGTCTAAGTCTCTGTTCTCACTGAAAATGCCTTTGAAAGACGCCAAGGGGGCAAAAACAGCCGGGAAAGACCCTAAAGCTGGGACAGGAGGAGCAGGTGGAGTGGAGGAGGAGAAAATGGGGGCCATGGTTCTGGCCGTGGAACCTCCAACAATGGTGAAGACTTTAAGATATTCCCTCTTTAGACCTTTTTGCATTTTTACATCATGTGTTTTTCTTCTGTATTCTTCTTGTCTCCTTCTTCTATCTGTGATTAGAAACAGTATGTGTTATTGTGTTTGTCAAGGTCAACGATGAAGACAAGGAAAACTTCATGCTCTTTGGGGCCGTGTTTGAGGCTTCTATGATTGACAGGAGAATAGGGGATAAGCACATGAGCTTTGAGTTCTCTATTGGTACATATGATTAAGCTCAAACGCAATTAAACATAAAATTCTCAGTGGTCTTGATGTTATGTTGAATTTCTATTAATATTGTGCTTTGGTTGTCCAGGGAACTATGGTAACTTGATAGATGGTGCTGCTGCTCCACCACCTACCAAGAAAAGGGTAGAGAGAGGGTCTGATTTTCCAGGCCATGAAGGAGCCATGACTTCCCCTCTTCTGGAAGGTCATGGGTCAATGTCCTGCAAATCCACCACACGGCCAGAGAAACCTGTTTTTGGTGATGGAAACAGGTTGGCCCACTATTGTATACTCTGAAAGTTATATGAAAATGTAATTTTATGGATTTCTGCACATTATTTTTTATTTTGTCTGTACAGGATCTACTTTCATTTGCCAATTGCAGCTCGGAAGCCCTGTATCCATGTGGGGTGCAGTTGGGAGGACCGGACGTATCGCCTTCATCATTCTAACATGCTTGATAGAATTGCCTCCATGTTTGTAAGTCAACATACAATTGTTGGCACTTGCATTGTGTGACCGACTGATAAGTTACAAATGTAATTTGTGATCTAGGAGGATGGAATGGCCAAAGTGGCAGAGATGGACAAGGCGATGGATGCGGAAGTGGAGCTTCTGCTGCAGGCTGTGTTACTGGAATTTTGCAAAGATGCCAGGTACAATAGAGCCAGGGTCTCCAATAGTATTACCTTAAATCACAATACTTTTGGAGTATTGTTCAGAGTGGAGTAATTGTTTAGTCATAAAAATGTTTTTGTATTGCTTAAAACAGTAACAGCAATTCTGAAGTCTGAATTTCGCTTGCTTTTTCCAGCTTGTTTTGACATCAGTATATCATGCAGAGTCAGAAACCACATAAGTTTCTTTGAGACAAGTGTGTGAAAATGTATGTATGCACAGTTCTAAATGGTAGGGTTTATGCTTCCAGTGCTTGTTAGTTCCAGTGCAAAGAACTGGACTAAAGAAACTATAGTCCATTTTTTTGCATGTGTGGTTCGTGGAGAATTGTGTAAATTTAGCTTTTCACCGAGCCATTCTTTACTGTAAAATATCGCTTGTCTGCCTCAGTGTTTCGGTGCTTCCCCTATTATAAATAGGCCGGGCGGTTTATACCAGTTTTTATGTGGTCTGCACTCATGCAAGCATATAAGCAAAGCAAAATTCTGAGTCTACATTCAAATGTAAATATGCACATACCTTAGATCTCAAGTCTGTCCAAACAGGTTTTAGTGGTGGGTTAAGGAACTGTTAATACATTTTATAGCCCAGTATGAACTATAAAGCATTCAGTCACTTAGGAATAGTTCTGATATAAATTAACTGACTATCAATAAACTCCTAGTCAGTCACAATTTCCCTGATGAATATTAATATAAAAAGAGCATAAAGGCCAGTGTATTAACATGTAAAGTGTATCCACTGTATTTTTCTGTGAGATAATACTACTATTGCCTTCTACCGAACCAAAAAAATATTATTTCTTGGATTAATTACACCTTTACACTGTAAACCATCTCTAGGGAATTTATTGCTTTTGCGGAAAAGAGGGTCAAAAGAACCTACCTGACCATGTTGGATAAGAAGAGGCTCACCCTATGCAAGCAGGAACTGGTGAGGAGAAAGACAAGGCAGTGTATCAGCCTGAGCTTTATGTTTCTCTTTGTGAAATGCATGTTATTTTTTTTTTACCTGATGATTTCTTTATCACTGTCCCTTCCTCAGGAGAGTATGATAGAGGTGGCAAAAAACATAATTGAGCCCAAAAGAAAAGGCGTGACTGTCAAAGATATGCTGCAGGAGTCCCGGAAACTCACCCAAAGAATCAGGTTCCTGGTGGAAGAGGTCATTGTGCACAGCTTGTCTATTTGTGTGTGTGTGTGTGTGTGTGTGTGTGTGTATATGTGTGTGTGTGAGTGAGAGACCTACAGTGCACGCAGCATGCTGAATGTCTATGAAGTCTCTTTATGATTCTTAAATGTGTTGTCCTCTGTTTCATCCTGCCCTCAGCCCCAGCATACACTGCCAGATGTATTTGTGTGGATGCTCAGTAATAATAAACGTGTGGCATACGCCCGTATCCCTGCCCGCCACCTGCTGTACTCCGACAACCACATGGAGAGAGGCAGAGAGTGTGGCAAGATCAGCACCCTGTTCCTTAAGGTAACAATCCTTTACATCCTTTTTCACACACTGACTTTCAAATAACCCTTTTATTAACATTTTAATGAGCAAGTTTTCTATGTCACTTTGAAATCACTTGCCAAGGTGTTCAGCTGACAGCTGTTCTTGCCATTTTCTTTGCATAAACTGGAAAACTGAACAACTGACAAAACTGCTTCATTGGGACTACCTTGTGATTAATGGAACACCCCATGCATTTTACCCCCTTGTTGTGATGTCAGCACCAAAACTATTGAGATGTCTTTTACAGGAAAATAAATTAAAAATGTGCTTTTAAGAAAAGTTTGTAAAACTGTCAGACTTTCATTTAGGCAAAGCCTAGTGAGACATTTGATGAACATGAAACTGCACAATATACCCAAATTACTTATAAATTTTCTGTTAACAAAGACTGTACAGATCTTGCTTACTTATCTTCTGCAATGTGCATCATTTTTTTCCCTTAAGTTTAACACAGATCACTTTTCCAGCATTTCTGATCTAAACTTTAATGCCAGATGATTTGTTTCACAGCCCCCTGGAAAGCGTGGAGCAACCTGGGCTGTGCAGGGTAAACTGGACGTGTATCTATGGCTGGGTAACAGCAGAGAGGCCTCACATATGTTGAAGAATCTCCCAGCAGGCTTCGAGCTGCAGGGAGTATCATCAGAGGAGAGCAGCAGCACCCCTCCTGAGCACATATTGTACAAAGGTATGGTCCTGCACATGGAACCAAGTCAAAAGTACATTTACAGCATTTAGCAGACGCTCTTATCCAGAGTGAAGTACATGGTGCTTTAGTAGCCTACATCTGTTCATCAGTAGTCTTGGGTTACACAGAATTAAATAGACTCATGGCAGTGTTGGTGTTTGGAGCCATCTGCTGGTTGTAATATGCTAATGCAGATCATTACTAATAATCTTTCTTTTCTCCAGAGCATCATGAGTTCCAGCTGAGAGCTCATATGTACCAGGCACGGGGGCTCATTGCAGGAGACATCACAGGCCTCTCAGACCCCTTTGCCAGGGTGTCGTTCCAGTCCCAAACCCAGTTTACTGCAGTAAGGATGTGCATGTTCAGTATAAAGTGAAGAATATGTTTCAATTGCTGAAGATTATGCATTCAGCTTCTTTTTCTTTAGATCATTAACCAGACACTTACTCCGACCTGGAACCAAATGCTGTTAATGGAAAAACTGTCTCTGCATGGCGTGATCAGTGAGCTGGTGCAAGAGCCACCTCTCATTACCATTGAAGTCTACGATGATGATGCACTGGTGAGCAGAACAGTGGATTCTCTCAGATTGTTGATTTACAAGTTACTGCCTTTTGAAGAAGGTTTTGAAATTCACTGGATACACAGTTACTGGATTACAGAGTAGGAAAAGATCAGGAGAAATGCCTCCTTTACACCAGGTACTAACACTGGTTCTCGAGGGCTGATTTCCACACTCAGACTCAGTTGTGAGTGTGTTAGAAGAAGGAAACTATGCTGGACACCAGACCTCTTGAACTGGAGTTGGGGATCCCAGCTGTACATTGTCCCTCATAGGGCCCATTTACCTTAAAATACATTTTCGACTGCTTTTTGAAATAAAAAAAAGTTAAATGTAGTAAACATTGTTACACCATTCACCTGATATATTTCTAAGCTGCAAAAGCAGCCTGATTTGAATTCTGTATTTTTGCGATGTCCTAAAGACCAGCACATTTCTCTGTACCCATCTGCACAGACTATAGCAATTTAGCCCTTTCCATTCTCACTGAGGTTATATGTTTTTTTCTGGCTGCTTTTTCAATGAGGTGCATTACTCGGCAGCCAATCAGAACAGAGAATTCACATATAAAAATCGTCAAGATGCAATAACTAATTCTGACAGATAAAAAGAGCTTATAAAGTGGTTAAAAAAATTGTAACCCCAAGGGAAAGTGAAATACACAAAGAGTGTGGGTTATGGACCCTTTAGTGTAACTCTAAAATGCCGGTTCTCCTATTCACAGGGTAAGCCAGAGTATCTGGGCTCCACTGTAACCGTTCCGGTGGTCAGGCTCTCTGATGAGCCGTACACACCCCCTCATTTACAGTACAGCCCTCTCTTCTGTGGCAGCCTGCCAGGTGGGGACATACTTGGAGCTTTTGAGCTCATTCAGGTAATACCAGAACATGTACATCACCACTGTATTTTATCATATACCAAATTTCACACAATATTATACAGAATACTCTGTCTGACACAAAATATATTAACATTTTTAATTAAGTTAATTTTTTGCATTCTTTAAGTTTTTGCATTCTTTATGCACCTTTTCATGGTAATTAAACAAAAAACTCCCAACAAAAAGCTGTTTGCAATAAGGTCTTTGATGTTATGTGACCTTTTAAAGAGACGCTCACTGTCACACAGTAACTGCACAAACAAACCTTAGCTGCCTCGCGCAGTTCTTTGTCATGTGTGACTAAATGGATATAAGAGATATGAACAGTACTTTCATCTTTGAGTGATAATCTTGCTTCATATGTTTCTGTCTATTCTTTCTGTCTATTCAATTCAATTCTTTAGGTCTAAAGGGGTAGTTATTAAGCAGCTGAAATACTGAACTTTGGAGGTGTTTACAAGAAACTTGGAAAAATACTTATAATATTTCAAATTTCCTTGAAAAACTGTAAGCAGGACTTTCAAAGAAATTAGGTGGATGCACTAAATATTTAGAAAATTCGTATAGTTAGTGGTTACAATTTTTTTTTTCTTGGCACTGAAAAATGAATAACTCATTAATACTTACTGGTCATTTTGACTGGACTAAATAAATGAAAGGGCAGTCTCTGCACTCTGTATCTGTTATATACATTGTTTAGCTTTGTGGTTATGTTGTACTTTGTTGCTATGTTACTCAATACTTGTCAAAACCCATAGGTTTCAAAGGCAGGAACACACCCTTTACCTCCCTTAGATAAGCCAGACGGCCTGATCTATCCTGTGCCTTCATACATCCGACCTGTGCTCTGCAAGTACAGAATTGAGGTTAAGTTTCAAATTCATTTTTCTGGTTTATGAAACGTCGGTCATAAATGTGTGAACTGCTCAGTGCTCTGTAAGAGGTAACAGAGAGCGAACTGTGTGCGGTATTTAGGTTTTGTTCTGGGGTTTGAGAGAGCTGAAGAAAGTGCAGCTTCTGTCAGTGGATCGGCCTCAAGTCTTCATAGAGTGTGCGGGAAAAGGAGTCAACTCCTCCGTCATACAGAGATACAAGAGCAACCCAAACTTCAGCATCATTTTGGACTCCTTTGAAGTGGTAATGCTGACACTCTAACAGTATTTTTTCTTATTGTCTTCCTGTCTTATCTTGCATGTTTAGCGACGTGGTGACCTCTGTGACCCTAAACCTCCTGTACTCTTGTATGCAGGAGCTGCCTGAAGATGAATATCTCCACCCTCCACTCACTATCACTGTGGTGGACTGGAGAGCCTTTGGCAGGAGCACTCTGGTGGGCAGCCACGTCATTAATAATCTGGGACTGTTCAAATATAACCCTCCTACCCTGCCCCCTGCCAGGGCACCGTCAATGGAACCACTCACCATAGAGCGTAATGGAGTTTTATTTAAGCCACGCAATTTGACTGAACTTGCACTGCCTCAACAGTTTGGGGTTACCTAGCATATTCAAAATATCTTTTTTCTTGAAACCACCTTAGTGTGTGTATATATATATATATACATACATACATACATACACACTCATTGAATTGCTGATAAGTGCTGACATATACATTCGTATATATGAGACAGTCTTTACTGTGATTCCTTGAAGAATCCTATTTTTAGTGTACTACAGTGTTATGTTACCTCTGAAGGTATTTGGTCATATTTATTGTAGAAGTAACAGTGGAGGAAATTCAAATTTCAAAACAAGGCCAGGTGACCCCAAGTCTTTAAATGGCAGTCATAATATCATTGTTTTTGAATAAAATCTGGTTAAAACAGGCCGTTCTGAACTGACAGCGAATGCATGTTAATTCCTAGCTGCACCACTTCCTGGAGCTGAGGACAGTAAGGCACAATCCACTACTGACATTTACATCAGCATAGAGCAGGAGGACATACCTAAAACTTCTCCTGTGACTGAGCCAGTGTTTCAAGACAAGAAGGTGCGCTAACATTGACAACACACACACACCTCTTGAGTGCTTCTGTATATTTACAGCTTTGACTTTTCCACACAGGACAGAGAGTCTAAAAAGAGCAAACGAAGGTCCACAAAAAGAAAGAAGCGCACTGCAGCTGATGAGTCTGCTGACTGTGTCATTGACTGGTGGTCTAAGTACTACGCCTCAGTGGAGAAGATCAGAGTGGTCAGATTAAACCCTTCAGTACAATCAGAATTGTATTTTTATTTACTACCTGCTGGTCTTACATGTGACATTTTCATCCACAGTCAAAACAAAGAGAGATCAATCCATTTCCAGACCTCTATGAAGCTGGTAAGAAGTTGTTTTTCAATTCAGCCATTATTTTAAGCACAGTTTAGCAGGAATGTGCACAGATACATTCCAGAAGTGCGATAGAGCATGTGTTATGATTTATTACAGTACCTCCACTTCAGAACTTGCTCTCAGAAGGCCTAAACAACATGGGTAAGAATAACTGAGAACAGCCCATTACATGCTCTTATTCTAGTCAAAAGGAAAGGGATTGTATTATTTACAAAAAAGGTTTATTTTTCCGTATCATGACTGTCCAAAGAAAAAATATGTTTCTCCATTTTTTTCAATTTTCATTTTTCTGCATCATCTGAACATCGCAGTGTGATCATCGCAGACTAATAGAAGTGCTCTAAAATCACCCAGCAATTAAATTAATTTACATTTATTTACAGTATACGTACTAAAGGTTATTGCCTTCTCCTGCAAAGTTATCATTTTGGAGAAAGTCTTTTTTGGGAAGGTTTTGGACAGTGACGATACACAATGCATGCCAATGACCTTTTTCCTATTGTTTTCAATGGTACTGGTTCTGCTCTATTCTACATGTATGTACATGTATGTTCTACTTTAGAAACACCAACCCTGTATTCCACTAAGTGATCATCATATGAGGTCTGCCTAGCTTATTGATGGACATAGATTGTGTCCCATCTGTTGTCATGCACAATTTGTTTGCTAGCATGTATCCTATTAATTCTTGGTGAGTTTCTGATTTCAGGATTGGCTGGTGGGCCATTCTCAACCCAACAGTGACACTGACATGATACTTGTATGATTGTGTGGTGCTGGTATGAGACACAGTGTTGTTGTTGGGGTTTTTACACACATCAGTGTCTCTGCTTGGTCTGTCATCCAAAATAGAGCACTGAAGAATGGAGAACAATACTCTGCATGGCAACAGATAGGCAATCTGTTGTCTTAAACTGCACAATACAAGATAAATGTTTCTAATAAAGTGGTCAGTGAGGGTATAGTATTGTGCACTGTACATAGGGCAAAATAAATGTATAATTGAGCTGAAATAAACAGTGATTGTGGGTGTTTTACCATAACACCATAGTTTACATGTACTATCAATGTTTCACCTTTTAAGCTACTGGACTGAAGGACAAGAAAAAGCCGTTTAACCTCAGGGGTATGACTGACCAGCCCAAGATAGAAACGTTAAAGGTAAAATTCAGTGTTGAAGATATCAAGATATCATAATCATGATTTAGAGTCCGTCGCCGGTTCTACACTGGAGGTTTAGTGTTACTTGATTAAAGGTGACTCATTCTCTCTGCTCATTTCAGATATATGACAAAGAGCTCGAAGCCGAGTTTGGCCCCTTTGATGACTGGGTCAAAACCTTTGAGCTGTTTCGTGGCAAGGCAAATGAAGATGAGGGCTCCAGTGTTGAGAGGTTTGTTGGAAATTTCAAGGTGAGTTATGACTCCACTACTTACTACACCACTTTTATATATAGACAAGTTACTACCAAAATGACACTACGAGAAAGTCAGTCTACTTAGATCAAGACCAAACATAACATCTGTTCAGATATGTTGTAAATATTTTCCTCCAGGGCAGGTTCTGTCTGTATAAGATGCCTGATGGCGAAGAGGATGAGTGTCGGGTTTCTGGGGAATATAAGATAAACCAGGGGATTCCACCTAACACTGCTGTGAATGTCCTTATTCGGGTGTACATTGTTGCAGTAAGTTTCCATCTAACTCATTCAGAAACCTAACCAACACTCTACTAATTTAGCAGGCGTCTGTAATATATCACATACTTTAAGTATTAAACTGTTGATGCTGATATAAAGTACAGTCTTTATAGTTAAACTGTCTTGCAGCTTAAAGTGCCGGTTTGACTTTTATATGGTAGGGCTGAGCAGTCCTAAATTATTTATTAATGTGTGGTAAGATAGGTTAAACTCATTTCCTCCCAGAGTCAGTTTGCCTTATTGTTCTGTTGAATTTGTTTTATTGTTCATCTAAATCTAAAAAAATATGTATCCTCCAAACACCAAAAAAAATCACGTAAAAAAAAATATGTATCCTCCAAACACCAAAAAAAAATCACGTATTTTTAAAAATATGATTATTAGGCATCCAACCTTCATCCAGCTGATCCCGATGGGAAGGCAGATCCTTACATTTTACTGAAACTTGGAAAAACTGTAATAAAGGACAGGGACAACTACATCCCAAAACAGCTCAACCCAGTGTTTGGGAGGTAAGGATTTGATCAGCTAATCAAGATGTGAGGGGAACACTGCTATTGTGCTTTTGACAGAATGAAAAATGAGTTTACAAAGACCTGTGAAAGGAAATATTTCTCTTTGTCAGATCCTTTGAAATTCACGCCTCCTTCCCGAAGGAATCCTTACTGAAGATTTATATTTATGACTATGACGTTGTTGGTGGTGACGATTTGATTGGTGAGACACAAATAGATTTGGAGAATCGCTTTTACAGCAGATACCGTGCCACCTGTGGTCTTCCTACGGAATATGCCATGTAAGAAAACTCTTTGAAATGCTTTTATATATACTGTATATATAATTTCTCATTTCTGGAAAATTATTTAACTGATAAAAAGTGCAAAAAAACGTTTTCACCCACAAAGTGTATTAATAAATATTATTTTGTATTTGATGCCTACAACACACTCAAAAATGTTAGCTGAAAAATATCGGCATGTTTACCACTTTCCTTTTAAGTACAGTTTTCAATCATTTGGAAACTGAAGATACTAGTTTTGCAAATATATTTTTTACCCATTTTTGCTTGATGCTGATGGTTGCCATTTTCTGATTATCCTCTTTATGATGCAGCTTTATTTTTCAGTAGGTGATAGATCTGTATTATGGAAAGATAGTCAAGAACACACACTGTGTCACTGTAGCATGTGCAGAATGAGGCCTGAAAGTGTCTTGCCAAAATAATCATGGACTTCCATTGGGTTCCCAGGCCCTAAGAACTTGCATAGAACTGTTTGCACTGTCATCTCTGGTTTCTGGCCTTGCCCTACATGAACTGAGATTTTTCCAAATTTTTGAAATCTTTTCAAGTCTAGTCAAGTAGTCAAGTAGGTTTTAATTGTCATTTCTACCATATACACACAGTACATAGTAAAAACAAAACAACATTCCTTCAGGACCATTGTGCAACCCAAGAGCAGAACAGATCAGCACAGAACAGAACACAAGTGCAAACAGGACGGAACACAAGAACAACAATACAACTAAACAAGACAAGACAACGTTCAGTGCAATTGACAAGGGTTACATTGAGGATAAATGCATTCTTTGTAGTCATGCATTAAGAAATGTTACTTTTGAGCTGCCTGAGAGTTCCCTTATGAAGTTTGGCACAAAGTAGTAAACCCTTTCTTTGTTTGTAAAGAATGAGCATTTGGCGGAGGTTCGTTTTATTCTCAGTCATAATACCCTCACCGTTTCAAAACAGTGTAACTTGGATATTAACTTGGATATTCCACTCTTATTTGCCCCATTCCAACTTTTTTAAATGTGTGTTGCAGGCATAAAATTCAAAAGACGTTTATTTTTACAAAAATTGGTCAGTCAGTGTTGCATTTTACAAATACAAATGTTCCAGCAGTCCAGGAAATTGGGGTTGCATTTAAGTACAATATTTTAATTATAAAATATTTCATTATATTCCTTATATAATGTTGATCACTGTCAGTGAGGGCTACAATGCCTGGAGAGACTGCATGAAGCCGACTGATCTGTTGCTCAAGCTTTGCAAGGACAACAGACTCAGCACCCCCCGCTTCACTCCTGGAAGAATCACCATCGGAGAAAAGGTCTTCTTTGGGAAGACTGTCTTTGCTGATGAAGGTAAATATAATTCTATGGAATAAGAAAGTTCTTTAATATAAATATTTGTACTGTGCCAGTGGCGAGTGCTGTGCTGAGAGAATGCTTTCATGTTTCAGATCAGATGGTGGAATCTTATGAACATCTGGCTTTGAAGGTACTGCACAGGTGGGAGGAAATACCAGATGTGGGCTGCAAACTGGTGCCAGAACACATTGAGACCCGAACTCTTTACCTGAAGGACAAGCCTGGCATAGACCAGGTAATGGAAAGAATTAAGCTGTTTTAAATTTCTCCTATTAATTTACACGAAACTGGTTGATAGAAGAAGGATGTGAATGCATTGATAATTAGTGGAATTAATTAGCTATAAACTTTTTCTGTTCAGCTGTAGGTCAGTGTTAAGCCAACCTATATGCCAAAAGCTGGTAAATCATTCAGAGCTGAAATGCTCTTCTATTTCTGTGCATTCTCCAGGGCCAGGTGCAGATGTGGGTAGATATATTTCCTATGGACATGCCTCACCCTGGACCTCCTGTGGATATTTCACCCCGCAAACCCAAAGGGTAATACTGTTGGTCTGCGAAAAAAAAGTCTTATCTTACATAATATCTCTATTCTGAACCAATTGGCTTCATTTTTCATTTACCAAGGTATGAGCTGAGGATCATAATCTGGAACACAGAAGATGTCATACTGGAAGACACCAATTTCATAACAGGGCAACAGTCAAGTGACATCTATGTCAAAGGGTAAATGTTGTAAATCTAAATTAAAGCACTATATAACAGTCTCCTGTGTGCTGTTACACTCATGGGAATAAACAAAGAAAGTGGATTTGTCTTTGTACCTGATAGAATACCTCACTGTTCCTTCTTTGCTGCCTCAGTTGGCTGAAGGGTCTTGAAGATGATGCCCAGGAAACAGACGTCCATTACAACTCTTTGACTGGTGAGGGTAATTTCAACTGGCGCTTTGTGTTCCCCTTCCACTACCTCCCTGCTGAGAAGCTGGTGGTAGTCAGAAAGAGGGAAAATATCTTCTCCTTGGACAAGACGGAGCAGAAGCTGCCTGCAGCCTTAGTTCTGCAAGTGTGGGACTTTGAGAGACTGTCTTCTGATGACTTCCTGGGTAAGACATATTTATTTTGTCATCATTTCAGAGGGGATCTTCATATGAGGATTAGGCTTGCGTGATTAAAAAAAATTCCATAACCTTCAGTAAGATACCTGAAACTTACCTGATACCTTACGTTTCTAATACGAAAGTCAAGTCTCTATTTTTTATTTGTCCAGGCACGGTGGAGTTGGATCTTCATGCGTTTCCACGTGGTGCTAAAACCGCAAAGGACTGTAAGATGGAGATGCTGAAAGACAGCAATGACAACATCTCCATCTTCCAACAGAAACGCTCAAAGGGCTGGTGGCCTTTTGTGAAAGCTGAGGAGATCACGGTGTGTGAATAGTGTAATTTTACTTTAATTCTAATTCTTTAAGACTAATGAACTCAGTGGTTTGTTTAAAAATGATTTTTCCAAATTTGTCCTGCAAGAAAGCTTCATTTTAAGACTGGTGTAAAGGTTAAGCAATCTAAAGGACATCCTTATGATAATCTTATACCTAAGGTACCAGCACTATATTACTACTAATAAAAATGGGTTTATTTAGATTATTTTGAATTCCTTTTCTCATATCCAAGCGTACTTTCCAGTCTGGTTGCTGTTTCATACACATGACTACGCACACACACACACACACACACACAAAATAGGTGAGGGAAGTACTGTTAGGAGAGGGAAAAGAAATTAAAGTGTTAGGATGACTAGACACCCCATTGCAGTACATAATGTGACTACTATAGACAACAAGTAAGATTTTAATGATGTCATGTGGTCTTTTGCGTTTCACTGTGTGTTATTGTGTTAGTGTTTGTGGTAATAATAGACTAAGAAGTTTGTTGTGTATTTTATTCTTAGTGGAAATGTGAATGTTATGTAAAGATTTAAAGTGGAGATGTGAGCAAATGTAGCCAAATGCAAACAAACTGAATTACAAAAAATGACCACCAAAAAGTTGCACCCACCCAACTACAAGGGAGTGCTAGCATGAAGAGACACGCCCACTCCTCTTATTTTGTGGGGTTGCAGTCACACCGTTTCATATGGATTTGGGGAAGGTGTATGATTGATAAACACTATATGACAGTACTCTGCTGAATATTTTAACCTGGACTTACTGTTCTAGGGGAAAGTGGAGGCTGAGTTCCACTTGGTGACAGCTGAAGAAGCAGAGAAGAACCCAGTAGGTCGTGCACGCAAGGAGCCAGAACCTCTAGAAAAACCAAAGTAAGACTCTACTTCTCTATTTATTGTTGTTGATATTTTTTTTTCCCCAGGCTTTATTGGCATTAAATATGGTATATGGTATAAGTCTGATTTAAACATTTCCAAAACGTATTGTTAAGTTACCGTTTCATTCTCTTTCTAGTCGGCCAGACACCACATTCTCCTGGTTCGTGAATCCCTTTAAGTGTTTCTTCCATCTGGTCTGGAAGAACTATAAGAAGTACATTATAGTTGCTGTGCTGCTGCTGATCCTGGTCTTGTTTCTTGCCTTGCTTATCTACACCCTTCCAGGAGCGATCAGTAATAGGATTGTCAGTGGATGATCAGTCGTTCCATGTAAAAAGGAGTTAGGTTGCCAAAAGATAATGGCAGCTGAATGCACTGTAAGGGACGAGTTTTTATACCGATAATCTTGCTTATTTTGAATGGAACATAGTAGCAAAATGCAGACCTGTGAACACACATTTAAAGATGTTTTGAGGTTTTTTATTACACCTGGCAAAAATATGAAGTCACCACACACACAGAATGTTTAGCCAGCTTTTCTATTCCATAACAAGCAAATCACACATATTACACAAAATTACTTGTTACTTTGTTTAATAGCTGAACATTCTGTCTCTGTAAAACACACAATCAAATTAGTTTAATTAATGGCATATCTTTCTGGATCACACAAAGGAAGAAATTATGAAATTACTCATTGTGGAAGAAAAAACATTGTTTTCTCAATTAGCAGTTGTCAAATTCGCAGGATGATTACCTTGTAATTGACCTTTTTTTTTTCATTTCAACCTTAAATTTTCTGTGGGCTTGAGATTCAGACTAGCCATGTCATTAAGTAGCTAAAGGTCCAGCAAGGTGAAGCTCCTCAGCCAATGCAGATTTGCAGTTCATCACTGAATATCACATTCATCAAATCATCCACACCCTTTTTTCTTCTGTTTAGGTGTCAGTCCTTGTTGTCCTTTGGTATTTCAATCCATTTGTTTTATTGTGAATTTTCCATTTTCTCACTGTTATAAGTTCTCGTTCCTGATGGGCTGACCCCTTCCACGGTCTATCTGCATGTTTTACTTTTATAACTCTCCCATTTAGCTTATACTTCTACCAGAATTTACACAAACAGCTGACTAGGAACAATAACATCTGCCATGCTCTGTCATCCTCACCATTGTTTTAATGTAAACAATAGGGCCTAGTTCAACAGCTTGTTTAGGTCTACAAGGTCTACAAGTACTCTTTTAATGACAAACTAATTTGCATTTCTTGACTGTATTTTTTTAGAAATGCAAATTACGTGATTCCATTATTGAGTCCATAACTTTTTTCCTTGACCCAGACAAAAATTCCATTCATTAAAATAATGTGATTATAATTCGTTTGAGGTATGTTTTACAAACCCAGAATGTTTCACAAACTATTGAAATTGGTTTTAGCTTAAAAATGTTATAACCATACTTGTTATGGAACACAAAAGCTGGGTGTGGTGAGTGTGGTGATTTCGTCAGTTTTGACAGGGGCTGTACAGTCTGATTATGTATCATCCAGAGTGAAACACTATTAGTAGCATATATTCCTATATTTTTTTCCATAAATTTTTCTGCACTGTATTGTTTTCCACATGCATGCATATGTGAAACAATGTGAAACAATAACTGAAATATCTGGGACCTTTTTATTAGTCAAGTGGATAAAACATATTTCAACAGCACAACTACTAGTATTTGTTGTAAACAATGAAACATTTATAGTGTTTTCAATAAAAAAAGACCTGAAGTAAACATTTAACCTACATTTCTCTGGCATTGTCTGGTATTCTTCATTTCATTATCTGAAACTCATAAGCTCAATGTACTTAATACATTTTAATGACAAAAAGAGTGAGTATTAGCAGTTCCAATCGCTGTACAATTCCGTCTATATTCCTGTGGTTGTACTGCCAGTCTGATTGCTGCAGATGGCTCCCCCGCCCCAGCAGAGTCGGTATGTAACATATTTATGACACTTTCTCAATACTGACTTTGTCAAGCAGGGACTCCCATTCTTGGGAGTTTGGGCCTAGCATGTTCAGCTCAGAGTCCAGACTCTCGAGGACAGGAGCAGCAGCATCCTTACAAGCGGACATCATAGCTCAGCTCTTGACATCAGGCCCTATATTTTTACCTTTATCTTAACTATAATTGTAACTGATATTTACAGCATATTATACCATTATGCCTGCATTTGTTCATTTTTGATTAAATTAAAATAATTATTAATTAAAATAATTTAACTACATATATTTGCAGTGTGTGTCTTTCATAGGGCCAATGGCCAGGTTGTAGTTATGACGGTGGAACTCACTGCTACCAACACTTCGTGTAAAATGCATTTTGGAAAACTTGACTACCAAGACCACACAAGTCACCTCCGAATGCATCCTAAAATGCTAACTGATGACACATCCAGGTATTTAATCTGTGCTTGGTTAGATGCAAACTTTGAACTGGAACAGTACTTCGGCTGTGACTGAAGATGCTACACAAAAAATAAACAGCTAAAGTGCCTGGGGCTGATAAGACAGGTATCTGACCATTAACATGTAAGACATTAGACGAAGGCTTGCTGTCTAATTATTGAATCTTTTATTAAATATTTTTTGGGCTCAATTTTCCCAGATTCAGTCATGTCCAATTTCAGCCCCTAGCTAGGACTACCATATCATACAATGCCAGGCTAGGAGGGTGAAGACTAGCACTGGCTTCCTCTAAGACACAAGAAGCACTACTGTATCTTTTTGAACTGCCACTAATGCAACTGCACTTGACAGAATGCTTGGAGAAGAATGCTTCCTGCCATTTCTGTTAGACCCACATTAGCTCATATTGTGCTGAGTGATAGGAAAGGCCAGCCGACCCTCCAGAGTCAGACCAATTATGCTCTCTTGGATTCTCAAGTATGCATGGCTGTGGCACAATCGGAGATCCAACCCATGATCTCCTGATGACAGGGAGCCTTTGGTTATTAAATGTCACCATGAATAATAAGCTGCAAACAACAGGTCATCAGCTCACTCTTTGAGAACTGTGAAGACAGAAGCCAACTGCTCCTTTCAGAATGCCAAACATTCTGGAGAATTCCTTGGAAAAGCAGACAGTCATGCAAACTGGATTTATATGTTTCTAACAAACCAACTGTACATGGAATGGAAACATCTTATGTGGATTGGACAGGAAATGAAGTGAGAAGTCTAAAAATCCAATATTAATGTGCTGACCGGTGGTTTACTTCATCACCATTCCTTCTCAAAAAAATCCTTATTTTCACATCCTTCAAAAATGCGTGTGATAAATTAACATTTTGATGGTATTGCTAACCCAAAACCTAACCTGAGCTACTTCAACGTCCAGATAACAAGTGTTTAACGAGTGTCCCATCACTGGAAAATCTCAGAGCTGGCTGTGGGAGTTCTATGCTGCGAAAACAAAGAGGGTCCAGGCTGCATTTGACCCTCGGCCATGCCGAGTCTCTGTGCTGCGAGTAAAGGACTGGATCCTATCTGCAGTGGCAGGGTGTATGCTCCAGTCTCAGATGTGCTGGCTCTGCCCAGGACAAAACCCCCTTGCTGTCCAGTTGCCCCTCCTCGCCTCCGAGTGCCACGCTGAGTGAACACTGAGTGTGCTGGTGCTCCGTTTAACTGTGCCGCCTGTGACATCAGGCAGGCCTGTAGCTTGCGTTTGGCTCGCCAACGGGCCACTCGAAGGCGAGTCTTCTCCCTCCGTTCCTTAACCAGGTCAGCCAGCAGAGCCTGAGGCAGCGACTGCTCCAGCTCTCGCCGCCGGGTCTCACTGCGCTTACGCACTTCTATCCGTTTGCGCTTATATTCCTCAAACAGGTTTAGGTCCTTACACCACGGATGCACCTGCCTCTGGCCACCCGCCATGGCCATCTGAGACTCAGCATCTGAAAACACATTGATACAGGGGGTCGATAAAACGCACTGCCAAACTTAACCTGGTGGTTTTAGCAAAAAATGTTGCAATGACATTTTCTAGTTCATAAATGAGGATTGCACTACCGCGCTTCTCCTTCATTTCCTGTTAACAATTCATAACATTACACAGCCCCGCAAAAGCTTACATGTGAAAGAAGCCAAATAATAAAAAAAAAAGTAAATGAAAAGTCTTTTCATTTACACCCACTCCGTAAAATGTTGATTTTTATCACATAAACACACATACACAAGGCATTAATCAGCATAAAATAGATTTATTTTGATTAGTCACACTGCAGAATATGGAATATAGTATATTTTGGATATTAATATTACACAATATACAATTCAAGTAAAAAAAATTACTCAATATATACAAAGTCTGATTCCTTACAAAGCAATACCTTAAAATCTTAGTCCAATTCTAAACAGCAGAAGTGAACCTTAATGAATAACTGATGATAGTACATTTATATATAAAAGTAGCATTAATCAGAGGCTTTGAAATCTGTCTTTTATCTGCTGATGCATTGTGGGCGACGCCCATCTCCACTACAGTTTCATCTTCTTTTCCATGGCGAGAAATTTACTTATCTCCTCTTGCGTTTTTCTTTCCCAGTATCTGGAGGAGAAAAACGTTACACTCTTAAGGCAACAAGTATGAACTGTTTAAATTACTGTTTAAATAATTCATAATACTTTGCTCAAAAATAAGAAGAAATTGTTGACCTTTGTCGTCTCTTCTGCAGCTTGGCCTCTCGCTTGACAGGATCTGCATTTAGTCTTTCTCTGTATCTTCTGGTCCTTTCTGTGCTGGTCAGAGGTCTCTCTAGAAATAATCACGCAATCCTTCATTTATTTAGAACAATTTAAATAAAAAAATAATAGAAAAAATATATGTGTAGCCTACAGAAATAACTGATATGCAGATTGTTAAGTGCTAAATCATGAATGAATCTTGGAAGAATGTAGTTCAGAATATCCCCTTGCTTCATGCTGCACCACAGGACAAGAAATCATTTTCCTTCCAGATATTCATTCATAATTCAGCACACTGCTCGGTTCTGATTACTGTTCCTTATTCAGGTGTAATTCAGGTCACTGAGGCCCTGAGAAGGTAGTACTGACTGCAAAGAGAAACACTCACCTTTGCTTCTGGTCCAGAGACCCTTAAACTTCCTGATTGCACGGAGACCTCAAACCAGCAAGAGTCTTCGTGTCAGTGCCCATTTATAAATGAACATTTCACATCACATTACAGGACATTATTTATGTTTATAGAGTGACCACCTGCTTGAATTATAGATTTAGGAATGATTTAGGACAGCTAAATCCTGAAAAAAAATATCAAGACTTACTCCAAAAGCTGAAATCTCATCTTATTTTGAATTAAACAGGGTGGTGTATAGCTGGACGTGATGGCTTATATTGCTTGTAATCAAGAAGTCCTGCCTATTTGCCTGCCCAAGAAAGTCCAAGAAAATTGATTTTCAAAGAATGAACAAAAGTTGTCCTTCCAGAGGTATGCGATTTATTCATTTGAACCATTTTTTAAATTATCTCACCTAAGCCACCATTAATAACTCTGTGACCTGAAATGCTGCAGATGGACCTGGCCAGGTAGCTCAGGTGACTTTTTTTTTCATGCAAATCTATTTGAATGATCTTTAATGGCTTTAATTCAATTCCATTAAATTCAAGTACATTCCATTTAATTTGAGTAAAGAGTTTTACTGCAAACTAACATCTGTGCCCAAGATGGTGAGAGCAACGAGTATGAGACTTTGAGAGCACAGAGAGACGGGATCATATGAAAACATGTTGGACGATGAGGTATGTTACTACAAAATCTTCATTAATGAAACAAGTTTAGACTTGTGTCTAACTAAGGAATTTTCAGTCTCTCCTTTATGTAGCTCCACTCTTTTAACAACTGGTGTTTAATCGGCTATTAACCGGCTAATGTCAGCTCATGGTTCCTGAAGACAGAGAAAGTGTGTTTGCGTGAGTGAGTAAGGAAGTGTGCAAGTGTCATTGCAGAAACAAGAGTCTGTGGCCTACTGGTAAAGCTATATGTTGTAACAAAGCCTGTTAACATTTAGATTGTGTTTTTTATGTCTCAGTATTTATAATGTATTAATATTTTAACAGCTCAGGTTTCTTCAAGGAACATGAAAATATTTTTGTGCACATTTTAAAAACAAAAACATCTTTTGTTTACAATATAAACTGTCAAATAGTGTTTTTTTATCCAATTAATGGGAGAAATAATCAACAGATCAAACAATTATCTAAAGAGTTGTTAGTTGCAGGTCTTTAATCTACTGGAATTATAATTATAAAAGTCAAACTGATCATTGTAAAGACTAAAAGTTACCCTGTTTGATTGTTTTTGCTTCTGGTTACTTGGGGGAAAAAATCTGCTGAGCAAGACTAGATATTCTTGATTCATGTTTTCTAGCTTTCAAACTAACAGACCTGAATGTTCACTGGAAGGACTTGGTTCTGCATTGGAAATATACATTACATTTTTTATTTAACCCAGTGTTGCAGCCAGTTTCCTCTCCAGTATATCTCTCCAGTCTTGAATAACAGTCACCAGATGGTGAGAGTCAACACCCACTTCTTCCACTTGTTTGTGGAGCAAACGCATTTATTAACTTCCTGACATGCAATAGCATAGAGCAACTGAACATGACTGGAGGCGTGTTAACTAAACAGTCACTGTTTATGGTACCTAAAAACCTGCATCACTTTATAAGAAACTGTGTGCAATTAAGCTATAAATACTACAGTACCACAAATGACAAGAAATGTGTGCATATTTCCTCACAAATAAGCAGCACCAGGCTCTCAAATAATAAATACATCATAATGAGATCTCCTGAGTAGAGAGGGGATGAGAGAATTTACAGTTTCAACTTACATGTGCTTGGATCCACACCAGTAAAGCCTGGCTCGGTCACGGAAGAACACGAAATCTGGGGACACTGCTGCGTCAGCGGCAGTTCTAGGGAGACTCCTGGTCCTGCTTCTGCTGTCTGCTGACACAGCTCTATTCTGGGACACTCAGAGTTGGCTGTTTCCACTGGCTCCTCCTTCACCTGGACAATTTCAACCTCTCCTTCCTCCTGTTTAATCTTGAAAGGAAACCCTCCACAGGCTGACGTGGCTGCGTTAAATACTTCGCCATTATCAGCAATAAGGTGGAGGTTGGAGTCCACTGTGCCTGTGTGCTCCACCTCTGAAGAAGCTGGAGGTGTTTCACCCCACAAAGGATCACTGCTTTCAGCCACCAGACCCTCGCTTTCCGTTGCAGTGGAATTTGAGTTCTCTCCTACAAAAAAGAAACAAAAACAACAAAAAACACACTTAAATCAATGTATACATTCAGCAGAGTTATGTCTGACTGGGATGCAACTGTTTTTAAAGGACCCATATTATGGAAAACATATTTATCTTAGGTTCATTATTTTTTGTCTTTTTTTAATGCTTTTAAATTGTCATGTGAAACTGATTATGCTACAGAAAACCGAACAAATGTGGCCCTCAGCCAAGAAAAAAAGTAGGATATGGGCCCTTTAAAGTCAGTTCAGTTCAGTTCAGGTCAGAGGTACTCCTACCTTTCACAGATCCCAGATGCAGCTTTGGTGCAGGCACCTCCTGGCTGTAGTTCTCCGGGGTTGTAAAGCTCTCAGCCTGTACAGGTTCTTGGGTCACATTTTGAATTTTGGGTGGGGGCGGTTGTTTCTCCCATGTAGGTTCTGCGATTTGAACTGGTTTGGGAAGGTGGTTCTGAGCTTCAGCAGGAGAGGACACATTCCTCCTGTGGGAGACCAAGCCTCTGCCCGGCTGGTGGGCACGCATCCTGCCTGGCTCGAAGTGGACCAGCATGGGTCTGCGGTTCTGCAGGGCCTGCCGGTCTTCTTTAGCCGTCAGGGCGCTCACATACCTCCGCATGGTCTTCATCTGACACCGCGACATCTCCAGCATGTTCCTGATGTTCTCGTTCTCCTTCTCCTTAGCCGTCATCTCTCTCCTGAACTCCTCGAACTTCAGGCTGACCACCCGGATCATCTCGCCCAGCACCGTCTCCACCGCAGCGTTCACAGCCTTCTCAATAACCACCCCCATCTGACCCCTCATCAGAGAAATGGTCAAATTCACATCCATTGTGAATAAAGTGAATATGACAAACAGACAACTGCAGGTAAAAATAATAAAAAGGACCTTAAATCAATAAACAACAGCTCTGTCCTGGCCAATGTTTACTGTTTACGCTAAAGGCTAATGTTAGCTAACGTGCTAAACTGGCCCCCCCTCAGCTGCTAGTTCGGAGTTTGGTCAAAAATGTACCCCCTCGGCGAGCCCCTCGAACTAAAGAAACAAAATATGTTTGTCTAAGACCGATTACCAGTGTCAGATAACCAACAGGAGCCCTGTTGTCCAGCTGCCACATCCCAAAGCCCCCACAACAACAAAGATCGAGTTAACCCACTTCCGTTTCCTCCTCGCTCCTCCTGTGGCAGGACGGAGGAGTTCAGCCCACACTCCTCTCTCTGCCCCCTACTGGAATCAGGACAGGGGGCGTCAGGAATCTGGGGCTGATTTCTGATCCCTCAATCATGTCTTGTGCGGCCTGGTTCAGTGATTTAATATACAATACATGGACACAATATTGGGAGACACCTCTTAATTTATTCAATGCAGATGGTCCCTTACTTCCAGTGAAGTAAAGGGGTCCCTTATGGTCACACCTGAACACAGTGAGAAATTCTTTCTGTGCATTTAACCCATTCACCAAGTTAAGCAGTTAGCTGCCACCAACAGGCCTGAGATCAGTCCTCAAATCCACAACCTTCTGATCCCTGGGGTAACTCCCTAACCACCAGGCCGTGAGCTGCCCAGTCTTAGGGACTGTTTTAATGCTTTAGCGTACCAAGACATTTTGGACAATGCCATGCTGCTAACTTTGTGGGTACTGTTTGGGGAAGATCCTTTTCTATTCCAGCATGATTGTACCCTGAGCTCCATAAAGACATGGCTGGATGAGTTTGGTGTGGAAGAACCTGACTGCTCTGCACAGAGCCCTGACCTCAACCCCATCCAACATCTCTGGGATAAACTGGAACGGAGATTGCAAGCCAGGCCTTCTCGTCCAACATCAGTGCCTGAGGTCATAAATGCTCTACAGAATGAATGAGCACAAATTCCCATAGAAACTCCAAAATCCTAAATGATCTTAAATATAAAGGAGTTAATCCAGTATACTAATAAAGCAGGTGTAGTTTAAAAGTATTAATGAATAGTTTTGTTATTTGTGGTGTGTGATGAAGTAACACCAAAAAGGGAGGACATAAGCAGCTCACACAAATGGTCATTCATTTAATGTTTAGCTAAAAGGCCAGTTAGTGGTAAAGGGGCTTGGGCAAACCCACCCATGAAACCTACACTGGCCCTGAGTGGGCTTTTCTGCATCTCGCAAGTTTTTTTAAAGGGGACATATTATGCAAAACTCACTTTAGTTATAATAGGTCTATGGGCTATACAAAACATGTTCATGAAG
>JBBPCY010000002.1:18744535-18756513 GCA_037974405.1 Brachyalestes nurse | reverse complement strand
AAGGCTGTGAATACTTATGTACATGTGATTTCTCAGTTTTTTCATTTTTAATAAATTTGCAAAAACCTCAAGTAAACTTTTTTTCACATTGTCATTATGGGGTGTTGGGTGTAGAATTCTGAGGAAAAAAATGAATTTAATCCATTTTGGAATAAGGCTGTAACATATCAAAATGTGGAAAAAGTAATGCGCTGTGAATACTTTATATGCTACTATATATGCGTATATATATATATATATATATATATAGTTCAGGATGTTTCTTGGTCTCTTGGCAAATGTTCCAATTATTCATTCAGTTTCTGTCCTAATCTGTTTTCATGTGGATGTCTGAAAGTAAGCTATTTCAACCTGATCTCACGACTTTTCGTGCAGCCATCACAATATACAGTGTAATCAAAATACATGCTGCGATCACAGTTTAGGGCTTTTTTTCGTGCTAGGACAACGCTTCACTACTCTGTGTATTTTAATGCGCAATGCGTAACAAAGCCAGTATCTGTTCTAACTGGTGACTGGGTTAGGTTTAGGGTTAGAGTTAGGCTTTGCAAACAAAAACAATAAGGAATCAATTCATTATTTCTCTCCTACAGTTACGCACTGCACATTAAAATACACAGAGTAGTGAAACATTGTCCTAGCACGAAAAAAATATTAGGCACACCGCTGTTGTAGGTGTATATAGTGTTGTGTTCACTCTGTCCACTCTGTTTTCATGGTGTGCTGAATGTTGAATACAGAGTGTACACTTTGAGGAAACATTCGAAAAAAAGCCCCAAAGTGTGATTACAGCACGTATTTTGATTACATCGAAAAGTCGTGAGCCCAGGCTCGCTATTTGCACAAATCTGTCTCGTCCCAGTTGTGGCCAGGATGTTTGTGGTTCAGTTCAGATCAAAGACTGCAAGAAATGTCCACCTCACATCCTGTTGAAAGTGTTAGGCTTGCGATAATCTGAGGCACACATTGTTTATCAGACTAGAGATGCAGAACGGATGAGGCACACAGAAACTCAACAGTTATTGTTGTCTAAATGATCTTACAGATACTATTTGTGGTGCTGACACACTGAATATGCAGTCTCTGATAGGTAGACAGTAGAGCTGTAAAATGCATTACTCAAGTACCTTAGCTACGTTTGTAAATATAGCTCCTTTTTTTACAGGCATTGTCACAAAGCAACTTTACAGACCTCCAGAGACCCCTAATGAGCAAGTTGGGGCAATGAAAATTGTCTGAGATGATACCTTGAAACACTGAAACTTTGAGAGGAGCCAATACTCAAAAGGGGGAACCAATCTACTAAAGCTATAGTAACTGTCGTACAAGATGTTAGATACACTGCGTGAGAACCAGACAGGGTGTTCAGTATAAGCACTAGCTAATTCCAGGACTGCTAGTGGTATCACTGAGGTACTCTTGAGCAAGGTACCATCCACACACACTGCTTCCAGGGCGTTATTTGTTGGTGGAGGCCCATGGCTTGGTGAACGGGTTAAATGAGAGAAAGAATCTCACATGGTTCACACTGTGTGCTGTGGTGTGTTCACGTGTGACTATAAGGGGCCACTTTACTTCACTTTTACTTTAATTAGAGAAGAAGAACAAGTTGTTAAGGCCATTTTAGTTTATCAGTATATGATGCCTTCTATAGGTTAGGAATTCATGAAGAGTATGATTTAACTCTACAGTGGTCCTGGGGACTTTATGAAAGGCTAGAATCAGAACAGTATGAAGGTGACAAGTATAAAGACATGTCTATGAAGTGGCCATGCAGAGCCAGTCCAAAAAGTTGAAGAAACAACGTCAGTGTTCTCGTAGCAATGTCTTCCTGTTGTGTCATCATGGCATCAGTACCCTGACTAAGTCAACTCGACTAAGAGACAATACAGACTTTTAGGCAGACTATTTAACATATTGTGTGGTGACCGTAGCGTAAACAAAAGTGATGTGAGATAATATGGTCAATTACATAACTGTGGCCTCTCATTTCAAGAAAAATACATGAAGACTATTTCAATTATCATGACATTACAATGTAAAGAATAGCTGGCATTTTCAAATTATGTCAAAAAATAAATATGGATTAAGGTTAAGGGTATGATAAACATTTGATAAATGTACTAATTAAGGCAAATCTTGTGGTGAAAAACAGGCCACATGGAAAGGATTAGTGTGATATGACTAACTTTTGTACACAATATAGACAAAAGTATTGGTATGCCTGACCATTATATCAACAGGGACTTTAATGACATTGCACTCTAACACATAGACTTTAAACACTCCAATTTTGTTGAGTGTTTCTGTGTGAATTTGTGTATACTCATTTTTTAGAGCAATTATGAGGTCAGGCACTGATGTGTCCTGGCGTGCAATCTCTGTTCCAGTTCTGGGATGGGGTTGAGGTCAGAGTTCTGTGTGGGCCAGTCAAGTTTTACCGCACTGAACTCATGTCTTTATTGAGCTTGAAATGTCTTGGTATCACTACGAAACACAGTGTACTTAAAATGTGCTTAACGCCACCTTAATTTACTCCTGAAAATACACTAACCACCTTAATTTGAATTAAGTTGCCGTTAATTTGTGAAACCGACCCCATAATTTTACCTTAAAATTAGATTTAAGGCATTAGTGTGAAACCCCTTAGTCTTAAATTTAAGGCGTTAATTCGGGAAGTTCTATTATTTAAGGGGCAAATTTGAAAAAGTAAAAGGGAAGATTCAGTAGTAATCTGTGTTTATCAGCCTTAATCTGTGCAATTTCCTTTAATTAAGGTCAAAATTAAGGTAGTTTTAAGGGGTAAAATAAAGGCATTTAGTCTCGTTGTGTATGCTGTAGCATTAAGATTGCCCTTCACCTGGAAGTTAGGGGCCCCTGGAATTCAATAGTTTAGAGGTGTGTACTAATACTTTTGTCCATATAGTATATATTAGGCACACCCCTGTTGTAGGTGCATATAGTGCTGTGTTCACTCTGTCCAAGGTAAGTTTTCATGGTGTGCTGAATGTTGAATACAGAGTGTAAACTTTGAGGAAACAGTCATTTTGAGTTTGTTCCCCCGTTAAATCAATAGAAAAACCCTGAGTTTGTGTGCATGCAGTCCTCTCTGTTACAGATTCATTTCATCTGCAGACTTTCTGGGGTGGTGACACGCCAGTCCGCCTCGCCTCTGACATGGTGCATTACTGCAGTCATCCCTCCCTTTTGGCGTTCTACTGAATCAACCACAGAGACTGACAGAGAGAACTTACTGCTCTGAGTCAATTCTTCTTTGAATCAAACTCAGTTTGAGAAAACATGATGGAATCAATACATTGGCGGTTAACTCTTACAGGAAACACACACATGTTTGGTTTCACAGAGTTTACTTAACTGATAGGACAGTTCCTGCCAATATTCAACATCTGGTACACTTCCATAGGAAACAACATGTCATGTAATGTTTTTTTTCCAACTGAAAATAAGGAAGACATTTTACAAAAAAAAATGCACAAGAACCAGTGAAAATAATTCAGGTTCTAGTGCACATGTTTCACTGAAACACATACAACAGCATTCAAGTTATCTACAGCGGTTCAGACCATAGTTAGTTTGAAGTTCAAACTGTATTATTCTTTAACCAAAATAATCGGTTGATGTTATATTCATTTTACTAATGTGACTAAACTGAAAACATATTATGGTACATGTTTGATTTATGGGAGTTCCATTATTAATGGAATTGGTACTGTTTTTTTGTGTCACTTGAAAGAAAAAATGCAACATTTTAACTGAAATTAAGTAAACCTGGCTGACTTTTTATAAACATGTATTTAAAACACAAACATAAATACGCTTTCATTTTACCTTAAAATTAAAACGGAATAAAACGGAAGCAGTTTTTAATAATGAAGAAGTAGCAATTCTGTAATAATGCAGAACTTGTTTGAAGAACTCTGATGAATCCAGGATGTCACCAGAAGTTACTGTAATTGCCTTTCTGTGGGACCACATGGGACATGTGATTGTACTTCGGCGGTGTCAGGATCATGTTCATTACCTGGCCATAAAAATACAAACAATGCATGAACAACATTTGATTAAAAAGATTATTTATATACTACATTGCACAACGATGCAGATTACATAGTGTTATACATTGTGTTAAGTATAACAAAAAAATTTAGTCTAAAGATGCTGAAATAGTAGACTAAGAGCACACAAATGAATGGGACAGCAACATGTGAAACACACATAGGATACAAACATAACATACAACACAACACTGAATTTAGTATTAGTTTTTATGTGGTGTAGAAACTAAAACAAGAAGAAAGATATCCAGTATAAGGATGGCCTGATCCTACCTGCAGAATGAGGATGATGGTGGTGGTTATGAGCACTGCACAGATCAGAATAAGGGGTAGTGAAGGGGTTTGAGTGGGTGTGATTTCCGGGTTGTCTTGGATTCTAGCCTGAGTGTGTTCAGCGGGGCAGTCTGGGATTTCTAGAATGGAAAAGACATGATAGGAAATTCATTTGAATTCAGTCTAGCCATTTCCTGCTGAGTGACACTGTCAAACGTTTTTGTCAAATGGAAAATTCTTCAAAACAAAGACTTTAATTCACAGATCAAAAATATGTTCAAAGGATCCACAGAGCTATTGACGTCAAAGCTAAGCTTCACGTTTCTTGTGATTTGTCTCCATTTAAGGGCTGGGGAGGCCCCGTTTCCACTGCCATCAACCACAACCTTCAGAAGACAAACCATCCTAGCGTGCCCTCTGCCTCCCTCTAGAGTCAACACAAGGTGTGTCTCTACATCTGTATCCACAGTGGTCACTTTATTAGGTACACTGACTCTGTAGCTGCAAGTGTGTAGCTTACTTTTAAATTGAAATACACACATTGCTGTTTTCAGAAGACCTTAGTGGGGTCTCCTGCCCTGTGCAAGGTACCTCAGCCTTTGTTAGCCTGTTGCACGGCTTTGTTTTTGCCAGATGCTAATGTATGTTCATCAATCCATTTGTATAAACAAATGCCACAGTTATGAATGGTATGAGACAGGTCAACTTAAACGACAAAACATATTACAGCTTATTAGCTCCATATTTCCAAAAAAAAGGTTGCATTTACAAAGTGACAAAACAGGTAAAATTCAGCTTTAGAGAAGCATGGACTAAAACTATACTGACCTATCCATGTGCTTTATGAGATTTTTAAAAATTGGCTACTTATACTTCTTTCAGGATAAAAAAGTATCATGCTTAGGTTCCAACTGGGGGGTTTCTGTCAGGATTTTGTTACAACAGATCATTACAGTAACTTCTTCACACACAAAAGGAAAGACATGGTTTCCACAGTTTGTATTATTCCAGTTTCAGATAGACAAGAAGCTTTTGGACAGATGAACAGCTGAACAGATAACCAGTTAGACAGATGGATAGATTTTGATTGAGCTTGAACTGAATGGTGTCTCTTACCTGGAATATACACTAGTGTTCCATTCCCAAACTTGCTGAGGTATGGAGGTGGAAAGATGACATCCACTTGGCAGCGGTAGAGGTCTGTGTGCTCCCCCTTCAAGCCATAGATGGTCAGGTCCACTTTGCCTGTGCTTACATTACCCCTACAGAGCATTTTACCCTCTGCCAATACCTGGGAGTCTGATGCATTGACATAGGCACTGCAGACCCTTTCTTCTCCATACATTCCCTTATACAGGGAAACTCGCATTTCCTTTGGGTGGATCTTGTACTCGTAGGTGCAATGCAAAGTCGCTTGGCCCTCACTGGCCACTACGTAATACGGCTGTGAAACCTTCAAGGCTGGAAATGAACAGAGAAAGGTTAAAGTGTTAGCAAATGTCAATATATCTGTAGTAGAATCCTACAGAATCCTAATCATTTTAGGTACTCACCATTCCCCAGAGGGATGCCCATGATCACTGTGACCAGGATGGCAATCATTGTGTAACTCCGGGGGTATTGCCCAAAGTCTTTTTATGCTTGAAAATCTATCTATTATGGAAAGCTTTGTGACATCATTACTGTGGCAGGAAACCTCAAGCTGACGGTAACTGCCCGAATAGAGTCTGAATTTTTTGCATTTGCATGATTTATGCAGAGCACGTTTGCTGCTAACTGAAGGGAAAATGTTGAACGTGCAAGTGCAAAAAAGCAACATATCAGCGAAATGAATAAACTCGGTTAGAGCCCAGCTCAGATAGCCACTCTCAGCTTACCTCAGACTGAAACTCTGATAACCAAGAATGGAAACAAATATTGGTATTTCTGCGAAATACTTGTGCTAAGTCATGAAATGTATTATTTTAGCATGCACGTCAGGCTTGCTCACATTGTTATTTAGGGCTTGTTTTATAGCAAGCCACAATTGTGCTGACACGCTATTCTTCAGAAAAAGGAGATGAGATGGCAGAGATGAGGCAAACATGGGTTTTATTTGGTTTCTTTGGATTCCAATAATGACTCACATATAAGGCTAATATTTATTGTCAAAATCAAGGTTAAATTAATGGAACAATGAGCGCATTTTGTTTTATTGAACAAGGTTTTAAACAACACTGTGCACAAAGAACATACATCAGAGTATTGTTACATTGGTAGGTTTTACTCACATGAAGAATACCATTAACATAAGGTGAACTGCCACAATAGTCCAGGGAAATGAACAATTACAAGATATAATAAGAATTTAGCATTTAAGCCCACTGAATCAATTCAATAAATGCATTAAACAGTTGACGCAGTACAGTGTAAAAGGGTTAGTTGTACAGTGGTCAGTTGTCTTTGTGACATATGACAGAAGATCAGTGGTCTTTAATGGGCACATGATCCTGGCCGCTTGTTTAGTCACAGATGGGTACAGGTGGGCAGAAACTGGCTCCTGGAGCTGGATTCTGAGCTCACCTGACTGTTCTGAATTCTCCAGGCTTCGTGTTGTAGTAATCACTCTGTTCTGTGTCCTCTTGCTTAAGTTTCCACTGGTTCAGAAACAGAAACAGCAGTTTTTAATATTTGAATGAAACAGCCATATTAATATGCAGTGGACGGCACAGTTTGTATTACGTTTTGTAAGTAGGAAGTATACATATTATACACATATTCTACATTAACATTTGTATTTGGAAAATCTCTTTGTATTGTGTTTGTGTGTGTGTGTGTGTGTGTGTGTGTTGGGGACTCACGCCAAAGCAACAGGTGAGAACTGTGACAATAATATTGTACAAAGTGAATAACGCACAGCTTGCAGTTAGCATCAGCCAGGACTCTGGCCATCCCTCAAATGAACAGGGCTGAAGTGAATCTAGGGGTCAAAAACAGAGTACACTTATGTATAGTTTTCTTATTTCTGTTCCAGCTGCACTTTGTATCATTTCTGTAAATAGATATACTTGGAAATATGAGTATAAAATATAGTGACATAATATATCCTATATAGGTATATAATTGTGTGTGTGTGTGTGTGTGTTTATGTAGAAAACAGTACATCTTTATGTAATGTCACTGTTAAAAAAACAAATGGTAACATTACAGAAAAAGGAAAACATTCTTTACATTTAATATGTTCATATAAAGAGGTTTTATTTTGGAGCATTTCTTTGGTCTGTTCATTATTAAAAGTTTAAAGTCTAAAAGACCGCTCCTGTGTTCAAACAGTGTTAATAATAAAAAATAACATGTTTTTTGTACAGTAACAAACAAAATCTCACTTCTTTGGACTGATTTGCTGTAATTAAAGTATTAGTTTGTATATACCTTTTGAATATTTTATTCTGGGATTTTTTTGACGACTTCTATTAGTCCATTAGTAAATGGGCAGCTTTTTGAATGTAGTGAAAAAGCTGAAATGATGTACGAAACAAATAAACAAACAAAAAACAATGAAGCAACAAGATCAGTGGAGTTATAAGGTTTTGAAATGACAGTGACTATTAATGGTAATTATTCCTCTTGGCCTCTGTTTGTTGTTTGTTGTACCTTTAACCAGCAGTGTGTAGGTTTTTCTGCATGTCTCTTTCTCAGTGACCCTATTCTGGACCACGCAGATGTATAGACCCGTGTCGTTGACTGCAGGTGTGTTTATAACATAACGGATCGTGTTATTCTCAACGGATACATGAAACCTAGGCTTGGGCTCTGAGTCATTCACTTTTTGATTCCTTCTGAACTCCGTTGCATGCAGTTGAGCTGTTTCATTGTACAGACGGATGTGAATGTTGTCTTCATTATCTTTCAGACTTGAGCAGGAGATTTCACAAGTGTCATTTTCTGCCGTTATTCGGTGTATTGTCAGGTTCCTGTCTGAAAACACAATAGAGCCTTCTGTTGTTTGTGTACAAGGTCACAGTGAGAAAAGACTCGGGATGTTTTTATAGTGTCAGGATGTGGTCTGTCACCGCCCTCCTCCTCCTTTGTTTATCACTAAAATGTACTTTATCCTTTCACGTAAGCTTTTAGTCTGAAACAGTTTGTTTAGCTAAAAAAGTAACTTATTTTGCTAAGTATCCAACAAATTTTAAGTAGTTTCTGTACTTTGCTACATAAATGTCAATTTGCTGTAGATAAGCATGCAAGAACCCAATTTTCTAGTCCAGATCATTGCAAGAGACTTATAGTCCTTCATAGGCAGGTACTTTACTCAATACAGAGCACAAAGTCCCTTCACAACACCAGATCATTTATAATTCTAACAGCCATACTAAGTGCTAATCCTTACACTGAAGAACAAATTGAATTACAAACCTAATTCGCAGTTTAGGTCATTCTGGTGGTGACAGGAGCCCTCAGAAAACATTAGCTGGAAGACGGAGAGGACAGCGGTGATGTGAATGATTCTGTAGTCGAGCATCTCTGCATAGCTGCCTCTCAGAAATGGCAGAAGACACCTGGTTCCTGTTCTAGACGACACATGGGAGGACACGCGGGTCGAGAAACTTACAGAGGAGGTGAACTGGCTGCACCAACCACACTGTACGATTTACCTAACAAACCGAGAGACAACATGGCACAATGGTTTCATTTGTCTTTGAATGTCAGCCTTTTTTCTTTGTAGTGAAGTTTTTCAAAAGTCTCATTCACTTATGTTGAAAAAAAAGAGGAGAAAGTGGAAAATGGGCAGCATGTTTATGAATTTATGAATGCAAATATATTATAACTATATCATCTAGTGTCATTTGTTTAAACAGCCCAGCCCACCCATCTTTGTCTATTTTCCACCCTTTCTATGAAAATGGCTTTGAAGGAGCATTGTGGGGCCTGGGGACCTCTCAGCAACGCGTCACAACTTTCCTTTTTCTTCACCACTTTTTTTTTCATTCTACGCACCGAAACTTCTTTTTTCAGTAAAAAAAGAAAAAAAGAGAAGAAGTGCTTTGCTGGCATAAGATTAAATTTCCTGTGTCGTTTTTTGCAAACGTCTGAGAGACTAAAGTAAGAAACTTGTTCCAGCTTTGGTTTTATAGAAGGAAAAATGATTAAACAAATGAACATTAAACCAAATGAAGATCGATGGATTTCTGCCCTAATTGTTTGTAAACTAGTTCGTACAGAAAGGTCATATGAAAGGTTGTTCTAGAGACGCCACAGAAGAACCACTCTAAAAAAAAGAGATGCGTGAAGAACCTTCACATAATGTAGAAACTTTTCTCCCAATCATCTTTAAGCTTTTAAAATGGTTCTTCACACTCAAACTAACTAATTATAGAAACGGTTCTATAAATAAATATTCATAAGAGGTGTTTAAGAACTCAGAGTGGTTCTTCTGTGGCTTTGGATCGAGTCATTTTTTATGATTTTACCTGAAAGTACATTAAGGTGCAGCAGGGTGTTCAGTTACACACACTTGTATAATCCTCAAAGAAAATCATTTTCAGTTGAATGGGGCACACTGCACATGAGCCTAAGGTCACCATGCTCAGTATCAGACATCAGTTAGAGTAATTCTCTGGAGTAATTAAAATCTTAATACCTGTGGGATGAGAAGAAGGGGTGATTGTGATTCAGAACACTGTAATCGTGTACTCATCTAACATCAGTAACTTACCTTACAATTGTGTCTGAATGCAGTCAAATCCCCACAGCAATGTTCCAACAACAGTAGAGGCTGGTACTGCAGTAAAGGGGAGACAAACTAATTGATAATTACCCTTGACCCTTGAAATTGTGGGTGAGCAAGTGTCTACATACTTAAGGACAAGTAACTGGGCAAAAGTCAGTCCTTCCATTTATTTAATTTTCAGTTCAAATGTATAAAGTGTATATTAAGCATTATATATATATAATCACACTAAACACGGGCCCTTGATTATGTGCTCTTTACATTATCATCATACTTTTTTTTTAATCGTCACCTTTTCCACATACACGCTTTGAAACAATGTATGTGAGTAGTTTTTAGTCATAAGTTGACTTATGACACAGCACTTGTAATGCACTCTAGTATTTAGTCTGTCTAAAACTATTACAATCTTACTTGTAAATTGCTAATAATGTATCTACACTTAGTTTAATTTTTTGCTCTGAATAAGTGAAAACACAAGTGAGGGGTTATACTGAAGCTTGACTAAATTGACTAAACATTTCATGAGGTCTCGGGCTCCGTCTTGCAATGACATGTGTGAGCCACTTGGAGGCAGGATACACACAGATCAAATCCATGCAGAAACTTAGTACTTCATCAAATGCCAAATATAGGAGGGAGTGTTTGTTTGGACGTTTTCATTCTTTTTTTCTCTAATGTCCATCACATACATTTTAATGCCCACAAAATAATGAGTCTTTGTTGTTCATTTTTAATTTACAGTATAATGAGTGACAAAGGCCTGTTTCAAAAGAGTAGCTTGGCAAGACAATTCAATAACTAACACATCAAGAAGATCATGTGGAGTGCAGCGACAGTAGAATATGGGCTGAGATTGCAGTGGTCTCAGTTTCGCTTTGTGAGGTGCTGACTCATCATGTGTCTTAGATGTGGTTAGTCTATACCCTCTTACCAATATCACTGTTGTGTTCTAGTCTTCTCTTCATATAGACTGCTCATATTACAACTTGGAAGCTCCCCTCACCCAACTACACCCAGTCAGTGTATGGAGAAGAGTAGATTAGAGGATGGTTGGGGACTGCACTACCTTTCATCCTGTTATTGTAGCTAGCTGTGTACAAATAAACCTTGCTCAAGTAGGCCACACTATTTAATGTTGCTGGCTATAATCATAAATATACATTGTGCAAATAGCAATGCTGTACCTCCCCTCACTTGTGTTTTCACTTATTCAGAGCAAAACAATTAAACTAAATGTAGATACATTATTAACAATTTACAAGCAAGGACAATGTAATAGTTTTAGACAGTCTAAATACTAGAGTGCATTACAAGTGCTGTGTGTCATAAGTCAACTTATGACTAAAAACAATTCACATATTATTGAATAAATGTATGTTTTCCCTCCCTTAATGTGCACAGATAAGGCTTATTAATGTGGTCAAACAGGGAATGCCCTATGGAGGGCAGGACTCCTCCAGGGTCAGGATTGAGGAACTTTGATATGTGACCTGATTTGTGCAGGGCATTTTCCCAGAGAATGGCTCAAATATAGTTTTGTACATATAAACATGTATATATTTGGAGGTGGACTATACAAACAAATGAGCATGACACAACAAACAATTACAGATTAAAATGTAAAGCATGTGTGTGTTTGTATGAACTTTTATAATATTATATATACACTCATACTAGGGCTGTAACGATATCTGTAACGATATACGATACAAAACCGAATTCGTGACACTCAGTTCCACGAACCCCTGTCGTGGTGTGAGAAGGGTGAGTCGTGACACACCCCTTCCCATATAACTCCTTCCCGTATACAGTTCCCACCCAGAAACATACGTTTTTGCCGTAATAGGAGGATTTTCACGTCAGTTTCTTTTCTTTAACCAATAGCTGAGGGTCTTAGGGTTTCAAAGAGCCCT
>JBBPCY010000002.1:18722363-18737763 GCA_037974405.1 Brachyalestes nurse | reverse complement strand
GTATGAATGGAAAGGAAGCGGTATTTAAGTGTTTATTGGTTTATAATTTTGTGGTAAAGATAAGGTGTCTCCAAACATATATATATATATATGTGTGTGTGTGTCAGCAGCTCCAGAAAAATAAGAGACCACTGCAAAAACTTGCAGTTTCTCAAGTTTTTTCTTTTATAGCTCCAAGTATTGAACTGAACAGCTTTGCCTTAGATTTTAAGAACTGCTGGCAATATTTCTCCTCATTTCCAAATAAAAAAAATATTGTTTTTTAAAGCATCATTTTAAAGGAAATGACAAAACATCAAAATTAGAGAAATGACGCAGTGTTTAAAGAATAACTCAAAGAAAATGGCAGTAATTACCTTTGGTGTACTACTAGTAGTGTTTTGCCATCCAACTCATCACATTGTGAGAGGAGACTACTGATTACAGCAGTGTTTTTATACTTTTCCTCATTAAAGTAGATTTTATTCAGTACTTCATAAAGCAGAATGAGGTGGTGGTGGTAGCTCAGTGGGTAGGATATATATATATATATACACACACATACTAAATAATTTAAACGTTTAAACTATAACCATCTAAAAAGTACACACATATACATGAATATATATATATATATACACACACACATCTTTTTATAAATGTTCTTTTTATAAATGTTTTTGTTATAGCCATCAATACACAATAGCATAACCTGGGAATTATGAAGTCTAGGTAAAAACACATTTCTAATAAACAGCTGTATTGCTATTACAGTTTATGGCAACACCATACTGTTATAGTATAATAGCATAACAGTATAATAAAAATTACTAGAATTTTGGAGGAAATCCAGAGCAAATACATACTAATTTCTGTTTCAATTGACAGATATTGTACCTAAAGCTGTTGATTAAAGTCACAGCAGTGATCAGTGCCTGTTTGAATATGCTGGTGAAGTAAATCCCGTTTAAATGGTCTGCATGGACTGAGTGACGTGCTGTGGGTGGGTCGGGCCGGGAGCGCGCCTGGACAGGAAACGGAGCCGCCCGGAGCGCGCATCAGTCCAGCAGCGGGTCCGGACTGGGAGAACTGGGAGGGTAAATGGAATCGGGAGCGGACGGAGGATCTAGACGGATTGGGCGGTGAAGACGGAGAGGGGCAAGGGCCCACTGCCTGAACACTGTCCCCCTGTTAGGACTGCTGCATTTACGCAACACGTCGCCTCTCTCTCCCCCCACCTCGCACCATTGTTACCGATTCGCCCGGGCGAGGCGACCCTCAGCAACCTGAACTCATAACGGTAGGATGCCTTTTTCATTTTCTTGTTTTTTTTGTGCGGGATCAATTGCCAACTGGTTACTGCACGCATCTGTGATGGAGCCTGTTCTCATTCTCGTCCCCATAAAATGTGTTTTAGCCCATTAGCGCGCAGTGGCACAGCCCTTCCAGCAGAAGAACGGGGCTCATCTATATACATATAGATATATATTTTTTCAGTATTTTGCTTCAAGTGATGTGGTGAAACGACAGAAATCAGTGTTGATCAAACCAATCCTATCTCATTTCTCGGTTTCGTTTGGAAGCGATGACAGGATTTTAGGATTGGGAATTAGGAATTGCAGTGACAGGCGCTGGATCATGCATGATGTGGTGTGTGTGTATATGTGTGTGTGTGTGTTTGGGTGTGTGTGTGGATCTCAGGAATAGGTTATTGGATAAAGCTGTATACGGCGACACCTGGAAAAAGCAGAATATATTAGGGATCCGTGTGAAACGAGTATAAATGGGAAGCACAGGAGAATAAACCGCTTGGACACAGCCCTCTGTAGACCCTCACACCAGGGTGGGTTTCCAGTGCTACTCGAATTGCGTTATTAACCGCGACCCAGCCCTAGATCTGCATATTAGAGACTGCAGTGCGTGCGTCGGTGCCTCTGAATATACAGATCTAGGGCTACATTCTGTATTTAGCTAGATTAAATGTCATATTTTCAACATTAAACGCTGGGAATGTAGTGAGATTGGCGTGATTATCCGGAGTCACGTGACCCCTGGCGTCTCCTCCCCCAGTGCTGGTCTCTGCAGGCTGCAGGCTGGAGCTGGTGGCGCTGCAGTAAACATCAGCAGATCCGGCCAAGCTTCACACAAACCATCAATCCAGCTGGATGACATGGGGTCTTCAGGTTCACACCAGCCCTCTCCTTCTGATCTGATCATTGCTTCCACGCAGATTAACTATTTTCCTGCGGGTCGACCCCTGTGATTGTGATGTCCAGCTCTACCCTGGATTAATTCTCAGAGTTGAGTTAAGGGGATATGGACTGATCTGACAAGAATATGTTTTAATCCTCATGATGCACCAAACAAGCTTGTTAAACACAGCGTCTTAGGAGAAACACTCCCCATGGGGTGGCCGGTCTGTTTGTGTAGCTTGACCGTGTGGAGATCATGTCATGCTTTTTTTGTTCTGTTTCCTGTGAAACCAAAGTATCCAGCAGAACCAGGATACTGATGTGTCTTCAGAGATTATGCAGCTGTTTATAGAGCCCAGCCATCCTAGTGTTGGGGGGTTGGTTGGGTTTTGATCCAATCTGCTCCCGAGCACATAGGTGGCTCATGTGAAATGAAGGAGCTGTCTTCATTGTTTGTTCTTTATTTAGATGTGCAGATTAAATTTCATAAAAGTTGAAAGTGAGCATATGTTCATAGATGCTTTTAAGTTTGAAATGGTTAACAAAAGAAGGCTATTGAACGTGTCTGAGAACGATTGCACACTGGCACTCTTACCCAGGGGAATACAGTACAGTTCCGCGCTTGGCATGAGGCCACAGAGAGAGGGCAAATGGCAGAGAGGGGGAGAGTTCAGAAATACCAATTACTTGCCAACCAAGTGGATTGCATAGCTCTGTGGCATCTGACAGCACTCCCAGAATAAACATAATGAATAAAAGTTGTTATTGTGAAAGAGGCCTCTCCAGACCATTTGCTGTTTGCAAGCACAGCTCACAGCCTCTGAACCCTCAATTTTGCTTTGGAGCATAAACTCAGTGTCAAACTCACCAACTGGGTGGGATGGGGATTTTATTCTTGACTCTGTCTACACCTAGTTGTGTGCATGATTTAAGGGCTATTTTCCTCACATAAAAAGTGCTAGAGGGAGTATGTAAACGTTCATGCCCCAGTCTGTATTTAGAAAATAAGCTGCAGAAACAGCTTATTCGGAGTTCACTGGTTTTGTGATATCATAAAAACTAAGATACATATATCTACTTAGGCAGCCTATAGCAGTTTGACTCTGCCCATGCATAATAAAGTTAGAAGCTGTTTTTTTTTAATAGAGAGCAGCCAATCAATATTGAGCTCATTTACATAGATCAGTTTAGAAAACAGAAACAGAAACAATCTGTGTAATAAAGGGAGGCTGGAAAAGGTCATGGAAAATGTCTGATGCATAAACCTGCTGAAATGTCATAAGTGGTCCTCAGGGGAGATACAATTGGAAAAATCTGTAGGAAAAATGTAGGAAAAGTGTAGGGAAAAGGGCTTTTCCAGGAAATCTCTTCCCAAATGACTGTGAATGAGCACTCTAATGGCATAGATAATGTTCAGGGTAGATTAATTCTTGACTAGTTCACTATCTCTTTCTGCCCTTTTCACCCCATTTCTATCATCAGGTGCTAGTAGTGTCTAGATGTATTGCACTAAACTAAAATCAGCCCTGCTGGTTTGGCAAGTTAAGAGACATAATTAAGAGACAACTGTGTGGCATTTTTGTAACAAATCAAAAGACCACAAACTGTGACATGCTGGAATTTGCGGCTGGCAGCTTTGCCTTTTGCTGATCAGATCCATTCCACAAACTGGAATTGAGACATTTTTTAATGGTTGGTGTAAAGTTGTGTTGGCTTCACCCATTTTAGATTTCTCTCACATAGGAGACAGGGGCAATGCAAAGTCGTGCACAGTCGGCGCGAAAGATTTCACCATGGAAGAAGCTGGATCATTTCCATCTCTCAGTCTGTCTCCCCTTTATTTGAGGGCAGTGACTGGAATTAGTAGAGGATCTGTTCGTTGCCGGATATGCTTACCTCATTCTAGCCTTGAGAACGCAGTAGGATATTTGTGCTCGGGGGTCATTAAGATTTGCTTATTCTAGTGTAAATCCTGGAAAATGTTCAGGACAGTGCCAGAAAGTGGAACATTGGCTTGTAACACTTAATACTCCTCAAAAGCCTTAAACATATCTAACCGCACACTGGCTTTTTTTACACTGAATGGTGAACATACCAAGTGAACCTTGTCTTAAAATTCAGCCTCTGCTAGATGAAATAACTGCTTTGTTACCAGATGTGCAAACTAGAGCCCAGAACAGTCCCCGTTCCAGAACTGGCCTCGTTTGCTGGAATGACATCATGTGGTTGTGAAAGTAGGGTGGGTGCAGTTCTCGAGGGCCCAAGTGTCCTGATGTGGAGAATGCATGCCCAGAATTCCTCCTAACTGCATGCACGCTCTTTTTAGTCCTGCAGGAGAAGCAAATGGTGAATAAAGACACGAATGGCGGTGGTCTGCATAAGTGACCTAAATTGGAAGCTGTAGCAAACATGACGACATGACCCCCAGCCACCACTCCCAGAAACGAAACTTCCAAAACGAGAGAGAAAGGAAGAAAGGAGATAAGAAAGAGGAACATTTAAAATGGCATGTCAGTTAATGCCATTTGACCACTAGCCAACTTCCCAGTACTCAAATGAGGGAAAGTATGGGAAGAAAAGGAGAACAAGTAGCATCGAAGCATTGGAAATTAGGGAAGAGACTGTTGACCCAATTTTACCTCACGTTTGTATCTTTCTGGTGAAACATTCAGTTTGATATGAATCTCTTTAACTGAAAGAAGATAATATTCCATGCCCTTTCTGTCAGAACAATTTTATTTATCATGAAATTTTGTTCAAATTATACAATGTTTAAAAATTATACAAAAAAAGGACAAGAATGAAGGTTTGGTTCCTACAACGCTGCTGATAAAATACAATTGGAGCTTTCAGTGTGCTACCTGGTTTTCACTTAATGAATGAAGGATATTTAAGGTCTTATTTCTGATTTATTTCATCTGATTTATTTCATCTGACCTGATGAAGGCAACAGTAGTGAGAAGTATATTCCTGTTCATTTCCTTTCTTGCTTGGAATGGGATTTGATAACAATTTGACAACATGTTTTAGCTTTGGAAATAATGAACAATTTGTCTTTTTTGTTCATTGTATGCCACTCAAGTTCAAGCTCGAATAAACAAACACAACTCAGCAATGCCCCCTCATGGTGTTATAAGACCTGTGGTGAGGTGTTTCTGCTTTCTTCTGTTTGTTTAGTTGCAGAAATCTTATGGATGAAATTGCACTAAATTCACTTGAGGTTTGAGGAAATAAAATACACGATTATGAAAACTATCGCCTGTGGACAATGGTAATAGTAGCTTAAGTAACTGATCGGGTGATTGTTGAAATTGTGACAGGCCACATAGTACAAAGAATGTGTGCATTATTGTCCTGCATTGTTTTGTATATGAATTATGCTTTGCATTTAAATCATCAACTTGCTTCCTCTTGGTTCAGTTAGTTAGAGAACCAACTCACATGGCCCACCACAATACACAACTGGCACCCATCTCCCTGCAGATGTTCACTGCTGTTTAGACAAATGACAATTAATGTCATTTGTTTGAACAGCAAATGTCCAATATGTGTTGATGCTTGAAATGAGGTGGTGTTACTGCTGCTTCTTATTCTTCGCAAAACAACCTGTCAGCATTACGTACGCTCACATGCTCAGGGTAAGCAGGATGATTTACAGGTGATTATTGTTTTCTTCATAGAGAATTATGGCACTGTTTTATTATACCTTTCACACAGTGTGGGAATCAAATACTGGGTGTGTTCTACTTTCTGTTTTTATGTACCAGGTGTTCTGTTAGTCACTGGGGCTAATTCTATACTGAAGGTGCACCTTCCTTGTGTGGAGTCGTCTCTACCAACAGTGTTTTTGCTGTGACTAGTCTGTGTTGGGTAATAGAGGAAAACTGCTTATGCCCTCTCACCCACTGTTTTAAAGAACCATTGGTCATTGCCAGGCCCCGGATTTGTCTGAGTCAGCCAACAATGCTGCGTGTGTGTGTCCATACTCGTCTGTTCTGTGATCTACTTGAGTAATTAAAGGTTACATTTGAATTGTATCTAAAACGTTATAAAATCTCAAGTACAGTCTTGTGAAGTTGCATTTAAAGGTTTCTTAAAACCTGTGCTGTCTTTGTCAATACAGTAGTCTGAGTTTAAAAGGCTGTTCATGCCCTCAAATAGCCTGTATCAGAGGTCAGGCTCACAGCAGACCTGGAGAAATGTCACACATCCACCCCAGCCAACTATCCAGAAAACAGACGTGCTGGACTACAGGCGAGAGAGACTTAAATATTTTTTTCTGTTAATGTGTGCTGTTAACTATAGTAGAATATTTTCTACACAAAAGAATCTAGGATCATGTAATCTAAGCAGCTGTTTTGTTATTTGGCATAGTATCATGTGTATGTGTAGATTAAATACTGTCCCATAAGACATGAGTGTCCATTGGCCAGTGTTTGTGCTTTGTATGTCCTAAAGTACGGTGGCTCAGAAATGTCAACACAAATACAAAAGCCACAACACAAACGCAAAAGCCACAACACAACAACAAAATCCACAACACGAACGCAAAACCACAACACAACAACAAAAGCCACAACACGAATGCAAAAGCCACAACACAAATGCAAAAGCCACAACACAAATGCAAAAGCGTTTGCTTTATTTTTATCGCCGGACCGAAGAAGTTCTAAGTAAGTGAAATGTTCCTAGATAACTGTAATTAATGTCATCATGTGATGGTCACATTTAAGCAATGTAATTTAAGTTGTTTAAATTTTCATATCTCATTACTCTGCCGTCGAACGTTAGGTTCGATGAAGTAACTGAACGTGGTGCAAAAATATTAACGTTACATTTAGGCTTTCATATATCAAACACAAATTTTGAAAGTAAAATACTGAGTAGCCAGATTCCTTGATGGCTCGATAGCTTACATGGTAGATTACATAGTGGATAAGTATGATATACATCACAATGAAATATGAACATTTAAACAACTTAAATAATATTGCTTAAATGATGACATTAATTACAGTTATCTAGGGACATTTCACTTACTTCTTAGAACTTCTTCAGTCCGGCAATTAAAATAAAGCAAACCTTTTCATCACCACCTCTTCATCACCTTCAATTGTCCCTTGGAAACCCAGACCATTAAGACACGAACCGCTGATCATTTCTGTTGTGGCTTTTGCGTTCGTGTTGTGGCTTTTGCGTTCGTGTTGTGGCTTTTGCCTTTGTGTTGTGGCTTTTGCCTTTGTGTTGTGGCTTTTGCCTTTGTGTTGTGGCTTTTGCCTTTGTGTTGTGGCTTTTACATTCATGTTGTGGCTTTTACGTTTGTGTTGTGGCTTTTGCATTCATGTTGTGGCTTTTACGTTCGTGTTGACATTTCTGGGCCACCGTACTAAAGGATTTGTATGAGCCTGTCTGATATGTGTAATGTGGCATATTTTGTACTCATACCGTGATGGTTAAGGTCATCATTCATCGCCGATCTCTAACAGTCATCAAAATGTTGAGCCATGCCAACTTCATCAGTGATGTACTCGTGCTATTCGGGCCAATCCCAACAATCATACTCTCTAAAAGGAGAAGTTTGGTTAAATGAGGGTACATGGCTCATTCCCTGGGCAACAGTAGCAAAAGGAGTACACGTCCTTGCTAATATGTCCGATGGACCACAGATTAAATTAGGAAACAATAGAGGAAGCAACCAATCATGTTTTGAGTTAAAATGGTTGGAATGAATTTCTTAAGGGGACAGTGTCACTAACTGTGAATCTAAGCGGCAGTTGAACACTTCTGTCAGAGGGTAAACAGTTGCAAGTCAGGGCTATTTTCTATAGGAGTCACTCCAGATCTGCTGCATACAGAACACAATGTATGTTAATATGTCAGTTACAAGCTTTTAATAAAACATGGAATTTCTGTTACAAGCCTAGAAGGCCTGTGTTTAATCTAATCTTTACCCAGCACCATTAGCATAGAGCTAAAATACTCATAGAAGCCAATTAGCAAACTAGTGTCACTACAGAAGTGTTTTGTTTCTAAGTTTTGTTTTAGTGTTTACAGCCCAAACTGAAGCTCGTCTTACAGTACAGTAGGTTCACCATTGCTTACAGTAAATTCTAGATTTGCCTGATGTTGTTGTGCAGCGTCATTAAAATGTGTGCTACTGTCCTTCCACCTCGTCTAACTGATGGATATTTTGTGCACCTCTCATACATACCAAAGATGCGTGTGAATATTGCTTCTGATCTCTTTGATTAGAATCCCTCATTAAACCTCATTAGCCTGTTTGTCCCACATTATCGATGTTGTTCAATGCGAGAGGTTGTGATTAAAAGTCTGTGTGATGCTGATTTGCTTGTGCTGCCTTCTGACAACTCTCTAAGGCAAAAGTGTATGTCTTCATTACTCGTAGGCAGAGAAAGAGATTTCTAGTAGAGAGAGAGAGAGAGAGAGAGAAGTAGGTTTGGCACCACCTTTATCTAGTGTTCAGTCTGCACAGTCACATAATCTGCTCTCCCTTAATCACTGTGCAGCAGGAAACACAGGAACACTGGCTGATTAAGGACCGCTGTGCCAACTGCCAGTGCTCTGCCCTTGTTTTGGCTACTGAGCCTCATGTCAGTACGCAGGTAAACAGGAGGAAGACAATTCATTTTTATGTCTCTGTCATTCTCAGTGCTTGGTGTGAAGAATTTATGCCCCGAGCATGTCTGTGCTGGATTTGTAGATGACTTTGATATCAAAGTATACAGTAACGAGGCTGACTGGAAATGATTTCAAAGGGAGTGAAGCCTCACATTTTACTCTTAAAGGTAAAGGAGCAAAAGGGTTTTTTTTCTATTCAGTTCTAAAGAACAGTGGTTTTTGATCCTGGTCCCAGAATACCAACACTCTGCATGCTGTAGGACAGTGTTTCCCCAAACATGGCCCTGAAGGCCCCCTGCTTTGCACATATTAGTGTTTTCTCTGCTCCTAGCACATTTAGAGCTCTAGAGCTCATTAACAACCCCTTACTGAGTTATATGGGTGTGTTAAAGCAAGGAAAGCACTTTTTGGTTCTCTGAAAACCTGTTTTTTATGGATGTAATATTTTTGCTGGTATGATGCATTTTAAGGGATACACAGTGTGTTTTTCTGAGCAAATCATGAATATTGTCAGTACTTGATGAACACTGACCAACTGAATCAAAATTCCAGTGCACAATTTCAGTTTTTGATCGTTTTCAAACCATCAAAATATTGTGATGCATGTCTAAGATAAGTGATACAACTTAAGTGTTATCCTTATTGCCCACACTGCCTAATAGCTTATTGTAGCCAATAATCCAATTTTTGCAAGGCTGACAGACATTAATGAACCTCAGAAGTCTTATAACATTTTTTTGAATGTATGAATAATCATTTTAAACTGATATTATACTGATTTTGAAGTTATTTATTTCCTTGGACCACATGTACCAAGAACCAATGAGGAAACTTTCTTTTGAGCACTAATGAGAGATCTGAGATTTCTCTGTACAGTTTCACTGATTTTACTGCTTATTGTACAGTCAAACAGGTAATCTGATGATCAGACCAGCTTTCACTTTACTCTTAACTCAGATTGTGTCAAACAGGAGAGATACGTGGTAAGAGCGCAGAAGAGTGGGGTCGGAGAAAGAGATGGAGGAAGAGAGAAAGGAAAATGTACAGTGCAGGTATATATTTCACCTGTCCAGACAGTAAGTGTGTGTGTGTGTGTAACAGTGAAAGTAATGTGGATTTCCTGTATGATTTTATCTTGCCATTTAATGTGAACAAGGCAGCAATGTGCCAGTGGCCAAGCGGTAATATCTCTGGATCAGGCCTGACCTGCTCTAGATAAACAGCTGTGTGTGTGTGTGTGTGTGTGTGTGTGTGTGTGTGTGTGGGTGTGTCTTTGTGTCTGTGTGTGGGTGTGTCTGTGTGTCTGTGTGTGTGTGTGTATATGTGTGTGTGTATGGAGAAAGAGTAAGGGGAGTGAGAACTGACAGAATGGATAGAGATAGAGAAAAAGAAAAGTAAGACAGTGTGACAGTAGGCCATCGTGAACTGGCCTGTCAGTCTGTCGGGTCACATAACAGCAGCCATGTCTCTGAGTGTGTGACTGGTGCACGGTTATCTGTGTTCCCCATCTCAGCTTTCTGTTCAAATCCCTCCATGGTCTTGCCAGCATAATCAGAGCGTCATGTTGCTCTGTTCTGGCCTGTTGGTTTGGTGTAAATCCACTCTGAAGCCTATCAGGCTAGTCTTCTAGAGCAGTTAGATCTAGTACTTTTCAGCCTCCATCTCTAGCACTAAAACCACTTTTCACCCTTCAGATATGTAACCAGAGCTGACAGATTGATCTCTTAACTTGCTTAAGAGTGGCCAGAGAGCTTTTAACAGAGTGAAATGTGACTAGAAGCAGCTTTCTTGAATCTGCTTGATGTATTGTTGAAGTTCATGTTTGGAAAATCTAAGCTCATTCCTTCACTCAGTTTTCTTTTTTCCTTTTCTTCTTCTTTTTTTCCCTTTTTTTGTTCTCTTGGTCATTTTGCAGTGCTTCACTGTGCGCCAGGTTTTCTGAACTTTTCCTCCTCATGTGGAAGAATGAGAAGAAGAATGAGGCTCGAGTTCTCGGGGAGAAATGTGTGACTGGGAATCAGGAGCAGTAGCAGTTTCCAGCCTCAGCTCCTTATTGATGGCCTGTCAGTAGTGTTTTGATGACTCTATCATATAAATGTGTGAAGAGTTTCTTTTCAGAACTCTGGTCATACATCCATAGTGTACGTCTAATTTGCTAACATCTCTTATGAAATAACCTATATGGTGTGGTTTTTTTTTGGAGGGAGAGAGAACGAGCGCATATAATCATTTGATCATTACAGGCTTTCGTGTCTCTCCCCTGTTTTGACATGTCTGAAGGTGCTGTTGTAATGCACACTTGTTCCAGCTGTTTTTCTCTACCCACTCAGCACACTTTTAAAGTGCATGCCACAGAGCTCTGGCTCTCCATGCAGTACTTTGACTATGATTTATCTATCTTAACCATCTCTTTAGCTTTCATTTTGATGCTATGATTCACAATGGAATACGTGCATCTCTTTAAAATGGAATTCCAGCCTCTTCCAGTCAGCATTTCGTTGAGTTACACAGTTTCACTGAGTCATCTATGATGTCTGGAAGGAATCCACCAACACATAATGATGGCCCAGTTACTGATTGAAGATTTAGAGTGTTTTGAAATTCCTTGGTTGATTATTTTTGAGTCACTCTGCTTTGCTGGAACTGATGTGTTGAGACAAAGTTGTTCCTCATGCCTTTAATGGGTGAGAATGGTTGAAGTGTGCCTTTAGGCGTCATCTCACTGAGGTTCATTTTTGAGCTCCTTAGGGCACTTTTCTTCCACTTCCGGGTGCCGGAATGATTATAGCGGGGGGGGGCACTTTTCAAAATCATGCACTTGTAGGTCTAGTATTCCAGACGCAGATTAAGTCTCGGTTAAAGTACAGTATCAATGGGCATTGGCCAAATGCTTCCCATAACCATACACTTGATGTTAGCAGTTTGGACTCTTTCCAGCAAGGCTTTTTACTATAATTTGAGGTAATAAACACTGCCAATTGTCAAAATGTACACAGTAAAATGCTTTCATGAATTCTGGATCTTCGAAAAACGGAAAGGATACGAGCCAGGAGAGGAACACATTTCCATTTGACCACAGTGGCCAAAATGATCAGAAAACTCTAAAGACCACGTCTCACCTCAGCATCCTCAGCAACATTTCAAACTGTTGTTTTCAAAGGGTCATAGTCCTGGCTCCCAGAACTGGTTTATTGGTGAACAAGGGACTAAAAAAGCGATGACTGGATGATACAAGACAAAATCAAGCCAATAAAAGTATGAGTAAAAAGAACCTAAAGTGTTCGCTATAAAATGTCCGGTAATAGATTCAGTTCTGACAGTACCCAACATCATACTACAACTGGCTGAGAGCAGTATATTATTACCTGGTGGGTTGTCTGATAAGTCAGGTGAATAAACAGTCAAACATCACACCCTCTTTTGATTCCATTTTGCTTGGTTCAGCGAACTCTTTACTGTAATCTGCCTAAATCAGAAGATTGGGTGAGTAATCATGCAGGCATTGTTTGCCCATATTTTAGGGTTTCTTTCCCTCATTGCTGGTGTTTGAGTGTGTATGTAAGTATGTGTGTGTGTGTCCATACACATCTGTATGCCTTTATTTAGCCAAGGAAAGGATGTAATTGCTGTTATTTGAATGACTAAGCCATCGTTGGGTGCTGAATGACCCCTCTGTTTGTGTGTGAGCTGTTTTATACTGTTATACTGAGGGATTTCCGTGGATGCAGTTGTCAGGATCCAGCTGGGCACTACCCTCATTTGAGAAATGAACAACCCAAAGCTGGTCTTTATTTTTCTGGACCTTTTTCTGACCTTGAAAAGGGCAGTTGTTGTTTGAGGTCTGCTTACATTTTCATTCAGTCATTTGGTTCGTTCTCCAAATGGTCCTTTCAGAGAAAGAAAAAGCTTGACCAAACATTTTGACATTGCTAGCAGTTAACTGTTAGGCAGGCATGACTGTTTGCATAATGGTGCCTGGTAGATATTCACTTTCATTCATTGTGAGATTTTTTTTGAATGAAATCAGCAGAAGGGGATATAGACTGAGAAGAAGGGTTCCAGATTTAGTTTAGTGTAAGTCTGCACAGCTTGAGAGGCTGGCATCCTGAAGCGGACACTTTGTGTTGTGCCCACTTGTCCTTTATCTTGGCAGGCAGGACTGCGATCTGATGGCCGTGCAGTGCTTTTTTTAAGGGTCCCTCCCGTAACCGTTTAGCCACATGTTCTCCACCCCACACTGGCATGTTTATTTAATACCCTTCGTTTGGTGTGATGCTTTATTTGCAGATCGTAAACTTTCTAAACACACACTCAAAATAATCCCTGTGTGTTTTGTGATTGAGAGCATTGTGAGTGGTAAGAGCTGTATTAGTTTGCAGGAATATCTGTTTTAAAAATGAAATGGAAGTAAAGGCTATAAAAGGTGTTTAATTCCAAACTGCTATATAATCATTTGTAACAACTAAATGAAAATGAGTGTGTCACAGTGGTGCAGTGACTGGCTCAGTTGCCTCTCGAACAGGGCTATTCAACTACAATAGCAAGTGGGCCGGATATGAAAGTCACTGGGGGTTCAGGGGCCACAGAATTTCGTGCTGTCCAGACTGTCATTCCCGGCGGGGGGCAGGGGCCGGGGGGTTTACCAAATTTACCATCGGCCCGGTCTGCCCAATGGTCAGTCCAGCAACTGTGTCAGTGCTGCTTTAACCTTGCAGTTTTAACGACGTCCGGTTCTAAACGAGAACTCTGACCGTTGAGTCGTTAGAGTAGATACATCACCGAGCTAAAACAAAGATTTTCCCCTCGCTGTGTGTGTGACCGAATTCTTTTTCGTTACTGACAGCTCTGCGCTGCTTTTTTTTAACCCACCCATTTTCTGACAAATCCTGAAAATGTATTGCTGAAAATGTAATGATTAAGAAATGTCAGATCAAACAGTGCATCACAGCTTTCTGTGAAAGAGGTTGCGTAGCTGCAGAACTGTCAGAGTGTCTATGCAGACCCCTATCCACTGCCAAAAACACCTACAATGGGCATGTGAGCATGAGAATTGAGCCACAGAGCAACAGAAAAAGGTGGCCTGGTGTGATGAATGTTCTGCTGGAAAACCTTGTTGTCCATTTTGTGTAGGCCTTTCTTTGTTCCACAACGATAACCTTGCCTTTCTTGAGCTCTTCATGAGCGCTCTACCCTTGAGCAGGACAATCGCAGTTGCTGTATTTAAGTTTTTTAACCAAACACAAAACCGCAGAACTGCATGGTTGACTGACAAAATCAAGGAACAATTTGCTAATGACTCCATTTGAGCTCAGGTTTTTCACTATATCAACCAGTCATGCATGCCAAAATATAACACACAACAGACTCGAGACACATTCAGTATCCCATCTGTCAGCAACATAATGAACAACTGAGCATTTCTCTGAATACCACACATACTTAGTAATGGCCACTACACCTTTCTCTCTCTTGTTTTGCTCAACAGGCCAGAAAACTCTTCTTTACTACTATGAAAGAGCGGAGTGACAGAACTGTCAATGACATGTGAAGCATAATGAATGTACAGACTCTTGACTGAAGTGCCACACACACAAACACACATACATATAGCTCCAAAACACAGACCCAAAATGGTATGGAAATGTACATGAGCTTTAAACTCCAAGCATGGAAGGCTTTTGTTTCTAAAGGAATCATATCTAATGTAGTGCAGACTGGTTGAGTTTTTTCTAATCAGGGAGATGGACAGTGTCCAAATCAAAGGCTCATTTTGAAATTTAAATGAACATTTGGAGAATGAAGAGGAAACATGGCTCAGCCTGTATCATTATTGGAGCCATTGTCTTGCTTTGAACTCACTTGGGCCAAGATCCAAAAGGTCCAAGTGCTCCAGCCAAGGCCAACAAGTTATGCGCCAGCGGCCTCACCAGCCAGGCTTCCTGCCTGCACTGAGCTATTTCCATCCTGGAGAATGCAACAAGGCACCAGACATTGAAATGGGTCAGGATAGCACAATTTGTCCTCCTGCCAGCCTGGCTTTGATGTAAAAGCATGTTGAAAAAAAAGAAACCCATACATTTTTATTTTTACAGGAAGTAAAAACACAAGCCTTTAAATAGTGTCTCATGGCAACAGTCCCTCCACATCCAACTACAAACCACATCTTCTCCACAAATAAGGTTAAGGAAACTTTTAGAGCACAGCAGCAGAAGTGTTTCTTTATTACGCCTGCAAATAACTCCCGAAAGTACACTTTTAATTCTTTTTTAATTTTTATACACTCGAACCTTTTCACTACTTCTGACCTGTCCATACTCTGTTCACAAATGTGTCCTTTTATAGCTACTGGTGCTAAGTTTCACAGAAAGCTGGAAAAAAATCACAATTAACCAAATGAAAAATTATCGCAGGCAATTTGTTAAATTCTAATTATATTAAACATAATAATATCTTGCATATCTTAGATTACATTGTTAGATTAAGGATGTCTCAGTTTAACAAAAAATAAACACTAGATATCAAAGGAGTGGCTTCAGGACAACTCTGTGAATGTCCTTGAGTGGCCCAGCCAGAGCCCAGACTTGAATCCG
>JBBPCY010000002.1:18693058-18711196 GCA_037974405.1 Brachyalestes nurse | reverse complement strand
ACACATATATCAATTTAACTTTATGAAAATATTATGTTCAGTTTAATTAATAAATATGTATTAAACTTACACAATAACAGTATGTTAATTTTACACATTTGTTTTATGCTAGAACTCCTTAATTACATTAGATGGAAATAGGTGTAATAAAAAAAAAGAATTAAATCTGACAAATTATTTGTAAAGGGCAAATTCAAAAGGGGGAAAATCAGTAGTTTTACCCCTTAATCAGCCTTAATCTGTGCACTTTTCATATCATTTTCCTTAATTTCCTGGAAATTAAGATCAGAGTTAAGGTAATTTAATGTGGTAAAATTAAGGGGATTGATTTCGCAGTGTGGAATGCTACTCTACAGAAAGTGCTGCATAATGTCTGTACCTGAGGAGCCGAGGAATGAGGAGCCTGACCTGTGAATTGGACACCGCTACAACTTCGTTTGAATGTAATAGAAAGAATGTAAAAACAGGTCATCAAACGCAGCATATATTAAACTAATCCTTTTAATGTGTGTTTAACGTCTCATAGCCCAGTATCTATATTTTTTAGTTCATTGGCAATATCTCTTAAGTATGGACTAGGCCTATTGCACAGCTTTTTCTCGTCGACTTTAACATCCGACCATTTCTTTTTAACCCTTTCATGCATGAATTATTAAATCACTGAGGTGGATTTTTCCCCCCATGTTTTTTTTTTACCCACGAACAAGACTTAAAACAGAGGTGTCAAACCTGTTGAGAAAGGGCCGCTGTGGGTGCAGGTTTCAACCAAGCAGGAGGCTCACCTGATTCCACCTTTTCAGTTACTCAGGGGTGTGGCTTCTTATTGGTTGGAACGAAAACCCACACCCACAGCAGCCCTTTCTGGACAGGTTTGACACCCCTGACTTAAAACATGTGAAATAGATTTTTAAAAAATATTTCTTTTGACAGAGATACACAGCTGTCCACTGTAGTGGACACCGAGCATGAACGCGTTAAAAATGCAATTTAGTGGTAAATGTTCTTTATAGAAACCATTGTTTTAACAGGTCAAACACTGAAAATATTTTGTAACTGTTCATATAGAAAAGATTTCAATTCAAAATCAACTCTTTTGCTGATGCCACTACTTAATCCACCAAACAGATTTTTTTCATGCCTCAACTTCAGTAAGCAAGACGCTAATGTTTTTTCTTTTTTCTGCATGCCCATGCCATTGTTTTTAAACAAAACCCCGAGCAAAGCGTGTATTTAAATAGATTAGCATATTCAAATATGTAAAATTAGTCAGGGCATGACTGTGGGTTGGACCACGTGCATACAGAGAAAGTGTGTAGAGCTTTGCGTACACACGGTTTTGTGCATCTGAATTTTTTGTGGCGTACGCACATATCTAGTTTTGTTTTAGTTTGAAATCTACGCACGGCTTTATACATGAGGCCCCTGCTCTCAGGCTGACCTCACAGGCGCAGAAAGCCGCACTATGTTCCCCTCCACAATTGCAACATTTAGGTGTCTTGTCATGGTCACACTTATACGTGTGCTCCTCACCACATTTACTACACCCTGGTTTACTTCTGCATACAGCTGCTATATGTCCAAATCTTTGACATTTAAAGCATCATAGTGGAGGTGGAACGTATACCTTAACATCATATGACATGTACCCAATATAAACAAATTTTCCTCATTGAAAGTCAGCATAACTGATAAACTACCATAAAGTTCTCTGTTTCTCTTCATCTTTAGCCGTTTAGCCCCACTAACTTTAGCATTTCAAATGTGTTTTTTTAATACGTCCATATTTTTATTTACCGGGATCCCTGTAATGACTCCCCTAACTCGTCTTTTATTAGGCAACGTGCAGTACCTACTTCCTTTTAACGTATCCATTCTGACTACATCCTTTTGTTGTTCTTCATTCCTACAATGCTCCAATAATAAGGATCAGACCACAACCTGGTCTATTTACCCCTGGTACAAAGGCAGCCTGTCACCATACGCTCCATCAGGAGATGGACCTCTGAAACAGAGGACATCCTGAGAGCCTGTTTTGTAACCACTTACTGGGATGTGCTTCTGAGCCCACATGACAAGGAAATAGAAGGGGCGAGACACTGTTTAACCGAATTTCTTAATTTTTGCGTAGACGTGGTCGTCCCTGCTAAGACGGTATGGTGCTACCCTAATAACAAGCCATGAGTAACACAGGAAGCCAAAGCTGTTCACAACATGAAGAAGAAGGCCTTCAGGAACAAGGACAAAGAGGAGATGAAAGCAGCACAGCGGGAGGTGAAACGCGGCCTGAGGGAGGCAAACAAACTCAACAACTCCTTCAATCGGTTTGACCAGCCCGCAGCCCCCCCCACCCTCACCTTCACTACAGGCCCCTCTCTTTCCTCCCCTTCCTTCCACAAACTACTCCCCTACCCCCCACACCCCACATGGCACCCCCCTCCTTCCAGCTCCCCCCAACACTACCACCACCACCATGGCGGCCCCTTCTTCATCTTCCTCCTCCCCCAACTCCCCCCTAAGTGTCACAGCAGACCAGGTCAGGGGACAACTGAGGAAGCTTCGTCCCAGGAAGGCAGCAGGCAGCAGGCCCAGATAAGGTGTATCCCTGGCTTCTGAAAACCTGCGCTGCTGAACTTGTTCCGGTCAGGCATCGTTCAGGTCCGGCATCGTTGCGATCCCTAAAAGAAGAATGACTTCCGACCGGTGGCGCTCACATCACATCTGATGAAGACTCTGGAGCAGCTCTTCCTCAATTTCCTCAGGCCCCAAGTACAACATGTCCAGGACTCCCTACAGTTTGCCTACCAGGCTTTGGATGAGTCAACAGACGTAAGCCATTTATCCCAGTTCAGCGTGATTGCAAGGTATGCTGTCGGTGACACACTACGTGAGGAAAGTCTTACTGTTTTGCCTATGAAAGGGACAACAAGAGGGGAGGATTTATTCAAGTCTTTCACTGAGTTCGCTAAAGAAAAAATCTACCGATGGATAAACTTATATTTATGGTGCTCCGTGCATGGTGGGGAAAAACAGAGGATTCGTAGCGCTTCTTCGTGAACATGAAAAGAGACCCATCCTAAGTTTTCACTGCATCCTACATCAGGAGGCGCATTGTGCTCAGATGTGTGGCGAGCAGCTTGGTGAGGTGATGTCGCTGGTCATTCGGGTGGTCAACTTTATTGTTGCCCGAGCTTTAATTGATCGCCAGTTTAAAACACTGCTGGATGAAGTTAGGAATAATTATCCTTGTCTGCTTCTGCACAGCGATGTGCATTGGTTGTCAAGAGGGAAGGTGCTCAGCCGTTTCACGGCTTGTCTGAGCGAAATCCAGACTTTTCTTGAAATGAAAAACGTCGAGCATCCTGAGTTAGCTAACACTGAGTGGCTCCTGAAGTTCTACTATCTCGTGGACATGACTGAACATCTGAACCAGCTCAATGTGAAAATGCAAGGCGTTGGAAATACAGTCTTATCCCTTCAACAATCAGTGTTTGTATTTGAAAACAAGCTAGCACTCTTCATCGCCGACATTGAAACAGGTAGTTTACTACACTTTGAAAAACAGGGAGAGTTTAAAGATGCATGCACAGCAAGTGACCCTGCTTAACATCTTGATCTTCAGCAGCTAGCAGGCTTCACATCTCATCTCCTGCAGTCATTCAAAGCGCGCTTTGGAGAATTTCGTGAGCACACTCGTTTGTGCAGTGGACAGCGCTGACCTGAGTTACATCCCCGGTGTCACGGTCAGAGATTTTGAGCTACAAGCTGCTGACCTGAAGGCCTCAGACATGTGGGTGAATAAGTTCAAGTCACTGAATAAAGATTTGGAAAGACTTGCACGACAGCAAGCAGAGTTGGCGAGCAAACACAAGTGGGGAGATATGAAAAACCAGCGGACCAGCTGATTGTCAAAACTTGGAACGCGCTTCCTGTCACATACCACACACTGCAGCGTGTGAGTATTGCTGTACTGACAATGTTTGGCTCTACGTATGCATGTGAGCATTCTAAAGAACATTAAGACCAACCTACGATCACGTTTAACGGATGGAAGTCTCAACGCCTGCATGAAGCTTAACCTCACCACGTATTAACCAGACTACAAAGCCATCAGCAAAACCATGCAGCACCAGAAGTTGCATTAATGGTAAGAAGTACTTTATTCATCATTGGTTAGCAACAGCATAACAACGTTATTAAAAAGAATTCAGAGATGTATTGTACTTTAAAAGTGTTGGTCTTACATAAAATGCACACATTTACTTGTATTTCGTTTTAAATATATTGTATGGCTCTCACGGAATTTTAAAATATGTGGCGTTCATAGCTCTCTCAGCCAAAAAGCTCACTCACACCTGGACAAGGGAAAAGACATGATCCGAATCCTGTTGCTGCACTTTTCAAGTGCCTTTAACATGATCCGGTCCTGTCTACTCCAGGAAAAAGGATGTGGGTGGACCCGTGTCTGGTCACCTGGATGACAAACTACCTCACACACAGACTGCAGTACGTCAGGCTGAAGAATATCATATCTGACACTGTGGTCAGCAGCACAGGAGCACCGCAGGGAACTGTGCTGTCTCCTCTCCTTTTCAACCTGTACACCTCAGACTTCTGCTACTACTTTGAATCATGTCACATTCAGAAGTTTGCGGATGATACGGCCATCATGGTGTGTATCAGGAATGACCAAGAAGAGGAGTACAGGAGTCTGGTGAGGAACTTTGTTGTCTGGTACCACACAACACCCTGCAGCTTAACACCTCAAAGACCAAAGAACTGGTTATACACTTTGGGCGGTCCAGACCAAGCCCACGACCAGGTCATATAAAGGGAGATGAGGTTGAGGTGGTCAACAACTACAAGTACCTCGGGCTGGTGGTGGACAATAAACTGGACTGGAAATATAACATACAGCACCTGTTTAAAAAAGGGCCAAAGCAGACTGTACTTCCTGAGGAGGCTGCGGTCCTTCAACATCTGCAGGAAGCTCCTGTGCATGTTTTACCAGTCTGTGGTTGCCAGCGTCCTTTTCCTCAGTGTGGTGTGCTGGGGGAGCAGCACTGCAAAAAGGACTTAGCCAGGCTGGAAAAACTGATCAGGAGGGCTGGCTCTGTGGTCGGCATGATGCTGGACACTCTGGTGACAGGGGCAGAGAAGAGGACTTTGAACAAACTGCTTACCATTATGGACAATGTCAGGCACCCTCTGCACACTGTCATAAGCAACGAGAGGAGTCTGCTCAGTGACAGGATGCTTCTCCCTAAGTCCAGAACCAACAGACTTTGTCTCCTTTGTCCCACACGCCACCAAACTGTTCAACTCCTTGCTGGGGGGCAGGAGGGGGAACAGAAGGACAGAGGAGGACGGGAAGGATCCGGAACAATTTGTTTAATTAACACCAACTGGACAATGATTGCTCGACTGGCCATTGGGCATACCTGGACAATGATTTGCCCGGTGGGCCGATGGTAAATTGGGGCCGGTCAGGTAAATTTGGGCCGGCGTGGAATCCCGTCAGCAGCGAGAGGGGCCCTGGTGGGCGGGGGATCCCCCCGGTAAGATTTTTTGTCCCAGTCCAGCCTTGTGGAAAATCAAACATTACTGACAGTGCAATACACTACATGACTGTGCAATAACCCGTGCAATAATAATTATTTAACATTGATATGACTGTGAAATTAATGCAATAATTACTTCGTGTATGACTGTGAAATTGGTGCTATAATTACTTTGTGCAACAGTTACTTATAATTACTTATTGTGCAATAATAACTTTTTATAATTACATATCTTTGCTATCATCCCACAAATATTTATCGTCACTGTGATGTTTTTTCATCCCACAATATTTATTATTACTTTGTACTATTTTTCATTCCTCTATGTTGTTCTCATCCCACAATATTTATTTATTACTCAGTGTCCCTGTGTGGCTACTGCTACTTTTACACTTTTTGTAAAAAATATTTTATATTCTTTTCTTATTATTCATTTTCTTATATCGGTTTCTTTCTTATTTTCACTCGCATTCGTTTAGATAGCTTTTCTTATATTTCTAATAATTATATCTTTTCAATCATTTCCCTCTTTCATTTAAAACTGTTCAACTATGCTAGAAACTGAATTCCCAGAAGATTCTTCCCGAGAGATTAATAAAGTTTTTATCTATCTATCTATCTATCTACTATCTATCACCACATGCCTCCGAATTCTTTAGTTAAACAAGCCTGGAGTCCAGTCCTTAAACGAGGTTCCTTCCTGGGTGAGTTTTACAAACACCTTAAACTCTTCCGTAACATTGCCATTTCCTCCCAAATGAAATCCATCACTTGAAATCCATTTACAGTTCAACTTGCGTTTCTTCCTTTTTTTCTTTGACCATGCTAAATCCCAGTCTTCGCTTCTCCCGCCAAACTCCAATCCTCCCGAATCATTTCCTGAACACTTCCTTCCATCCACCACTGTGCGGTGAGATGTTCCTATTATTAACACATTTTTCATGCATGTAATATTATGTATGTACTTAACCCTCTAAGCGCCAAAGTCACAGAATTGCGGCGTCATCATGAATAAAATAGACTGTAGTTACAAATATAATGTAATATAGCATTTGTATTCCAACGACCCCTTGTTTGCCCCAATAACCCCTGGAGTTATTAGCCAAATACCGTTCACCTGGCCTGGGTGTCCCATTACTTCATGGACCTTCCGAGCAGCAGAGCTCCGCGGTGCAAGCCCCCAGACACTTCAAACTGCACTTCAAACTTCAAAATGCCCAACATTTTTCTAATTTACAGTCTCTATCTTTAACCCCTTTTAAAGGTTAAAGGTTTAATACGTGACATTAATAAAGTGCTGTTAAAAAGATTGAAATGTTAATTAATATTAAAACAACTAAATTCAAATGTGATCTCTCCGGTAGATAGACAGACAAATCGTGTGGAGTATAGTCGGCAGGCAAGGCGCTTTGGTTAAATCCATGAAGATCTCCGGGGGGAGAAGATACGGCTCGGTTTTTAAGTCTGCTGTAGAAAGCTTTTCAAAGTATCGATGTTTGTGCACTCCATTCAGGTAGCCAACTTCCACTGATAACGGCACTGACATATTTAAACAGCTGTCAACAAATGAAAAAGTACATTATTTGTCAGTACTCCGTTTCTGTCTATCTATCTCTCTAAATCAAACCTCACTTCCGCCGTCCAGTATGGCGCGGTCACGTGTCTGGAGAACATCAATATGGTGAGTGCAGCTTAATGAAATATGTATTCATAACAAAATATGGCACAGTTGTTTCCTAACTAAACATACTGAATATATCTAGGGATGGGAACCAAAATTCGGTACCAAATAAGTACCGATTCGAAAATACCCGGTACCCGGTACCCACTCAGTTTGTTTTTATTTCGGTTCTGTAAATCGGTTCTTAACACCAGAATGGCAGCTAACTAGCTATACCTATATCGGCTGCGTGCCCAGTTTCACACAAGACGCTTCCTGATGCGACGCTGCTGCAGTTTGTTCAGGCGTTAAGTCCTGCAGCCATCAGCAGACAGTCACACTGCAGCCAGCAGACACAGCAAGTGTCCAGCAGACTTTAAACTCAGAGCCCGTTATACAGCGCCAGTCGCTGAACCAGAATTAGAATCCGAATCACATTTATTGGCCGAGTATGTGAGCGAACACATACAAGGAATTTGATTCTGGTTGATGGTGTCTCTCAAGCACAACAGTATAAAACAACAACAATATGTAAAGATATGTGTGTACATGCGCCTACACCTCACCCATATGTCTCTTACAGAGCATGCTGCTGCTCCAATAGGCCAATAAACGCGATTCTGATTCTGAGCCTGATGAAATTACGTCAGTTGACGCTGTCAGCCGTTCTAGTGTTAAACATGCATCTGCTAGGACGTATGTGGTTTCTGCCAGGACCTGTTTTAGTTGAGATTTGCTAGGTTTATTAAAAAAAAAAGTTAAGACCAAATACACATTTACTTTACGTGATGTTGCTTTCTTCAGTTACTTATTTAATGTAAAATTGCGAATTGTTTTATCGTTAACAAATCCGTTGACTGTTAAACAGTTGTCCTCTTTTTTGTTGTTTGTTTTTTTTTACCTTTGTGGAATCGGAATAAGGAATCGATAAGAACCAGAATCGATTAAGAGGAACCGGAATTGGAATCGAAAAAATTCAAACGATACCCATCCCTAAATATATCACCTTGATAGGTACTGTATGTGTACATGTCTTTACATCACTAATTGTGTATCAGTAATACTGTCTGTTGTGACATTCTCATTACAGTGGGTGATCTAGTAGTAGCACTAGTAAATATCTGTTTAGGAACTTCAGAGACATGTAGCACAGTTTAAATATGTCCACAGCCTGCATCCTTCAGCTGGAACTAACCTGCTTTTTGCCATGATTAGCAGCCCTTTATTGTGTATGAACACATGTAGTTGTTTTGTGATTGGCACAATCTTGCTGTGTTGGCTGGTTGTCAAGGCCTCTGGGTTTGCTTGGAAGGGTGTGTGAGAGGGGACAGCTAATGCTATTGATTTATAATGCGACACATTATGTCCTTTTGCGTGATCACAGTGCGGATATGGCACTCCTGCTGTTTGTTAATGGTGCATCAGCTGCAATGGCCCGTTCGAAATCATCAAATTATAATGAAAGTCACTGCCCACTGTGGCCACTCCTGTTCATGGTGGGACAGAGCAATAATATGTAATGATAAAATGTCCACTGCTCAGCTCTACTGCTTCTCTAAATGCCTGTCAGGGGAATGGCAGATGGGGCCCCTTCTTTTCCCTCAGACGTCGTCACCCCCAGTGTCACAGTATAGCAGAATTAATCCAGTTTGAGATTTCAAGGCCATTGTGTACTCTGTTGAAGAGTGGAAAGAAGGAGTGGTTTTGTTGTTTAATGGGGGAGTAGCCACACAGATCTGAGACCAGGTTTGCTATTGTTTCTTAGGGTTTGTGTGGTTCCACATGTGTTTGTTTAGAGACAACCAAGGAGAGTAAGATTTTTATGAGTCTTAGGAGTTTCTGTACAGTCATAAGATTGACTGAGGTTAATGTACTGTTCATAGAAAATAAAAGTGATCTCAGCGCTTGCCCCATCATCGTGAGATTTAGTTGAATCCCTGCTGGTGCCACAGCCTGTTAGTATCATGTGATTGAGGGAGTCCTAGATAGTGGGTTGTATTGGAGGTGACTACATTTGGCAGAAAATTGGGAAAATTACAAAAATTGTATTTGAGATTGTGGAGGAGGAGGTGTGGTTGAGGCGTCACCTGCAATAGGGAGAATTAGTCATGGTGCTAGTTGGGGGAGAGAGAGTGAGAGATAAGGATCACTGTGGGTAGAGAACAAACACGGACGTCTGTATAGAACTTTGTTTTGTTTCATTTAATGTTTGAAAGTACAAAGGCAGACAAATAAAACTTTTTGTGGCTTCTAATCCTAGCCTCACATGTTTCGCTGTCTGAGCTGACTCTGGGCTGTTGCAGAGATGTTTTGATTTCACAGTGCTTCTCAAGGTAGATTTAGAAGCGGGACATGATGCCAGAGCTATGTATGTGGAAGGACAATTTATCCTGTTTAGACTCTGTTTCAGTCACCGAGTGTTTTGGGCTGTGTTTGAGTTGGACCGTTTGCTGTGGACTGTTAAAACCTGTGTTGAGATTGGAAAACCTGCTCTGCACTGCAGTGTGCTTTGTCAGGTGTGACCGCTTTACTGTGTAATGGTAGGGGGAAACCAGAGCATCTGCCCTGCCTAGCTGGAGATATACTGGGGGGATAGCCACAATCTGTCCCTGGCAGCTCAGACAGCAAAGCCTGCTCGGATCACTGTAGCAAAACAAGGACAAGGTTCATACTGGTCCTGTACTATAGGTGTTTAAGGGCAAGCCCAGTGTCTCTCACATGGGATCATGTGTTCTTGGGAGTTTAAGAAGTGTTTGTTGTGTTTACCATGCCCTCATTTTTCTGCAGACAAGTTGTTTGACTCTAGAGAGCAAGGTTATCAGGGTCTTCTTTGCTTAAGATTTGGCACCCAAATAACGGGCTGGTAGTCTGATTTGAAACTGTATGTATAAGTAACCTCTCCACACCAAGCTCGGGCTAATTTGGAAGTCTGGCTGCGTGGTGGTGCCACTGATCCCATCCCTCACAGCGAATCTAATTGTCAGAGCTGTGTGTGAAGCCACGCTCTCGTAGTGTATGTTGCCAAAGACGAGGAGAGAGCCACCACACATGCTGCTTATTTACAACGCTTAGTTGTGCGTGAACGATGACATTAGTGTTGCCATTTTCCATCTGTAAAGTGATCGCAGGCTGTCCTTGAGTTCCTTTCTCTTTCCGGTCCTTCTGTTTTCATTCATGGTGAGAGTCTGTTGCACATGTTGAGATCCTAGTCAGACAATGTAACATTGTGACATGACAAGTGTTGCCCTCGGGTTGATAACTGATATCGTTGAATATGATGGTAATTGTAAGGGCTGATAATACCCAGATTGTCACATGATTTTTGTTCTGTAACTGCTTTTGTGCAATCATTATAATCTATGCTTATTAAAAAATGAGAGAGATAGAATTGCACTTTATACATGCACAAACTAATATACACCCCAAACTAATAAACTACACACGTAAATCCTTTGAACATCAGTTAGAAGTATTATAATGTCGATTTTTACTCTGACAAAGAATGCTAGGAATGCAAATGGACAAAAACTGATTAGCTCTACTCTCTGGTAGAAGATTTCAGTTTGTTGATTTTAACCAGTTGGTTGAGTTTTCAGTCATTTTAGTTCACCGGATCCAGAGCTGGATGACATTTCTTAAGATGTGCTTGTGCAAAATGTTTGTTAAAGACATTTTGCACAGATGGCATCCAATACTTAACATCCAGTGGTTCGCTGTGCTCATTTGGTTGGAAACCAAAATGTTGTTTGGTGTCATAAATTATTAAGTAATATGAGATGCTAGCCCAGATGGCAGTCATATGCAAGCTATAAAGTAGGTTGTAACAGTCAGATGTGGTTCATAACTGAATTAGGATCATCAATAAATGATTTATTACCATAGTTTTTCAGACAATAATCCTATGTGACTTTCAGTACCATCTAAGCTTAACATGTACTTCAGTCTGTAGCCTAACTCACTGAAAACTATCCTCATGCCGTTAGAACCATCTGACAGCCACAAGCTCTACCATTTGTCCCTTGGTATGGATCACTTAAAGCAGATCGTTGTGTTTAGAGAGTTGCTTCTTCAGACCCAGAGCCATGTATTAAGGAGGACACACTATGGAATGACATATATAAACTGTTACACTTTTCCATATAATTTACAGTTTTAGTTTCAGTTTTAATTTATTCAGACAATCTTCTGAGTGAGAGACTTGGTGAGACCAGTTACATCTGAATTAAATTTATTTGCGTCTCCACACAGAAAGAAGATGCTGCTTCCGAGTTGCCTTCTACTTTGTCTTTTTACTATCTTACTTCATACTATTAAACTTGTCTTTGCTCTTTAGGCCTGGGTAGCTTTAGTGCTCCAACTACTGAGCCTAGTGTTTGTTTGCAGGACATCAGCATCCCAATCTTTTGCTCTCCCAAATTACAAGAATAAGGTTAGAGAGCTTCATGAGTACTTCTTTTTCATAGAACGCCTTTGGGTTCACAAAGAAGTTCCGTTCTCATTTTTATTACATTGAACTCTTTGCTCCAGTCTGCAGAAGTGTCAAAGAATGTCCTACAGGCACTGGCTTTTCTGGCTGAGACCTTTTAGCTTCAGTGACTTTTGAGTAACCTACTCCTCCCTTATAAAAGTAGCTTAGGGGTTCTGCCACTCTAAGACATATCTGGATGGTGGTTCATTTCTGCCGATAATATCACTTGCCAATAAGATCAGACACATTTTTTCACATCGAGCACCAATGGAACACTAGTCAGTCACCAGTGGAGCCCTGACAGGACCAGCTGTTTTATGCCTTCCCTCCACTTCTGTTTGTCTAGGTTTTACTAGTTTCTCCAGAATTCCAAAGCACAGTTTCCATCATTGCTGTCTGTTTGGTCCCTGGAAAATATTCAGCTACCGTATCTATCACACTGTTAGTTCAGAGGGGTCCTGCAGGCAGTATATCTTTTTTTTATCAGAGGCTTTCCTCTAAATGACTTCCATTTCCCAGACTTCGTTGTTGTTGTTGATCATACAGTCATATCTCCATCAAACAGAACACCAGTTCAGTGTAATGGTGGCTTTGTCAGTAATTCCAAATCAGCGTGAGGATTCCTAGAAGATGTTTTCTGTGTCAGCGGTGTGTTTGTATAGCTTCCTGAATCTCTGTTTCAGATTTGTTCATCTTCTCGTGTACATTTGTCTGTTTAGTGTTCTTGTATGTGTGTGTTTGTGTGTTTTTTTTTTAATAAGATTTTGCTGGCTGTAATTATGACGGATGTCTGATGTCCATTTAAGAAAAAAAGTTTTTAATCTGTCTCTTCCTTTTAAACCTTGTGCTATGTGTTTGACATGAGTTGACTATGTGAGTTGACTATGTGATTGACAGGAGGCAAGTGGTTGGAATATTTGCCGAAGCTTCTGTTCCAGTGTTAAATTTGGTTCCCAGGAAGCAGCTGTGATTGGGCCAAAGCACATGAACAATCCTCAAACCATAACTATAAAAGTAAATATTTAGTACCTTCATTTACCTTGATTTAAGTGGGGTGGGGCGGCGGACCCAGTTATTTTAAATTGAATCTCAGCAGTGATGGTTGGAACTGGAATGTTTTTCTGGATCTTCCCATTCCATGAGCATTTAATTTCATTTTGGATGAGCCGTATAAAAACATGCTCCTTTTACTTGTCAGATGTATGTTTGGGATCTCATCTTGCTTCTTGTGATGTACTTAATCTTGAACACGCTTGCAGTGTTAATGTATAAGCTTTTTGTTTTTTTTTTCTTAATCTTGAATTCTTACATTTTAGCTTCTGTTCACTGAAGAAATTGATGAGCTCTAGCAATTGTCAGGGGCTATCAACATGGTTTTTGGAACTGAGTAATACAGACTGTTACGAGTGCTGAATTTTATATAGGTGGTAAATCAGGAATCTCACAATCACATCCTTTTTTTGCTAGATAGACAAAAACCCAGTCTTCCACTTCAACATGAGTTCTCTGTGTAAAAAAATGTTTAGTTGAATTGAGAGCAGTCTTACTGTCTTCTTGCATCAGGAATGGTCTGTATGACTATACTGTGTATTTGAAACACACATCTCTTCTTCAGCAGGAGTCCGACCAGTTTGGTTTCATGGCTTCCATCTGTCCAGCTGTCTTGAATTCAGGCCAACATGCAGCTTATTCTAAACACATTATTCTTCCACCACTGCAGAGCCCAGTCCAGACCTCACTGATGGACTTCATATTTCCGCTGCAAGAATTGCGGAAAGAAGGCATTTCATCATTAGTATGGGAGTGTGTGGGTGTGTACATGAAAACGTGCTTGTGCATTTCCATTGATTATGCTGTGAGATTCAGGGACGTGTTTGTATGTAAATGTGGGAAAGAGCTAACCTGCTGTGTCGTCTTGGCCTGTCAGTCACCGGACACATTTGACCAGGGAGTGGCCTGGAAGGGTCTTAGTTTATCCAGGGAGGAGATGTGGAAATAAAAGGCAATGGCTGAATGGCAAGCCTTCCTGAATAAACACTGTACTATTAACACCCATGCTTATTTTAGTACAGGCGGGAGTGTTGTGACGCCCGGCACGTCTGAAAAACTGCAGTAGCATCAGATGTGGAAAGAGTGACAACTTTGTTGAATAATGACCTTTGCAAGCAGAGGAATGAAGCCCTGATCTGAGGATTTAGAGTTCTCTAGTTCAAATGCGTTCTGGAGTCAGCAGTTTGCATATGGATTTCTTTATTCAGGAAAGACCTGAAAGTCTAAGGATCAGAAGTATTAGACATGTGCAGGGAAGTCTTTAGCTCTTTCCTACTTATAGTGTAAATTTCACTGAAAAGACTGGAGGACAAATAGATGACAGATTGGGCCTCACTGTATGCAGTCTACAAAGCATTGTGTTTTTTTTTTCCTTTCTTCCTTATCAAAGTCAGGCTGAATAGGGCTTTGTTTTGGCCTGCATATGTGTGCCATTCTTACGTGTGGTGACTACTGTCTGGAGGTAATAAACAGCACAGTCTGGGGACATTCTTTTCCCCTGACACGGCTGAAAGATTGTCCAAGGCAAAGCTTTATAAACATTTATCCTTTTTTTGCATTCCTCTCAAAACCTCTCCTTAGCTTTAAAGGGAAGGGGCAGTTTTTTTCCTTTAGAAGTTGCGTATGGAGTTATTTTGTACTGATGAACAGACTGAATTAATTTAAAATAAAAAACATCAAAGAGTTTCCCGGGGCGGTATTCAAGTCTTTTTGTTCTTGAGAATCCTTCCTTGTGTGTTAAAGCCACTTCCCACATTTTGCAGGACTTAACACATAACTTCATTTACTTTCATTTTCTGGTTCAGTGACACTGTTAGCCACATGAGCTGCAGCTGAAAACAGGACAAAATCTGCATCTTTGGGGAAAGAAGGGAGTTTACAGTGTTATGTAGGGCGAACTTTTTTCACTCACTGTACAGAAAGGAAGTGTTTTGCATTTCGCATTTCCCATGCAGTTTTTTACAATCTGGAAACATCAAATAGATGAGGAATTTTAGAAAGGAGGAAGGATCATTTTAATGATTCCGTGGTTCTGGATAACAAGCTTATTGATAATTAATTGATTAGTCGGCCAATACATTACACAGTGTTTAGTGCTGTCACCTCACAGTGAGAAGGCTTTGACTCCGGGCTGGGACAGAGTATAGAGTGTGTATTTTCTTACAGTGTTTGCGTGGGTTTGCTCCCACAGTCCAAATGCATGTACTTCGGGTAGAATGGAGATGCTAAATTACTCCTAGCTGTGTATTTGTGTGTGTCTGTCCTGTGATGGGCTGTCTCCAGCATCCTGTATGGCCCTGATCTACAGCTTAGTGAATAAATGATTTAATTATTGCATTTACAATATGAAATTATCAACATATTTATTGAAGTTCGGGGGGAAAGAGATATTAGTCACAGGTTTGATAACAATCACAGATTGAAATTTTCACTTCAGGAAATATACTTTATATGAAGTGGAAAGTGAGAGTGACGTGTAGTGGTCAGTATGCAGTGGGTGTAGCCCATGCTGGCATTGTCCATGCATTTTGTGCCCAGTCCTCTGTGAGCTCATTCAGAGGAGGTGCTGGTTTTTTGTTTTTGTTTTTTTAAGGCTGGACTAATTCAGTGCATGAGCAAGCGCTGGCCTGGCGTCACAATGAACCGCAATTATAGCACCCACTCACTTTACAGGGTGACTGGAACTACAGTACTGGAACATGGCTGTCACCAGTGTCTGTGTTTCCCTGTTCTTTGAAATCTGAAAGTTCTTTACATCTAGTAAAAAAGTAATGCTTTGCTATTTGCTATTTTCTTTTCATTGCTTCTAATTAACTAAAAATAGCAAAAAAATTACTGTCATTGTTTGGTCTTTGTAGCGTGAGTGTCGTTAGGCATCGTTTTCTTCAAAATGGCAAGTCTCAGATCATTGTCTCTTTGTATGTTAAAGTAATTGCAGACAAACTGAAGTTGCTTCATCTGCCCCTCGCAGGTGTGGAGCCTGATTCAACATAGATATTAATCCAACATAAAAGTACAAATACTGCTCTTGCCTCAATACTGGCCTGTATTTTGTCACAAAGATTGGTAGTCTCTACACTGAAGTTGTCTCAAAGCATGAATTTTGCGTACAGAAGCAGATCCAAAAACTAGATAACTTTGACTTCGATGAGTATAAGCTGCCATTACTCTAAGCTCTCGTGGAAAACTAAGGAAGCAAAACTTTTTTGTGTAAAGAAAGACCCCGAGCTCATCATGAACTCTTACAGAATGTACTCAAATGCACTACATGGGACACACCTATTTTTCAGGGTTTAGACTAGGCCCCTTACCTCCAGTGAAGGACAGTCTTAATGCTTCATCAGACCAAAACATTTTGGACAATGCCTTGCTCCCAACTTCGTGGACCCAGTTTGCGGAAGACCCCTTTATTCCAGCATGACTGTGTCCCAGTGCACAAAGCAAGGTCCATAAAGACATGGCTGGAGGAGTTCAGTGTGGAAGAACCCTGACCTCAACCCCATCCAGCAGCTGACCTCATAAATGCTCTACAGAATGAATGGGCATAAATTCCCACAGAAACACTCCAAAATCTTGTGGAAAGCCTTCTAAGAAGAGTGAAAGCTGTTCTAGCTGCAAAAGGGGGATCAGCTCCATAATAAAGTTTATGTATTTGAATGTAATGTCATTGCAAAGTCTCTGTTGGTAAAAATGTCCCAATACTTTTGTCCATATAGTGTAGCTAGTTTTGTTCACCGTCAGTATTTATCTTAAACGATAGCAAATGAGTCACACTTAGAACTTTGGGCATATTGGCTATACAACTTTATATTTCGTTACACTGTTTCATTTTTTTTTCAGTGTTATATGGAAATTGTTACTCTCAAAAATTGACAGAAGGGGGGAAAAAGTCTTTTGCCTGGCCTGAACTGCTGCTTTTTTTACGGGAGCTCATGGGTCAAGTGTTGGAATGTAAAACCTCAAGAATGAGGCATCAGATGTAAACATAGTCATGTTGAAAAAGGATTTAAGGAAGGGAGCAAAGAGGCGTCCAGCCTCCATACCATGACTGTAAAGTCAATTAAGGGGACGTGTTTGGCTGCCCCTTCTTTTGGCCGCCTACCAGCGGTGTTTGATGCAGTGTTCTGCTGTCCTGCTTGAGATGGCGTGAACATTTCCAGGACAGATGTTCTGACTGTTTTATTCTTTAGCCTGTGCTTTCACATTCTGTTTTTCAACGTGGCACCCGCTCACATGCAGGCTCCCAGTTTTGTTGTTCTTTCATTTTACACTGAGATAAATGGCTATTTTAATAAAGGCTAAAGAGTTGTGTATTATAGCAGTGGGTAGCAGCAGTGGGAATGGGGCCTGTGATTACTCCCATATGTCTGTGAGAGCTGAGTGCCAGGAACAGTGGCAGTGGCTGGGCTCCAATGCCCTGCACCTCAAAAGCTCTGCAGCCTCTTTGGCCAGGCTCTCGACGTGGTGGTTCTGACTTCAGACTATTTGTGTTACGTCTGTCCACCCACCTGTTTCTTAAGACCACTGCGATGACGACAGTGTTCACTCGGGACTGTGTGCTGTACAGCCCACTCAAACACTAGCATGAGTTTACAGCTTTCATTTTGAGTCACGTTTACTTTGCACCACAACTGCTTGTGTTTATCTCCTATTGTTTATTTTCTTTTGTTTCCATAGTGCTGAGTTAAATAATTCTTTTTTGTCTTTCTTTCTTTATTTCTTTATTTGTGTCTGTAATGTCCTTTTTCTTCCTATGTTTCTTTCTTGTTGGAAACAAAAAAAATATGTAATTTTGGGAAACCTGCTGAATAATTCCTTTGAACAATTCTAAAAAGAATTTAAACATTGTACTGCACTCCCAGATTGTTTGCCTTTGTATACAAATATTTGTGGTACACAAATGGACAGGAGTTTGCTGTTTTGTTAGCCTAATTTGAGTGCATCTCTGCTCTTCATTCTGATTGGCTGTAACCTGGGTCTGGCCATCTCCTGTATCTGGCTCTTTGTCTTCTGCAGGCCTCTTACTGGAGGTTTTCTTGCCCACAGCAATTAATTACATTTGTCTTGTAAGGTAAGACAAAATAGGCTAAATTAAATTGTTTTAGTTCCGTTTCATTATTATTATTATTATTATTATTATATATATATTTTTTATGATTATTAAATTGCTTTCGTTCTGTTCAATTATTTTAATCATGTGAGCACCACATTCACATGACCCTGAACATCAACAGGCAAAGGAGAAAAAAAACTGTGACCGAATGAACGTTTCAGTTTTTATCACAGTCATCCAGAGAGCAGCAGTGGCTGTCATATATATTATATATTAGGGCTGGGTTAAAAAAATCGATTCACCGATCAATATCGATTCTCGTTCAAAAAATACGATATCGATTCAAAAA
>JBBPCY010000002.1:18663502-18682189 GCA_037974405.1 Brachyalestes nurse | reverse complement strand
GGCTACAGATGATGATAAACTAAGAGCCGTTTGGGAGCCGAAAGAACCGGCTCTTCTTTGGGAGCCGTGCCACAAGAACTTCTCATTACTTTCCTGTGAACATAGAGCGTGAACTGCGTTCTGTCTCGCGAGAGTGAACGTCACTCATGGTTACGTTCATAATTTGTAAACCGACTCGTTCAGTTCAGCATTTACGAAAATTAGGAACATGTTCAATGAACGCCGGGTGGATGTTGTTGACACAGTAATACTGTGACCAGTTGTTCTCATTTTCCTTTTTTCTTTGTTTCAGTGTTTAAAGAAATAAACATGTTGTATGCAAGTCATGCTTTTCTAATTCCTGCATTTTTCAAAAATATTTTCGTATCAACTTTGATATCTCCATCAGCAGGTATTTATATGAAAAATATCAGACATCACACATGTCTCTGATTTTAGAACCAAATCTGTCCACCCATCTAGTACTGACCACAGACTTCTGGATGGCAGAACTGCACACTTTGGGTTTAATAAATGAGCCTAAATAGATAACAAATCAAGGGGGCATTTCGCTACATGTAGCACATCACAATGAATTTGTCACAGAAATACAAGCAGGCAATGAGAATCTGTAGCTGGGGCTTGATCAGCCTATCTTGACCGAGTGTTATTTTTCTTATGACAGTTTGATAGTGCCATTGTTCGTAGGTTCACAGAGGTCTAAAATAATCAGCTTGTACTCTTGTAACCACTTGCTGTAAAACTTTTTAATGCCCTGTTTCTTTGAAAGAATAGAAGGCCTAGGCCATACTAACCCATTTATACAAGCTTTTAAGATTTAAAGTAGGCTGCCAATTAGATAACAACCCAAATCCATTGTTTTCATTGTTTTGTAGTGATTGAGAGGTGATGAACTGATCAAGTTGAATTAGAATTGGTACATGACATTGCTGAAGTGTAGCACAGTCTCTACAGTTTCAGCATCAGCTAAAGCAAGAGCTCCTTTTACACCCAAGCAGTTCAGAGGAATTTTAATACGCTTTTAGGATTATGCTTATTCTTTTAAATATTTGCATACGGTACAGTTGAAGTTGTCTGGGCAGTCATGTGTTTTTGGATCAGAAAATGGGTCTGTTCATTTGTAGGCACTTTGTCCGTATGGTGTTGCAGTTTTGGAGAATCGGGAGAGTTAGGCCTCTGTTTGTTATTACAGTGGTTCCTGACGGTTTGTGGAGGATGCCAGAACCATTTATAACTGGAGGAGGTGATGTCCAAACCTGCTGCTGTTTTTGAGGGACTGGAATGTGTTATATTCTGTTTCTCGTACATACGGCACACATCTGTTTACCCTGTGTGAGTGCAGAGTATTTCCCTCCTCCTCTCTAATTAATCAGTCGTGCTGTTGGGCGCGCTCTTCAAAGTCTTTTTAGACATTAAAGAATCGCGCTGTGATTTAGATAGTGTCAAGAGTGGTGGCATGATGTGATAAACATGGTTCTCTCTTCCTCCGTACTTTAAAAAGCTGAACACCAGAGGTCAGTGAGTGGCTCTGCCAGTCAGACAAACAGCAAATACGTACAGGGGGTCCTCAAGTTATGACGGAGATCCGTTCCTATGACAGGGATGTAACCTGAATTTTGGTGTAAGTCGAAACACACCTTAGGCAAAGTTAAAAACGTTCGAAAAAAAAAAAGTTCGAAGCCATGATAAAGGACAAAAAGTCGGCAAACGAAGCAACACAAATGGAACACTTGCGCTTGCGTTACAGCGTATTCTGTGCATTCTGTGTATTCTTCAGCCACGCGCCACTAAACAGGTTCACCCACGTGAACGGTGCAAACTCGAAACTTCAAATGTCCAGACCCTCGTAACTCGAGGACCCCCTGTATTCATATAGGTGAAAGTAACATGAAATTACTGACTCTTTAGTGTGATGCAAGGTCTTCTATCTCACAGCCTTCTTTGTACTTTGAAGGGAAGGGTCACTGTTAAAGATGCGTGACGTCCTTACCTGGAGCTTAATACTAGTCCAATTTAATGTTGGTTAAACATATACTATGTGTGGATGTCTTTCAGATGGAGCAGCTTTCAGATGAGGAGCTGGACCATGCAGCTGAGGAAGACAGTGATAAAGAAGACCAGGACCTGGACAAGATGTTTGGAGCATGGCTTGGGGAGCTGGACAAGCTAACCAAGGTGTGTAGGCATGTTAGAACAAGATGCTTTCCATCATTATTTTTGATGTTTTCTCTGCTGTTGTTCTTATTGAATGTATTATTCCCTATCATACTATACAAAATATTTATGGAGTAGTGACACAGGTATAACTCCTTTACACAATTCAAACTGGGGTTGTCGTTCAGCTTGTGTCATATTTGCAGTTCTGTGTCATTAAATAAAAATAACAAATCAATTAAACATTTCTAGCATTTTTTCTTGTATTGAATTTTTCCACTGAAATCTGCTTATTACATTTGTATGGTATTACTTATCAAAAAGTCATAAAGATACATTGTCATATTCCACCCTGTCTTTATTCCTTAAAATGAAACAGGTTGTTTTAGCTACTGTGCCTTTAAGTCTAATATAATATATATGATATCATACTACATTGAATTCTTTTATTTCAAAGAAGTGTTTGAATTGTATGGGTCCTTTAATGCGCACTGATGTGTGTGTGTGTGTGTGTATGTGTGTGTGTGTGTGTGTGTGTGTGAGTGTGAAAAATATTCAACCTTTCTGCCATGCCAGAAACACAACCACTGGGTGGAGCAGGGAGTGGGCCCTGGCAAAGGTCGCCCATAAAGGCCAGAACTTCTAAAATCGTTACTGGGCTCCTCTTATAGACACTGACACCCATTGTACACCCACGACTAACATGTTTTTTTTTCTTTTAAGAACAAACCATCAACATTTAAAAGACAAACCTGATGTTTCTTTTTATCCAAACAAGTTATAATTAATAACTGGATGTAATTATGTTTCTAAGTGATCCTGTTATCCTAATTTATCAAATACTAAATAATACCTATTTTAGTATCATGTTCATTCTTATCATAGTATTAGCAAGTACAACATCAGTATCACAGGAAGTTGCTGTCTGAATCCTTGAGCAATTTTTTTGTGTGTTTGATTGAGTTTGTCTGTTTCTTGTACTGTTAAAGTCTTACAGGATATACTACAACTCCAGCATCGCTGCCATATGGAGCCAAAGTAGGTCTGCAGGGTATGTGTAGCCTTGTCTCAAAGTCTCAAAGTCTGTGTTGTGTTTTGCAGAGTCTGGATGATGGAAAGCCAGAGAGGGTGCAGAAAGCTCCTCTCAGACAGGAGACCAACATGGCAAATTTCTCCTACCGCTTCTCCATATACAACATCAATGGTAAGATACAACAGTGCATGTGCACTGTAGCAGTGGCTGTGCGAAATGGTCTGATACCTGTTTATCTGTCCTTAATGGGAAATTAAATATTAGCCTTTGATATTTTTATTAAGAATCCTGTTAGATATTAGCGCTAGAAATTTCATAGTAATCTTGAGTTCTGTATGGAGCCCTAAAATATGAGCTTTATCCTATGAGTAACATGGATAACGACAGAGCAAGGTGCCATTATCCTTTAGAAACATATGCTACACACCCAAATCTGCCATCTTCTGAAACTTTTCTTCTCAAAAATAAGTGAGTTTTCTAGAAATTGTGTAATGTTTCGTTTTGTTTTTTTTAAATCAATGATTAGTTGTTGCAGCCTATTGCCAAAGTCTACACTAAGCAAAAACTGTCTTTAGCTATGTCAAGAGTCTACCACTAGAGGGCAGAATCAGACACTCAAATAGCAGCGTCCATGCATAAATGCCTTCTAACTGCAAGGAGTTCTAAGGGTCACCACAATTTGTTCTGTCAAATTACATAGTTGTAATAAATTTTGGGTACATATTTTAACTGAGATTCTGAAAGAATGGCACTCTGGACTGCATACAGGTCAACAGGAGCCACACTCAATACTTTAGTTCAGTGAAATGCCTTAAGTTGTGCCCCATATAATGCAGTGTTTTTCTTTTCATGTTCTGTCTTACAGAGGCTCTGAATCAGGGTGACTCTGTGGATCTGGATGCTCTGATGGCTGACCTGTCCTCCATCGAGCAGGAGTTGAGTTGTATTGGAAAGCCCAGCAGTTCCTCCTCCCGCCTCGGCCTCCCTGGAGATGTAAAAGTCCGTCAGAAGCCCCCAGCAGGCCGCAGCCACAGCACAAAACAGGCAGGTGGCGGGGGCAGCAGTGGCGGGGGTAGCAGCAGTAGCAGTGGGGGTAGTGCCAGCAGTAGCACCCGCGTCTCTCCTGCCTCAACCGTCCGCATGGGGGGCAGCGGCCACAGCCGGCCGCCGCTGGCCTCTAACTTCTCCCTGGACGACATCACGGCCCAGCTGGAGCGCGCTTCACTGAGCATGGACGAGGCGGCACGCCAGAGTACTGCCTCCTTCATCTCCACGGCCTCCGCCCCATACGCTTCCTCCACCACCCGCAGGCCTGCCCATCATCACCACCGCCGCACGGGCTCGGTCGGGACAGTCAGCGAACACGAGGCCAGGGCCATCGTCCACTCATCCCGCTCCAGCATCAACTCGGCTTCTGCATCCAGCATGGATTCACTGGACATGGATAAGCCCAGGCCGGCGGAGCAGGACGGCCTGCAGGAGCACAGCCATCCAAGCACAGAGGTAAACTCAGTCGCTGAATACCATCACTGTCCAAAAAAGTGTCTTCATAATGTAACATTACAGAATAAGGCAGAAAAATTATTTGCTGTTAATTAAAAAACATCCTTTTGGTCCATTTCTGTTGCTCAGGTCATCAAGTTTCACATGGTGTAAAAATCTGCTTAAGTTTTCAAAGGATGTAGAAAAATAAAAACGAAATTACTGAAATACATGCTTTTCTTTTGACAGCACTTTTGACAGCACATAAAGAGACACATACAATTACAAAAAAATACATGTACCTCATACAGGCATGTGTACAGAGGACACAGGCTCAGGTTTTCTCCACATCACTCTGACAGGGGCAGCTGGGGCTGCATATACATCTGTCAGGCATGGTCATGCTCATATTCCAGTTCACATTTGTTTGAATACAGATTCTGTCCTTAAAAGGTTTGGAATCACCAATGTATATATTTTGTTAATCTCTGCCAAAGAGCTTAGTTTGCTATTTCTGCTTATACCTTTTTTTCATTTAAAATATGTAATTTAGTCAGAGGTGTCCAAACCCTTGAATGGAACTGTGCAACACATACCATAATACCTTTTTGCCCAATTATAGGGTGGGTTTTAAATATCAATGTTAATCTGCAGCAAAGACAGTGATTAAAGTCCCCATAAGTGATGATTCACTGCTTATGAATGATATAAATGAATAGATTTTTTCAAGTCAAAGTGAGGCTGTAAATGTTACAGTTCTAGTGCATTTTTATTCATCCTAGGCAATCACTGCAATACCACATATACCCTTAAAGTGTGTATGTGTTTGTTTATATGTTTGTATGTGTGTGAATGTTCTGAGGAGTCTATAAATAAGCCAGCGTTGTACCTCACCCTCGTCACAGACTGTCATTCACTCTTCATCTCCACAGCAACAGCCCCCAAAACCCCCTCAGTCTCTCACTGTTCCTAATGAACAGATTCTGTCATGTTAACAGTGCATCAGTCTTGACTGACATGGAGGAGTGACTCTATTTTCCAGGCAGCTCAGTCACCTGGCCCGGGCTGAATGCTGCACTGGAGATGGAAAAAGGGGAGCATGATGCACACGTAGAGGAATTCTGATCTGTTTGCAGTTATGAATTCAGAAAATGAATAAAATGCAGTACAAAAAAATACTGGTCATCATGAATTTGAGACCAAACCAAAAAAGTTTTTTTTTCAATCTATTAATACCAATATGATTCTGTTCTTTTTTTTAAATTATGATTCTTTTTGCAGCATGTCAGTCACAGGGGAAATGAACTACTGCTTCGCTTCTCATGTGATGTGTAGCAAATCAAGCTCACTCCACTCAGTTTCACTGCAAATACTGCGCCAAGTCATTAAAAAAAAGATGATGGCAGCCTTTCAGGTCTAAGTGAAGATAGCAAGTGGTGGATAATGTAAATTAAAGAGAGATAGAGTGAATGATTGTGGCTGTAAAACTTGCCAAGGGGGGGGGGGCTTAACAGACACAGAGATAGAAGAGCAGTTGAGCTCCAGATGTGGAGATTAAGTGTAAGCTTCAGGTTTGCACTTGCCTGTCCCAAAGGCCAGAAATCTACCGTAAAGCTGCTTTCTGTCCTGCTGCAGACTTGATTATATGGATATATGTTGGGCTGCAGTACTTTACAGTACTTTTTTCTAGGTTTTTTGGCTTGAAAACGAATGCATTTCAGTCTGTATTTGACCCAGATATTTAATCTACTGAACTCTAGTGAACTCAGTGCTACTACACTCTAACAAATCATGCCTGAGAACCCAAGAGAGGTAAAACAAAGGATGAGCAGGTGCTGCTGATGGTGGGAGCACAGCTTAAAGTGTGTGCATGTCCAGAAAGAGTCCATCCATGAACTGAAATGAACACAGATTACATTGATATGTATGTAACTGTTTGCAAATCCCTGGTGTTCTCACTGTGGAGGATGCAGCTCTGGAGGACCTGAGTTACTGTAACTCTCTTGTCTGGTTTAAGTGTTTGTGTGTGTGAATGTGTGGTTCTTCATTCGGCTCTAGTATGTAATGCTCTAATTAGCATTTACATAACGACAAGTCTCTGCTGTTACCTGTTGCTCTTACTTTAAAATGCAATGAACTCAGATGTGCTCAGCAATTATCCTATTAATAAAGATCGTACTTCATTTAGGAAATAGTTGTATGCAAATGTTGGGGCACCCAAGGACAAATGACACGTTTTGTTGAGGTGAAAATTATTACACATCCTAGAACACACTCTTTCATGTTTTAATGAACACTTGCTGCTTATTTGGTTATAACTTTATGTAGTTGGGGGGAAAATGAATGGCCTATGCAAAAGTTATTTTATAGTTCATGTTTTATTTATTTCAAAATCTTAAAGTCAGCAAATAATTTGCTTCGCTAAAATTTGACCATATTAAAGTTGATTCCTTGTTGACGAGGAACAAGCAAAACATGTAATACGACAGGGAGTCTTCTATATGTGTGTGCATATGTTCTATATGACATTTCTAATGAATTTCAGTGATAATGTCTCTCAGTTTCCAGTGATGTCTGTAATTGCAAAGTACATGAAAGGACGGTCACATTTACCTGCTTAACTTTTATCTATGCTTTCACAGATTTCCTGTGTATTCACTGATAATCAAGGCACTGATGTCTCCTCTGTCTCTCTCTCTCCTGCTCAAAGCACTCGTATCTGGACAGGGAGACTTCTCTGATTCTGAAAAGCATTGCAGGAAAGCCCTCTCACTTGCTGACGAAGGTGATGCCTTGATTTCTCTCTTTTCCTGCGCATGTTCATTCTGTCCTGGTGGCTTTTTAACCTCACATTGCACAGCACTGTTATCCCAGCTTCCCTGCTTTCTGTTGTTTTGAAATGGTATGGATGAGGACAATCCCAGACTTGTGTCCTGGAGACTGGTTTTGCCTTATTCCTTTTTTTCTGTGATGCTACATACTGTTCTGCCTTGCATGCTGACTTTAACTTTTGCTTTTTCCTTGATCTCAACCTGAACCCTGTACCTGATCCGGCGACTTACGGAGTATAAAGCAGTAAATGTTGGATTGTTATGCTTGAGTGTGCATGGTGTTATTTCTTTTTTTGCATTGTAGACGGTTTGCAGTTTTCCATTATATTGTGTTGATGTTGGTGGTCATAATGCTAGACGGGACAAGTCATGATTTTAATTATGAACATCTTATTAAGCCGAATTGTGACGCCTATAGCGAGAGTCCAGTGAGTCTCCAGTGTGCAGCATCTTAATGCTTGGTACAAAGGATATGATGACAGCAGCTAAACGAGCACTCAGGAATGAAGAGGAGTGTTGTCTAGCACTATGACTGTTTGCTCAGTGTTGATGTGAAAAGCATGTTTGTGCATGTGTCAGCACTTCAAGTGAACTGCTCCCTGAGCTGCTGGGCAAAGATGTAGCTCATTTAAACCAAATTTTAATGTTATTTTATCTATATTATGGTATTTGAGTGTGTATGTATTTGTGGGCATGTATGTGTGTGTGTCTTTATGTCTGTGTTTTTTTTACATATATATGTATAACTATGTTTATGCTGTTGCAGTCATAACAAAACCTCATCATTCCATTTTGTTCATTATTTTACATCATTTGAAGGTATAGGCTGTCCTTTGCATTTTATATATTAAATCTTGTTAAGAAAATGACTTCTGTCTCCTATATAGTTACTGAAGTTTTGTTATGACGGTGACAAGATGTACAGTAGGTTCCAAACATCTGAGACCACTAATAAAAATGCTTCTAATCTGCATTTATTTCTAAATAAATACAATATTTTAACATTATCAGCATAACAATTTGACTTAAAATGAGATTGCTTATAAATATGTGCATTTCCGTATTCGCTGTGTTCCCTTTTTTGACAGTGTACAGTCAAGTTTGGCTTCACAAGTTTGTACAAAAGCCTCTGATGAATAGATCAGATCCACCTGAGAGGCGTCTGAACATGGAGGGAATAAGACTGATCGTGTACGAATGTGTCGTTCACAAATTAGCTTACACTTGAATAGCAACTTACAAAAAGTGCACAATCTTAAATGTTTTTTCTTTGTTTACTTCCTTTGTTTCTTTCCAGGTTTAGGTGGGACAAAAATAATAATTATGATCTCAGACTTTTGGACCCTACTATATATATATATATGAAAGTCTTTTTGTTTGATTTTTCCCAAGAGCAACCTCATTTAGTCTGTTGGGTTAATTGGCTTTTTGTATCATATTGCTGCTTATCATTGAATCAGTTTTGGTTCTTTTTTCCACCGTGGAAAGTTGGTTAATACCAAATGTTACAGTAGCCCGATAGGCCATATGTTCCCTTAGAAAGGGGAACATTCTCAGTGCTAATGGCTCCGACAGACAGGTGGTACGCGGTTCTCGCAGGCAGTGTCTCTGTGTGGGTGGACAGCAAATGGAATTGTGGAGTGGGTCAGGTTTCATCAGAGGATCACCAGGCTTCTTACTGTCAGACAAATTATCTCCAACAGCGGTGGGGGCTTTTCAGCAAAGTTGCAGAACTACTTCTCATACAGTTCAGCTACTTCTTCAAGTATCAGCTCAGGTTTCTGCTGTTTTTTAGCAAGTGAAATTGTGCCTCTGCCGTGTGCTTGTGGCAGCAGGAGTGAAGTAAAGCAGTGGGTGGGGTCATGGAGGTGCAGTACTGTGCCTATTACTATAATGAGGCTGAGAGCAAGCAAGGTCATGCTTAGCCATCATCATGCTACTTGTAAATCTGGGCTTGTTTGTATCTTCTCACTGCAAGACTGCTGATCTAGAAGCTGTTTTTCTGTTAATGTCCTAGTCAGCTTCAAGTCACTCCATTAACTGATTTAGATCCTCTCTGAGTAAATGTGCAAACAGTCCAAGCCAAATTGATAGATGTCTGTGTAAAGGGAATATAAAATAATGATAATTTACATGTACAAGCTATATATATATAAAATTGACTTTTTTGCTCCTCATGATGCCGGCCACCTATGTTAAAATTGCCTACATCGTCAGTCCTTCAGGTAATATGATTCTACCACTTTAGGACAAGGGCCTGCCCATTGAAATGAATAGGAGCTGATTTTTTTGTTTCCTGAAAAACTTGAAAAAATGAGTTAGGCGATTATTTTAGAAAAGTGTCGATACGTACAAATAAGGTTAAATATGTTATTTGCCACTGCCGTGTGTGTGTGTGTATAAAAATATGACAGCAATAACTTTATATCTGCAAGGTGGACCAACAGATAAGATGAGCCTATAAATAAGTTAGATATAAAGTGGACAGTAAGTGAACAAAACATTCAAATAAGAAAATGGGCCCTAAAATGTACTGACTGGTAATGTCTGTCATTTGTTGATGGTATCAGTGCTTTACATGATGGGCATGGAATAACATGCAGTTTGTTATTTAAAGGTTTCTTTCCTCTGTTGGGCCAGGTGGTGTGTGTGTTAGGTGCGGTTGTTTGTTGATTTGGTCTGTTGTGTTTAGCTTTAGCCACTCTTTAGCTGGGGTGTGGTCAGTGGAGTGAACGCTACAGTTCAGGATAAAAGAACGTGCAGGCTCAGCTCTCTTAATCCTCTTTAGAGTGGAAGCGGAGCTCCATAACCCAGCCTTCACTGTACACACAATCACCAGATTTACTCCTACCGTCAGTGCAGCCCCCCTCAGAGAAATACTTGCCTTTTATTGTTGATTGGTTACTTATTATATGCTTAGTCCCCAGCGGCTTCATGGATCATAGATCTAACGTGTGAATGAATTATTTGCCTGTTGAGTTCTCATCTCTTAATTGTACTCTGACCTTTAGAGAACATGAAACATGCTCTACAAAAGTTATATTTCCTGAATTCTTCCCTGCTTACTCCATTAACTCAGTTTTAAAAAGATGCTCAGCAAATTTAGCAATGATTATTTGAAATTAATTCTCTTACTGGACACTCTGAGAGTCGTCCATAATTTTGTGCTTTAATTTTGTTTTAATATAAAACAAATATATGAACAAATTACTTTTCTTCTTAAAGGGTTTATATTTTGCCAGTAAGGTATTTTGGAGTCACTGGATGACTCTTTATGATTTGTTCAATTTTAGTCCGTTTTTATATTTTGTCCTTTTGTTCAAATTAATCATCAAAATAATCAGTTGATTACTTGAATACTAACAGGAGCGTTTTAGTTAGCTGATCTATTCGCTGATATTTACATAAACAAAATGTTTCTTTGGTCAGTTTGTCTGGTCTTCTGTTTTAGGTCCATGTAAGCTGTCCTCCTGGTGTCCTCATTTTCTAGAGTGTGTGATACTGCTGGTCTTTCCCATCATTCATGCCCACAGGCATGGCACCTGCTCAGGAAGACCCCTGTGTGGCTCCTGCTGCGCAACACAACCGCTCTGCTCGCTTCTTCAGCATATACTTGCCAGTGTGAATGCTTGCTCACACAGCCAGAGGGTGGATCGAAGTATTTAATCATTATTTTAATCAGCTAATTGATTAGTATGTCCCTTTAGAGTGGTTTTCTGGTGGTTCATGATGAGCGGTTTTAGGGCAGTAGAGCAGCTGTTGGGTTGCTGGTCCAGTTATCAGCTTATTTCCGTTTACTGTGATGTAGAGATGGATTTTATTTTTTACTTTATTTATTCACTGAAGGTTATCAGAAACCACTGCTATATCATTGTGCAGATTTTGTATAAAGTGAATACACTGATCAGTCAAAGACAGGTGGAGATCTGTCTTTGATGAGCTTTCTGTTTCTGTGTCACTGTTTCACTAGTGCTTTGCACTAATTCACTCTCAGTTTGATCCAGAGACCTGCACCATGTGTGCTATAGCAGAGAAAGTATCACTGGAAGAGGGCTTGCCTCTCCTCACTTAGCACGAGCAGCAACGCTTTTGTAGTGAAGTAATGTAGGTCACTGATGAATAGAGGCTAGTGAGACATTTTCTCATTATAATAAGAAGCATGGATTTTACAGCAGCATGTCTGACACATTGGTCAGAGTGTCTGTTATTAAACTGATAAATGGTGTGATTGCTTGTAATCCTTGCTTAAATCTGAATTAGCGTTGGTGAAATCCCATCACTGTTTACTTCTGGCTCCATTTGTGAACACTTCTCCTAGTTCTTTGGGCCTGTGGGTCAGTGTATTAGTGATAGCACAGAGGGCAGATTTTATTATAGCATTTGGGGTGCCACTAAGAGGCTTTGCCTTAATCCCCTCATTTGGCATCTTTTTAGTTAAAATGAGGAGCGTCTGGTTTTGGTGTGGAGATGAGGATGTGTTAGTCCAGAATGAGATTGAGCTGATTGAGCGCAATGGAAGATGGTATTTCCTTGTGTGTGTGTGTGTGTGTGTGTTCGTTTCGATGAGATGACTGCTCCTGTGCACTACAGGACAGAGAGGATAATACACTTTGATTCGGCCCTTTTCCCAAGCCTGCTCTGCAGCTGTCACTGTCATAAGGAAACACACACACACACACACACATGCTCACAGCGAAGGGAAGGCTTTGGATTGTGTCACTCAGAGAAAATGAAATGGGTTCAATTGGTGAGTGTGTCTGACAGAAAAGGGGTGGGCTTTATGCATGAACAAGAGGGAGGAGTAGACTAGTAAGGTCTGGCACGCCTCCTACTCCCACCCCCACCTCACCCCCCCATGCCGGTTGTGGCTGTGTTGTGTTGAAAGGATCTCCTGCTCTCGGTGTGCTGAGGATTTCCCTTCTTCTCTCACCATATGACTGGCTGAACATTAGCGACATAATCGCAACAGTCCTGAGGAATCTGATGACTTCATATTAGCATCAGTTTGTTTTTGGGCACAGCATTTCCTTATCTGTACAGCTGCGGGAGAGGACTATGGGGAAGATTCTCACTCCACTGTGGACGGCTTCGTCTTCAAGAGGAGTTCCTTGCTTTCTGCTGATGCGTCTAGAATTCCAGAGATGAACGTGCATTAAAAAAAGCTGCTTGCTCTAATCTGCCAGGGAAAATCTGCATTTGGACTTTCGAGAGGACCTCCAGATGCTAATCCTTAGGATTTTTACCAGCTCTATATGAAGAGATTAGCCAAACAATGTTTATCAATTCATATTCCTTCTTAGTACAGAATGTTTTGTAGCATTCTTTGGATCTAAGACATCAGAGACACTGCCTGCCTGATTGAACCTGTAGTCACAATGGCTTCTTGCTGGAGAAGTCAGGTACAGTAGCAGTGTGGGGACAGGTGGAGAACCGGAGAACATCAGGACAATGTAACATTTATTGTTATGCAGTTTAATTAGCCATGCCTGAATGTGTGTGTTTGTGTTTGTGTGTAGGAGGAGCAGGCTGCCAAGCTGAAAGCGGAAAAGATCCGTGTGGCCTTGGAGAAGATAAAGGAGGCGCAGGTTAAAAAGGTGAGAGTTCTCATCAACCTTCCTTGAAAATGAAAATCCGCCTGTATTCAGCATTGTTGCTTCCATGACAAAACCCGGTGTCTCCTGAGATACATTTATGAGAGAGGGAAGAAACATTTTAACCTTATATACATTGATACACAATGTAAGGTCGTGTTCAGTCATCATTACTGATCAGTGTATTTTGTGTGTGTATGTGTGTATATATTTGTATGTATATGTAAATCAGCTGAAGGTTAAAAAATGTCTTTATAAAGTATCTAAATAAGTCAACAGAAAATCAAGGTCTTGAAATGACAGTGATAAATATTCAAACTGTGATGAGTGAGCTGGTAGAAGCTTCTCTGTGATGTAAAAAATACACACATACACCACATCAGAGTGGCAAAACAACACTCACTACCATCAGGTTCTCTGCTGTGGCAACTTATTAGCATGATTTCCCCTCTTGCACAGAGGCAGCATGAGCAAAGCAGAAATAGGTCATTGCAGTATGCATCACATTAACAGGGCTGAATCACAGGGAAATGCTCTTGGTTTTTCAGCAGATTCTCACGCAGCACTATGAGGAGTAAAACCTATGTTGTGCTATGCATTTTTAACACAATTCTTTGTCTTCATGTTATTCAAGTTATTTCAGGTCATATTTGCTAGCTCAAAAGGCTCGGTGTAAGCACAAGCTAATGATGTGTGACTAACAACAAGGGTATGTTGATACAAGCAGCTTGTGCAAAATGATCGTTCCAACACACGGAAGAGATTAAACCTGTTTCTGTTTGTCTGTGTGAACTCATGGGCTTGTACATGTTTACATTATAGCGTTTATTTTGCTCAGTGTGCGTGGCTTTGTTGCCCAGATGCAGTGTGTGTTCTGGGTCGGGTCAGTGTTACAGAACAAATGCATCGAAGTTGCAGCTCTGCAATTCTCCACGGGCCTTGAAATATCCCTCAGAGTGGAATTGGTCTAAAACGGCTTTTAAAGTCCACTTAAGCTGGATATGAATGCAAGCATGCAGAGAGCGTTAGGATTACTGCCGGCCGCTCCGCAGGGCCTTGGAGACCGCAGAGGGGACACGTGCCGGCTGACCTCAGATAGTACTCGAAGAAAGTCTCCTACTAGCCTGCCCTAATCTGCCTGTCAAACACATCTCTCAAACCTGAGTGCTGACCAAGCCTGAGAGTGCATGTTCGATCATGGATCATGGATCAAGTCTTTCTCCTTGGGTCTTTGGTCATTTATGGTTTTTCTGTTAAATGATTAAAATCATTATCCGAGATTTAGCACATTAGTTTACGTTAATAACTATAGTTCATGTTTTATTGCATGTGTTTCATTTGCACATATTTGTTTTTGTTTAAAAAAACTGCTTCGTGTTGTGTATATAGTTATATGGGGTGAAATAAGCAACGTCAGAATATTTATTTACTGCATCAACATTATTTTTATGACACGGTACACACAAACCTGACTGTGAAAATCTCACCTACACTGACCAAAGTGGAGAGTGAGTGAGAAACACTTACTCACTGTTACCCCACAGACAGTTAGCATTTTGGCTTTTCCCAATGTGTTGTGATTTGAGCATGTAGACCATTTAGGGGATCCCTAAGAAATAGTTTAAGTACCACAGCTTTTGGGAGCCAAAAGTTGTTATTTTCTGATGTTGCGTTAACAAATTCTTCATGGCATCTTTATTCTTAACGGCAGATTTTCTTGTAAATCTGCTGTGTCTTATTTTAATTTAGGTGGTCATTTAGAGGGGATCAGCCTGGCACATGTTAAGACAGTTAACGAAGTTTTTGATTGAAGCACAGTTGGGAAGGGGAGGTGTGTGTGTGTGTGTGTGTGTGTGAGAGAGAGAGAGGGCACTGCACACTTTCTCCTTGTGCAGGCTGGCATGAGGAATGTACTCCAGATGTAGTCAGTCAGCCAAATCTTCTCAATGTTTATAGTTCAGTTTTAGCTTCTTTAGTTTAAAACTGGAGCTACAGGGCTAATGGTGCTAACAACTGCTACATGTCACTAGTCACCCAAATCTTTTCAGAAAGTACATGCAGTATGACTTACTGTAAGCAATAAAAGCTAACAAAACATTACTGTGTTGCTGAAGCATTTTAGATAATAGGATCTGTTTTCACAATCCCCCTCAAGAGGAGGAGGGCTGTTCTAGAATCAGTTTTGTGACAATGAGAATCATAAATACGGATCTAAAATCACACGCATTACTACTCTTTTATACCAACCCAACCGTTGTCTACCTGTAGCAGTATTTTTTTTGCAAGTCACGTAAAGTCCCTTCATGATTATTCCACCTTCATGAAGATCTGAATGAGGTTTGAGAGATGTGTTTTCATGGATACAGTTTAGGTGACTATTATTCTCGTGTTTTTTTTTAAGCTACATTAGCCTGATAGCTCCAGGGCCACCCCTGAAGAAGCAAAATTTGGACTCCAGACATGTCTGACTACATGTTGAGGAGAGTTTTGTATTTCTATTGTGTATGTGATATCTCTTTCTATGAGTTGTTCAGATTGTAAATTATTGTATATATGTATGTTATGCATGCATGGATTGTTTAGTAGTGACTTGCCTGCAGATTGGAAAGCCTTTGACCATTCGTATGGCAGTAAAAGTAGGTCAGTGTGTGTGTGTGTTTGTGTGTGTGTGTGTGTGTGTGTGTGTGTGTGTGTGTGTGTGTCTGTGGGAGAAAGATGATTGCTTGAAGTGTGTACTCTAAGGCTGATAGTGGGCCTTGTTATTTTTAATGCATTAGAGTGTGTCTGAAAGGAGCGGTTTTATTTTATTTCATCTTTAGAAAAGTGGATTTTGGAGCTTTTGTTCTGTCACTGAGGCTTACTCCATGCTTGGCTGAGATGAAGGAATGCCCAGGATGTGTTCACTAGACCAGATCACCTGCTGAAATCTCATAAAGCCAGTCCAAAACCAAGTCAACTTTTGAGACTCAGAGATGGGAGATTGTTAATTAGTATGTTTGTGAAAGAAAGATGGGGAAATGTGACTGCCTCATATTAACTAATTAATTCTAAGTATACAGTTTGGTTTTACCTTGCGTAAGCAGTTCCTAAACAAATTCTTAATAATTTCAGATAAATTAAATTGTACGGTTGTCATTTACTGTAAATGGAATGCAATCTCAATTTATTTTTATTGTGTGTAATAAATAACAACCAGCTACAAAGGCAATACAAACACTGGAGTTAGAGAATGTCTAAACGTTAACCAGATTTCCAGAAAGAGCTTCATGAATGCTTGTTACTCATTGACACTACTGAGACTGAAAATCTGTATTATTCTGTTACACCAGTACTGGTGTTCCAGCACCAAGTTGTATTTCCTCCGGAGAATTACATGCATTTTATGTGACATCTTGGCACATAACCAAACATGAAAAGGTAATACAATCTGTTGTTTCTTTCCTTGTCAGCTGGTGATCCGGGTGCATCTTTCTGACGAGAGCTCCAAAACCATGATGGTGGATGAGAGGCAGACGGTGCGTCAGGTGCTGGATAGCCTGCTGGACAAATCCCACTGTGGCTACAGCTTGGACTGGTCTCTGGTGGAGATGATCAGTGAATTACAAATGGGTGAGTGGCAGAAGAGAACGCCCCTTACACCCTCTTGTTGTTGACCCCCCACCAATTTTATGCTTTTCAATGTTCTATTTTCTTCAAAAACCTGGTATTGGTCCAGTTGGGTGTGTTAGTCTATTGCAGATTAGCACAGAGACTGAGCGCATTTCTGAAATGCCAATAGGATTATCCAGTGCAATCATTGATGTTGGGGGAGGAGCAACATGACTTGAGGGTGATGAATTATGCTTTTCCATTTCACAGAATAGTCAAGTATCAACAGGAAATAGGAGATATCATGGGATGCCAAAGCTACTAAGTAATAGTAATACATATAGTATTCAAGTGTGTTGTGTGGAATAGAGTCACGTAAAGTTAAGCTCCTTTCTAAAGGAATGGTTTACTCTTTGCATGTCTCACTCTGTTTCTCTCGTTCTCCAAGAGGACCTTTTTGTGTCATTTTCCAGTTTTTGTCTGTATCCATCTCTGAATATGATGCCCCTCTGTATATCTGTCTGACCCTGTTCATCTCTGTCCATCTGTTTGTCCATTTGTCTCTGCCTCTCTTAATCTGTCTGTCTTTCTGTTCATCTCTGTCTGTCTGTCTGTCTGTCTGTCTGTCTGTCTTTCTCTCTCTCTCAGTCTCTCTGCGTCTATTTCTGTCTTCATCTCTTTCCATTTGTCTGTCTCTGGCTGTTTTTCTGTCTGACTGTCCGTCTGTCTGTCTCTGAAGGCTGGACTGTTAGTCACAGTGCAGCAGTGAGTGTGACTGTGTGCTGGCCTCTGTTCAGCCTGTGCTGTGTTCTGTGTATGTAGGTCCAGAGCGATCATGCGTGTGACCCTAACCTACATCTCCAGGGCTTCTGCAGGCCTGTTAGGAGAGAGGAAAAGAGACTGCACAGAAAAAGAAAAGATCAGATATGGTTGTAGGATTATTAAGCTCTCTATTTGGTGATGCTTAGGCTGATATAGTGGGGGAGGGATATAGATGTGTATCTATAAACCATATCCTTGCACAGACTTGCCAAAGCAATAGCTCTGATAAAATGCTACTTGGTGCTTATTGCTTTGCACAATTTTGTCAAAAAATATCCTTTGTGATCATTATCTGAACCAGAAGCAGTCTGTCTCAGTCTTAAGACTTGTTTTGCGTTGTAAGGTGTTTGTAAGTTTGCGTACGTTTGTTCAGGTGAAACGTCACTTTCTCTGGCGCAAGTCCCATGGAGTGACGGAAGAGAGTTTAATCCCAGTATTTGGATCAGGAGTGTAAAGGATTGTTAATTCCTCAAAGGTTTTTAATCACCTAATGGATTGACGGCAGTAATCCCTCAGATTACGGATTTTACCATTTCAATTTTCAATTCGTTTGGTCAGCAGCTTTACCACAGCATGGTCTCATATCAAGGTATTGTGTCATAATCATTTCTGGGGATTATTTGACCATTGGTTCTCTATTGAATTAGTTATCTCTTTGTTGCTTCAGTAGGCTTTTGGGTTCAGACACAATTGTTTCTGAGTTTTACCCCCACCCTCGTGAAATCGATCAAGCGGGTCGTAATTTGTTATATAAGTTATCAAATTTGATTACCACATTGTGTGTGTGTGTGTGTGCATGTATGTAACGGAGGAGGAAGTTGTGTAAGTGTCTGAGGAGCAATTTGGGGTGTGTTAAGTGCTTGTTGAGTGAGTTGGGTGCCCCATGTTGGAGCCTTGGAGGAGAACAGAGTGCCAGCAGTGCTTACTGTAATTCAGATAAATGTCACTGTCACTTTCTCTAACAGGCTGCGGGAGCTCCTGTGTGTGAGAGTGTGTCCCATTAACTGGACCTCAGCGTGGCCCTAGACATGGACTGTTACACTGCAGTGCCTCACCACTTTCAGCATCAAATGTCTTTTTGCCTTTAGCTTTTCATGCTTGTGTGTGTATGTATGTGTGTGTGTGTGTGTGTGTGTGTGTGTGTGTGTGTGTGTGTGTGTGTGTGTGTGTGTATGTGTGTGTGTGT
>JBBPCY010000002.1:18650183-18662791 GCA_037974405.1 Brachyalestes nurse | reverse complement strand
GGGGTAGAGTTACTGCTGTGTGTGTGTGTGTGTGTGTGTGTGTGTGTGTGTGTGTGTGTGTGTGTGTGTGTGTGCGTGCGTGTGTGTATGTATGTGTTTGAAGGACTACATAAAGGTTTGTTTTCAGGCCAAAGCAAGCCTGGTGAATTATAAAACATATGTGATGAGAGCTGAAAAAGAGCACATTTTGTTACTGAGATTCGTTGTAATATTACATTGCTCATGGTGTTGCGCCAGTATAGATAATGCATCTGGATCAGTTCCACTAATGGCATTTAAATACAGCATCAGGATCAGCAAAAGAGAATACCGATCCAACGGAGGATTTCTGAGACAGACATACTACTGAGTGTAATAGTAGATGGAGCTTAACTGAAACAAGCAACATGGGATTATTTAATGTTTGAGATGAGTAGTAAAAATGGTAATTGCAGAATCTCTAACGTCAGTGTTTTGCGGGATAGCATGAACAGGAGGGATTTTAATACATCAAATTAAGCATGACAGATAAAATAGAGAGAGACATGCCAAAGGTTTTGTAGTTCTGCAAACATTCAAATGTGAAGTTGACCAGTAAATCATTCAGTCAAACTTACGTTTTATTTGTCGCACAGAACACTAAACACTACTACTTAGATTAGGCAGAGTCAGATAGGTATCAGTGCTTGAGATCTGGTACTGGGGTCCGAAGGGAATAAGTGATATCAGTGTATCATGACCCACAAGTATTTGCTTTTATTTGAACATTGCATTCATTTGCTCATGTTTGTTTCATGCTTCCCATCTCCTGAAGTTTTGAATCTCTCCTTCTCATCTTATGTTTCTGTTCTATTTCAGAGCGGATCTTTGAAGACCACGAGAATCTGGTGGAGAACCTGTTGAACTGGACCAGGGACAGCGCCAACAGACTGATGTTCATCGAGCGTATTGAGAAGTATGCTCTATTTAAGAACCCACAGGTAAGATGTTGCTTCAGCGTGATACCCCAGGACTGTTCACCTCATCAGAAGTCACACATTGTCTGCAGAAGTAGTATTTATTCACATAACTTTCTCTAACTAACTTATGTGATCTTTGAGACCTTGTAAAGTAATTCCATGATGTCAATATTGTGGTGTCATTAGGAACAGGGCAGAAATGATTATTCAGTAATTATTATGTAAACTGTTGACTATGTATACATTACACACTCTGCCGCTCTGACAGATTGCAGCACACTTACCGGACGTGCTGGGGCAATATGTCAAATAATTTTCATAGATGACACATAGAGATGGCAAGCCATAAGGAGTATTAGAAGATTCATCTAAAAATTGTCAATAGATTAATTGATTATTGAAATAACAGTTTAGTGTAGCTATAACCATTAAGCATATTTAGTTGAAACTGAGGCATGTTTGGGTGCAGATTTGTGTGCACTACATCAGAATGGCTATGTTTTAAACTGTTTTGTGCTGCGTCAGATTGAAGTTGACCGCAGAAAATCAGTGCAATATAGTTTATATTTTTGTGAATCTTTTGTTTATTGCTTACCCTTAAAGACAGCTTAGTAAGTAAGTAAGTAGTGAGTGTTACATGATTTATTTACCAGTTAATGCATTTATAGTGTTGTGGATAGCCCTTAAGAGATAAGTAGGTCAGTGTGGTGTAAATTCTGAAACTACATGAATAATTGATGTGATATGAGGTTCAGAGAGGTGAGTGCTGTCTCGCTGATGTTTCCATCCAATCTGAGAATATTTAAGGCGTTGTCCAGCCATGTCTAGACCTCCAATTTACAGAATCTCAGATCAGGTCTGAGAGTTTCAGTGTTGCTTAGTCATTTAATGCCTTTATGTGGTGAAAGAAAAAACTGAACATACTGGATTCTGTTGATCTAAGACACACTGTCAGGTGCGGGTGAGATATTGTTGTGCCCTTATAATATTTTGACCTTATATCATTTTCTCAGAACTATTTGTTGGGGCGGAAAGAGACGTGTGAGATGACTGATAGGAATAAGGAAGCTCTGCTGGAGGTGAGGGGTGCTGTGGAATCACTAATTTCCTATGAGACATACACACACACACACACACACACACACTCTCTCTCTCTCTCTCTGTGTCTGTCTGTCTCTGTGTGTGTCTCTCTCTCTGTCTCTCTCTCTCTCTCTCTGTTGAGTTAGTGCTGTAGATGTTGTCGGTGATAGTGTGTGTAATTCTCTGTGCATTTTTCTATCTGCAGGAGTGTTTTTGTGGAAGCTCTATTAGTGTGCCTGAGATGGAGGGAGTGCTCTGGCTGAAAGAGGACGGTAAGAAGTCCTGGAAGAAGCGCTACTTTCTTTTACGAGCCTCCGGAATATACTACGTTCCAAAAGGCAAACCCAAGGTCAGTCTCGTCACTCTCTCCTTTTTACTTTACCTGCCACATCTCCCACACTCACACACACACACACACACACATACTGCTGACACATACTCACATACATGGCAATGTCAGTTATTCATGTGCAGCCACCTATCAGTTCCACTCAGGGTTGCGAAAGGGTCCTTTTGTGTCCTTGAAATGCTTTTAAAAACCATTTTGCACTGAATGATTGAAGCAATATTGCTAGAAAGACAAGTAGTTAATATTGAAGACTGGGGCTGGGCAGTTGTGCAGTGCATTATGAGTGTAATCTAAAGCATGTTGCAGCAGATTAGAGATAAGGAGTTCAATCTATGAAGATGCTCATCTACCCTGTTAATCCCAATCCCACTCTCCTCTGGATATCTCAATCAACAACATAACATATTTTCCCCATCAAAAAGGAGGATTAACAGCACAAGCTGTTTACATCCAACATGCATATAAGCTATAGGGCAGGCGCATGGCCTCACATACATTACCAGTAATGCAGGTAGTAGGTTGAATGAAGATTTTATTTATGAAAATAACAAATCTTGTATTTATATGGCTGGATGTTGCCGTTTACCCTGAACACATTCATATAACATGTTCAAAGACTGGCCTATGTTATTTTGGACAAAAAAATTTACTTTTATTGAATCATAACCATGATAATGCACATGTCTCACATGTCTAAAATTGTTTAAGATATTCACATTACACAATAATGTGTTGCTTTCTGCAATATAATTAATGCACACGCCAATGACTATAGCAATTAATAAATGTATACATGTGCTTTTCTAACATTTCTTCTGAAAGAAGGCTGGTAATAGGTGAAATAACAGCCTCTGTCATTCTAGGAAGGCTTACACTTCACATTGGAACATTGCTATGTGGATTTGATTGCATTCAGCCACAGGCGTCTAAGTGAGGTTAGGTATTCATGTTGGATGATTAGTTCTGGATCACGAATGTCACTCCAACTTATCTTAAAGATATTGCATGCTCCGTTACGTCTGAATGCAGTTCCGCAGTTCTACATTTCTACAGTCCAATGTCTTTATATTATTTCTAACATGACATTGGGCACAAAGCTCTTAGGTTCATGTGAGGCTGCTCACACACACTCACACTCGCATACAAATATACATATAGTACATATACATTTTATATACATATATAGTACATATACATTTTATATGTACACAAACACACACGTACACTTGTATGTATGTGTCCTTCATTCTAGACCAGACTGCTGCTTCCCATCTGCCTAACTACTAAATGAACTGGGACACACTCAGCTCACTTCATGTTAGTCTTGCCTACAGAGGGTATCTGATTGCCCTGATTCTGAATTTGAACAGAGCCTGTGCGTACTGGACATCTGTAGTCCTAAATAAAGCTGAGGACAGCCCTGGTCACTCATGTAGCACTCCCCCTGCTGGTCAAAGCACTACATTTTTTTCAAATAATCAAGGTTGAATCCTGAAAAAGATTAGCTGTGTGGCATTTAACACCTTGTTTATGTGTCTTTATTTTTATCTTTTAATGTCAAATTTAACTTCTGTTTTATTTTTCATTCATTTCAGGCGTCTAGAGACCTGGTGTGCTTCTTACAGCTGGATCATGTGAATGTATACCTGGGGCAGGACTACCGCAGCAAATACAAGGCTCCAACTGACTACTGCATGGTCCTCAAGGTATAAAAAACACTGTTATTGATTACATTTTGAGGCTGTGCTGGATATTCTGTATATACATGTGTGTGCACTTACAAATACGTATAAAACTAAATAATGTGAAGCAGAATGTGGGGTTAGCTCCAGGAGCAGAAAACTCTGTTTCTATCAGAAACTCTGTTTCTATCCCTTTGAATTGCTCATATGCTCAACCCTGCTCAGCCCTACAAAACACAGCGTCTTTGGAGCTGCTCCTGCGTAAGCAGAGCTTAAATGCTTCTTTGTTCTAAAATAAAAACAGCTTGGGATAGAAGTGTTTAGTATGTGATGAGATATAAAATATAGTGTATCATGTGGATTTTATGCTGCTTTATCTCAAGCTGCTGTCATAAATGTTGTATAGGTTAATCGATATTATGATTTTTTGGATAGAAGATACTGATTGACTGTGGTTTTGTGCTGCCACCTAGAGGAATGTAGAAGAGTCAATTTAACGGAATCAGCATAGCTCTTCTGGTAATTGCACAAGTGGAAATAACATGTATTGTGATCTCCATGTGCAGCACCCTCAGATTCAGAAGAAATCTCAGTACATAAAGTACCTGTGCTGCGATGATGTCCGAACTCTACACCAGTGGGTCAATGGAATACGCATTGCCAAGGTAACAGATCTATGTTAGATGATGAGTGCTGTTTTGTCTTTTTGGGGTATTTTTGAGCTGTTTTAACAAGGCTGCTCTGTGTTTGTGTGTAGTATGGGAAGCAGCTTTATTTGAACTACCAGGAGGCCATGAAGCGCACCGAAGCTGCCCATGACTGGTCATCTCTATCCAGCTCCAGCATCAAGTCTGGCTCTAGCTCCTCCAGTCTCCCAGGTGAGACATGAATGAGGCTTAGCTGGTATTAAGCTGAGCTACACACAGTGTGTAGTTTTGTCACAGTTAGTTTTCATTTCAGTTTCCTTTTTATTTTTTTTTTTTTTTTTATTTTTTTTCAAGTAAGCCAAGTAAGAAGAAAACTGTATTACAATAATAAAAAATAGAAAATAATCTGTAAATCACATTATTGGCTGAAGCAAAATCAGACATTTTCTTCTATTTTGTAATGCCTGTAGTTGTTTAATACTTTAGAAGTCCCGCTAGTAACCTGAATGCACTAAGCAAAGCACTGTGACATAATTAATCACAATAACAAAAGCATATTTTCCACCTCTACTACATTCATGAAAATCAGATCCTGTGTCCCAGAATAATGACAGCCTCATCTCTCTATTTACTGCAGAATCCCAGTCCAACCACTCCAGCCAATCCGACAGCGGCGTGTCAGAGACTACTTCTTCTGGTCATGTGCGCTCTCAGAGTGTGGTCAGCTCCATATTCTCTGAAGCTTGGAAGAGAGGCAACCAGTCTGAGGACTCCAAGGTGCACTAACACACCTTATCATTATTTCCCTTCATCAGTCTTACATCCCTTCAACTGTACATCCCATCTTCCTCACACTGTAGCTGTCCTTTGTAGGCTCCTTCCCTCATGCCCTCATTCTCTTTCCTAATGATCTTTGCTCTTTTTCCCTTGGGATAGAGGTCAGCTCATGTGACACTGTAGTATTTTACTGTAAGAAAACAACAGCATGTAGGCATTACATAATAAATTACTGATATTACTATCTAGGGCAGTGATCAAAGATCTCTTCCTGGAGATTTACCATCCTACAGAAGTTAGACCCAGTTCAGTATGTATTTGCTTAGGGTGCCTTCTAAGGACATTTACTAGCCTGACAGGACAATGTATTAATGTGATAACCAGTGTCTGTTAGTAGACCTGTTCTATTAGTAGAATGAAATACCACAATTTAGTGCTACTCTCATTCACTGCATCAAAGTTCCCCATGTATTGGTTGATGCACATGGACAAATGTTATGGTCAAAGTTGGACCTGGAATGTTATTCTATTGACCTAAAATGACAAAAATACAGATGAGCCATTGCACTCGGGGGACTTTTGACTTCTTTCTTTTCCTTTCCTCTCTTAGGGTGCAAAAGTCAAGTCGCGCAAGGCCGTGCCCTTATGCACTGGTGGGGAATGAGGTTAGGGGTGTGAAAACCCTCACACTCTAACACTTGTTTTTTCTGATCCTCACTTAACTTGGACGCGACTAACTACTCAGTTCTGTACAGTAGCTCCACTCCTTGTACGTTTTGGTGAATGCAGACTCATCAGGGTGGACTGGTGTGAGAGACTGGTTAAAATGGCTTGTGTCTGCCATTAACGGATTCCCGAAAAGCACTGGTGTAATATAGCCAGATTAACTCAGTATAGCTTGTGTGCATTATGGTGAATTAACAAAGTATGTCTGAGAGAAAGAAAGTGCGTTTCAGAGAGGTAAACCCTACTGAAATGATGGAGTTTCTGTGATACTGTGAATGAACTGAATGTTTGGGGTGCTGAGTCACCATGTGAGGTAACAGTTCTGCGTTTTTCAGTGTGTGGTTCCAGTCCAGTGTTTCTGCATGCTGACCTCAGCATTGCAGACCCGGGCCAATATTGATTACAATTCTCAGAATAAGAATGGTGAGCTGAGTTGGGTGACACATTTTACACCATTTTACATCAAACACCAAATAGAATTACATGATGAAATCTCATCTTAGATCAGTATTCTTACTCTGAGAACCTCAATAAATATAGGCCCTGATTTATAGGATGACAGTCATCCTGTTCTTCTTCACCTCATTCCATTTATTCTTGTCCTCTTGCCATTTTCACCCACATGTGTATGTTTTCCTCTCATGTAAATCCGTTTCTGCATCTACAACAGTTCCGCTAACTTCCATGCATGTTTGGAGCCAAGCACTATTGGCCATGGAAATAGTCAGACATACTTTTAACATGTTATATTGACTCTCTGTTCTTCCTCTCTTCTTTAGATGAGAATGGATCCACCCCCACCGTCACAGCCTTCAAGAGCTTCTTACCCTCTCCAGCTTCCCCATTTGCCCCAAATGCCTCAGATGCCCCAAGCTACCCTATCCCATGGTAGCTACCCCAACGTGTCACCTCAGTCCTCTCCTTCCCCTCCATCACCTCCACCTCCACCTCCACCTCCTCCCCCCCTGCCCAATCCTACCTACCACTCAACGCCCACCATGTTCACCAAGTACAGCACTATTGCCAGGCTGCAGAACATCTCCCAGGCTCCTAATCACTACAAGCAGACACCTCTAGTGGCGGCTGTGCAGCAACAACAGCAGCAGCAGCAGCAGCAGCAGCCCCCAGTCCCTCCCCCACAGTGTGCAAAACCGATAACAATGAACAATGTAGCAGCAGGTGCCAGCAGCCCACCTCCACCACCTCCCCCACCTCCTCCGTCCATGCCTATGCCAGGCTCTGCCATGGCGGTTCTAAAGTTAGGCCCCCCAAGCCCTCAGCCACAGTTTATCCCTCCACCACCTTCACAGGAAGGGCACCTGCCTCCCCCAGATCACATGCAGAGCAACGGAGTTTTGCCTCCTCCACCACACCCGGAGCAATTTAAGTACCCTCCACCCCTCAGCACCAATGGCCTCCAGCAGTTCCTGGCTCAGAAGTTTCCCAACATGAGCTATGATTTCTCTCCTCTCAACCAGGATGAGGGGCCTCTTCCACCTCCACCTCCAGTGTGTTTGTCTCCTCCCCCAGGACCTCCTCTTGCACCACCAAAAACCTTTGCTGGAGGATTTCCACCCCATACTGCCCCCAAACCAGGACAATGCATCTCTCCTGTCTCCCCTGTGCCTCCTCCTCTATCACCAACCCCATCCTCCACCTCTATAAAGAAACAGCAGAGTTTCTCTGGCGGCCATAGCCCTAATCAGCCTCCACCCACCCTTCCCAAGCAGCACAGCCTTTCCTCTAAATCATCGTCTTTGTCTACCGCCATCTCCCCAACACCATCACTGGTTAAGCAGATTGCAAACCAGTTCCCTGGAAATCTGGATGCTTCTAAAAATATAGTGTCTCCTCCAGTGGTAAAAGCCAAGCCCAAATGGCAGCCAGGTGGGCAGGCTCAACCCCAATCTCCTGAATTCCCCCCTCCTCCTCCTGACACTAGCCTGGACTTTCCCCCACCACCACCACCCCCACCTCAGGCACCAAGCCCTCCTACTTCTAAGATGGGGTCACCAATCAAGAAATCCCCTTCTACTTCCTCCAACTCCTCAACTGGTTCAGCAGGCAAGAGGCCTCCTCCGACCCCACAGCGAAACTCCAGCATAAAGGCAAACTCCACCATCGAGTACCAGGAGTCGAAAAAAGTGGAAGATTTGGTGAGCATGTTTGCTCAGCCCAGTCAGCCTTCCTCTAGCTCCTTCTCTACACCCTCTTCTACGACGGGCTCACCATCCAAGGAATCTTCTGCAAGCTTCCGAGCACCAGTGAAACCAGGCAAGATCAACCTGGCTACCCTCCCCCTGGCTCTGCATGGGAAACCAAATTCGGACTTCCCGTCTCCACCACCTGAGTGCGACTTCCCTCCTCCACCTCCAGACTCTGAGCTCCTGCCTCCTCCTCCACCCATGGAGCTTCATGCTGGAGCTCCTAAAGTGGCTGTGGTCAATCCCCAGCCACAGCTGTCTTCAAACACAACATCGTGGAAACAGAGCTCCTTGAAGAAGACACCTCCGCCCACTATGCAGCGGCGCAGCAGCGGACCCCCAGAGCCTCTGGTCCTTTCTCCTACGCCCCAACAGATCCCTCTCACTCCCTTCAACTCTCAACTGCCCCCCACGTCACCTAAGAGTAATCTATCCATCCAGCCTAACTTCCTTGAGGACCTCAACAGGACTTTAAAGAGAAAGTCTATGTCCAGGCACGGCTCTCTCACTTCCTCCCGTATCTCCACCAAGCTGGAGCCTGTGGCCACTATGGACGACATGGCTCTCCCGCCTCCTCCTCCAGAGCTGCTGCTGGGCCAGCAGAAAAAAGGAGGCTTTTCGGGCGCCAACATCTCAGGCTATGCAACATTACGGCGCGGGCCTCCCCCGGCACCGCCAAAACGGGACCAAAACACCAAACTGACCGGAGAATGGTAGATCAAGGCATGCACCGAATGCTGTGTGCTGACCGTCTGCTTTTCTCTACTTAAACTCTGCCAGCTCTTACAGGCCACTACATGAGAAAGACTGCAAAGAATACTATTCCTCATTTTAACCCCAGTTATTATCACAGTATGAAAAAAGCAAGCCAAATCACCTACAGTATAAGCTTTCTCTGCGTGTTTGTGCCGCTTTGCAATTACGTTTAAGCAGTTACACAAAAACAGCGACAAAAAGAGACTCTGCCACTACTATAAATATAGGTACTGCATGGACTCCATCGTGAAGAAAGGGGATTATGTATGTATAATAAAAGATGTATTTGGAAAATTTGGGGTGGGGAGGGTGCTTTTACCATTTTTTATATGAAATTATTTAATACCTGAAATATATTCTTATTTCAAAGTTTAGTTTTTAAACCCTTGACTTAAACGTGAATAGATTCAGGGTTGATGAAGAGATGTGTATATGTGTGCATTTTGTCTGAGTGGTTAGGTTGATCCACTCTCAGAAAAAAGAAAAAAAAAAAAAAGCAGTGGCTTGGTAACATTGCTTCACTTACACACTATTAAATGTCCCGAATTCAAGGAAAATGCAGATTTGTTGCATATGTTCTGAATGAAGTAATTGGAGATTGTTCCACAATATGCTTAAATGGTTGAACTATTATCATGGATGAAAAATCTTCACTGAGGGAAAAAAAAACTCTTGTTCTGATTAAGACCCTTACTTTTCACGAAGACGTTGAGATGAAAATGAACCCACTTACCATGTCAGGGGCTTTTTAGCCCTGTTGTGTCTGGGACTGGATGTGTCTTTTCTTGGATGTGTCTTTATGTTGGTTACATTGCTATCTATCTGTACATACTACAGCTGTTCCTGACTTTAACAGCATCTGTTAGCTCTGTGGCACACAGTAAGAAGTCTCTTCTCTTTTGGAAAAGGTTTGCATTGCCCTCCTGTTATTGCTGCCCTTAGCTCAGTGTCAAAGCTCTTCTCGTATCTGGGTCACATATCTTTGATTTGTTGCCGTAGCAAAGTCAGAAGCCTGCTTACATTAGCCTAGTATGCACCACCTCTTTACACCTATCAGTGTAAGTGTGTTGTAAACTAATGGAGCTGATCTAACATCAGTAGGCTCTTCTACTGGGCCTTCTCTGTGCCGCTTGATATGGGTAGGTGACTGGTCATTTTAGCCCAGGGGTGTCCAACAATGGGCCTGGAGGGCCACTGACCAGCACAGTTTGGTGCTTTCCCTGGAGAAAAAACCTGCTTCAGCGTGAAGCAGTGAGACTAAGAAACTGTGCCATATGCTGGCCCCCCAGAAACCAGAGTGGAACACTGAGAACTTTTGAAACAGAGCAAGGTATTCGTGCCTATTAAAATCTGACCATATGACCTTACCAGAGCATTGTATTTTTAAGCTTTAGTCATTTTGGTAACCACTAATATTAAGCTTTCTCAGGCAAGTTATTGGCCTGGTTAATTTGCATCTGTTTGAGGGAAAGTAGTACAGAAGGAATTAAACTACCACAGCTGTGAGTGCGCAGTGCTAATGATGGTTGTTAAAGTCAGGAGTATTTTAGATAATACACGGAAAAGTTATTGTCTGTTGCATTTAAACTGAACAATATAAATGTGTAACTCCTGCAGTAAGTTGTCCCAGTGCCGTTTTTTTGTGTGAATGTTGTTTTTATAATATATAAATAATTAACAGCTTCAATACGTCTGACCTTCTCTTGTCTTGCAAGCCAGACATTTTACTTTTATCGGAGAGTGCTGATAACCACTGTGGGCGGAGCCCCTGAGAATAGAAATTTTCAGGCATTCATAAAAAATACTAGTCCCTGTCTTGTCGTAGATGTCAAAACATTACCTGTGATCTTCTCATCCTCAAAGGAAAACAGAAGAACTTTGAATGCTTCCTTTCTGTAGTAGTAAATATTTTGTCTCTTCAGTTCTTTATTCCACATGAAGCAAGTTTTTAATGATTGCAAATGGAAAGAAAAATGAATTTTACAATACAATATCAAGCACATATTTAACACAAGACAAAAAAGTAACAATAAGGCACTGATGCGCCGAAATAGGTGTATACTCTGACTTTCTTTCACTTGAAAAACTGTCAAAACTCCATCAAATTACTAGATTTTTCTGTTACATTTTATTCGCAAGCTGCCTGCATAAAGGCTTCATAACATGCATAAGCAAGAAATAGGTCATTAAAGAGCGACATCTATCTACGCTTAGTTTATGTTAGTATTTACAAGATGATAAGATATTTTGTAAAATGTGTCAGGATTTACTTGTGCAATTTTTCAAATATATTGTAATGTCATTTACTTCATGTCTTATGTCATCTTGTGAATACTGAAAGCTATTCATAAATCTGTTGCTTTTCGAATATGTGTAATTATTTCTATATGTCAGTAATCTTCAGGCTGTTAAGGAATTTGGTACCACTACTACATAATGTTTACATTACCATGCCATAAACAGCATGGCCGAAATCACAGGTGGTCGTGAGCTGTCATGATAGCATGTGCACATTATTGAAACAGTGCCATGTTACCATTATTAGTACAGATATAATGTGTAATGCCATCAGAGTTTGTCACATGCTAATTCGCCATGATATCAACTAGTTTATTATCCATCATGCATTGCATTTTATAAACCTTTGAATTTAGTGCTCTGGTTGTATTTCTTGCTTTTATTTCAGGGCCTCAACAGCAGTCTGGGGCATCTTCACGCTCCCTGGCAGGTGAAGCCCAATGGTTTGTAGACCCTCTTCCTGTTCTGTACCCCCTGCAGGAACATCTCCTCACTGCTGGACATGGAGCTGGAGCTCGCTGCTCTCGGACCACAGCTGACCTCCAGCAGAGACAGAACTTCTCCAGAAACACGGGCGTGACTGGAGCACAGGTGAACAGACTAGACAGAGAGAGAGAAGGACTGTATGAGGTTTATATGTAGTGCTTCATTATGAAGTTGTAGAGAATATCCATATTAATTGATTATTAATGTTTATGATGGAGAGAATGTATGCCATACCGGTCTCAGGCTGAAAGGACACTTGTCTGGGGATCCGGAGTGATGTCTGAGACAGACCGTCATCTTTATGCCGAAGTTGAAAGTAAAGTCGTATGTGTTAAAGCCCACCTGCTTGATCTAGGGAAAACATAACAGATTTTGTTAGATCAAAAACAGTGGTGGGCAGAGGGCCTAGATCTATACTCCAAAAAAATCACACCTTTCCACAAAAATAAGTAGAAATACTAAAGTAGCAAACAGCAGAACGTCTTAGCAAATTAAGCATAGAATACGAATAAGAACTGCAGGTAAGTTTGTTGGATGCTTTTCTTTTTGATGCTCTTGATCAATAAGATGATAAACAGGGTTCCCACAGGTCCTTGAAATCCTTGAAAGTTTGTGAATCTGAACAAATAAGTTCAAGGCCCTGGAAGGTTTTTGAAAACAGGCAT